>JAJOZX010001885.1:70000-100000 GCA_023014485.1 Bathynomus jamesi | reverse complement strand
TGTATGTAGATTTCGTATTAATTTTCTTCCATTTAGACTCGCGAAATTCTTTGAATAACTCAAACTCAGGAGATTTACTTGGGCCAAAAATGGTTTCATACACAGCACACAAAACTCTTTCAGCCACATGATGGCGGCATGCTAACCAAATCAATTTCTTTTGCAAAAGTTCTTCAAGTAACTTGCAGGAACCTTTCATCCATCCTGAATTGGATGCAGTGGTATCAAATGATACTCCAAAGACATTTTGCTTCAAGTTCCATTTTTCAATACTTTGAAATACAGAAGTGGCTTGAGAAATCCAGTGGAATCATCTATTATAGAAACTGATAAAAGTTTTTCTACATTTGGGTATCCAGTAACAAGTATTGCAAGGCGGTCTTCTTGTTCTGAACATGATTTAGTAAGCAGCTTGCTATCCCAATGTACTAGGCAGTGATCAGGAGGAGTAAAATCCTTGATGCAAGTTTCATATTTTCGTTTTCTTGTCTTTCGAGCGGCTCTTGCAGATGTGGTCCTGGAGAGAGACAGTTTTTCAATATCCTTGCCACACCTAATGGCTACTGCAGCAGCAAAAACAGTCCGTTGTCCAATAGAGAGATTAAGTCTGTCTGCAGTGGAGGAAACCAATGGCGAGGCAAGAATATTTTGGGGCTGGAAGCATTTGAAGGTCCTGCTGTAGGTTCTGTCGGAAACTCTTCATAGCTGTCTGTCTCAGAACTGGTCGTGCTAGAAAGAAGGGTCTCTGATGTTCTGGCTGTAGCACTCACTTGCTTCACTGATTTATGTTTCTCTTTGCGTTTCTTCTCTTTCTCTAATCTAATGTACTTGCGCTGTACTTTTGATGCATAATCTGCATCTAGCAAACCTAAACATGTTTCTCGTTTTGTTCTTTGATCTTCTAAGAATGAAATATCATATGCTTTCTGAGGCTCAGTTCTCATGCGGTCTTTTTGGATTAATTCAACGGCATTTTGAGAAGAGATGTCAAAAAGGGAATCCATAATTTTCATGAAATTAGAGAGTTCATTTCAAAGCTTGCTCTTTTTTTGTGCTTGATTAAATTATTATGCATTTCTTCTAGATTTAACAGCATCTTCCTGCCTTTAGGGTTTTTACTAATATCTATAGTAGGAATGCATGCTTTTTGCCATATTATTAGTAGCTTCTGTAGAACTTCATTAACAGTAGAATCTTTTGTAACTTTTGGACCCTTATACTGCATTCTCCGTAAATAAATAAAATGGCTTAGAACATCTTTATTGGATGGTAAAACAATTTTAGATGAACTCATAATATCAGCCTGCAAGCGACCAAGAATAAAGTCATGCTGTTTTGTAGCTGTTTGACTCATTTTTTATTTATTTTTCAAATAAAGCAGTCTGAAAAGAACAATAAGAGTAAAAACAATGCTTGTTTATTAAATTCAATGTAAAAAAGGATTTTTAAATTTGGATTATACTCACAATATACTCATAAATAATGTAACTTAAGCACCTTATTTTATATTAATACAATAAGGTGCTCTTGGACAAAAGAAAATGAAAATTTTCAAATTACGTAAATTTCTATCTTAATGAACTTTTCTAATAGAACGTTTGATTCTAAATCATTTGTATTCTATAACATATTTCGATAAAGTTGATAGTTGTTTAGATATATGGGGTTTTTAGGAAAAGGGGATGGGCAAAATTTCAAGGGGGGTGGGGGGATTCAAAATTTGTTGGATTAGAAAATGCTTGTTAAATTCGTGTTTAGGACATCATTTGGCACAACATTAGACTCCTGGACCTTGACTTTTTGAAAATGACCCAAAAATGGTACACCCTATTCAGTATACCAATCAAGAGAATGGAACTGGTATTGCTACATGTTTCTGGAAAAGCCACAGGGAGGCATGTCAGTTATTTCACGAACATGCCTCCCTCTGGCTTTCTCCAGAAACATGTAGCAATACAAGTTCCACCTTCTCTTGATTGGTATACTGAGCCATCAACGTATTTTCTTTCCTGAAATATGAAAAACAGACATTAGAAATGTGTTTGTTTCACTTTAAAAATATAATGTCTATTTTTCCTATGAGTCCAGACTTCTGGGACACCTTGTATATATATATATATATATATATATTATATATATATTATATATATATATATATATATATATTATATATATATATTATATATCATGTTTACAGATTTTCGTTTCGTTCTCCTTCTTCACAAGAACTCCTTGTACCTTCGACGTTTTCTCTTTCCTGCCTCAGACAAGGATCTCATTATTCACGGACCAGAGCTAGCAGATCCTCGTTCAGCAAAAAGATCTTCAGTGTCACATATCAAGAGTTTCCATGGCGACTAACTCACACCTTTGATATCTGCTAGCTGCTTCGAAACCATCTCAGTCTTTGTCGGCACTCTTACCTTATCACTCCTATTTTAATAGGCCCTTCCCCTAGGAAGGGAATTTCTACGAAATTAGGAAAAGACGATACCGCTGCCAATAGACTATATCCTATAAGGCCATAAAAGGCCTTACCAGGCCCAGATTACCCCAGATTCATAGTGTTTTCAGCAGGATGGAGCACCTTCACACACTGCTTGTGAAACTCGCAACATTTTGAGGAAGTATTTTTCCAGGCGACTAAACTCCCTTCATGGGTCAGTGGAATGGTCCCCATACCCACCTGACCTCATACCCCTGACTTTTTTTTTTGTGGGGTAAAAGACAGGATCTATTCTACCAAGCCTAAAACACTTCAGGATCTAAAGATCAAAGTCTATGAAGTAATCAACCTCCCAGCGGAACAATTTCCAAAAATTATGTCGAACATTTGTGTAAAGTTGAATATTGCTTTTGGAAAAACTGGCGAATACACTGAATATGTTGTTCAATTAAAGTTAATAAATTCCTATGTTGTACGTACCTATTGCGTTTGGCTTTGTGTCTAGATTCTTTTTTTTTTAGCCTTGAACATTTATTTAGAAATAGGGACATTTTTGGGGGACACCTAATACTGTATACTGATTCAGTAAATCTGTTACTATTTATTGACTTTTATTATCAATTCAAAAACACATTCTCTCTCTCTCTCTCTCTCTCTCTCTTTCTCTCTACGTATACATATATAAAACACGTATTGCAAAAGAGATTGTATGACTAACTACCTGAAACTACATTTTACTGATATTTGCGACAGTAACCGTGTAAAAAATATTAAAAAAAAAGTGTAAGAAATATTTACAGATTTAAGAAATGTAAATATATAAATTTGATTTCCAAAAAGAAATGAAGATTTTAAACTGTTTTTTTACATTTAACCTTTTTTAATTTATTTGTAAATAACGCAACGAATTAAATGTAAATTTACGTATTTACGAAATAAGAAAGAAAAGTTTGTTTATTTATAAAAAGGACTAATGTCAGTCTTCACTCTAAATTTGGGAACGAGAGTTTAAGTCGGACTTAACCTATGTTAATGTAACCTCTGAATTAGCACCGTTTTTATGGGAGGGGGCCTCAAGCACGCAAGAGGGCATGCAGTTAAGTGCAATGTTGCAATTTGTCGCGTATTATAATATGGCTATAGTGTTAAGTTGGGTTACAATGTTAGATCATTGTATGGTCCAAACTACTCATTTCTACAACCTTTATTCTACGTGATCTGGCAGCTTTAATGTTTAACTCATGCAGTTAATATAGTGTAATAAAATTAACTTAGGTTTTAACGTAGTCTAAAAAAAATTAATGTTTTATATAAATAATAATAATATATATATATATACACTATCGTCTGCCAAGAAATTTTTTAATTTTTATTTTCATTTCATATATAAAGTGAACACACTGAGATAATTTATGTTTCATGAGAGGTGTATGTATATATATATATAAAATAATAATAATAATGATAATACTTTTCAGTATATCCATCCGAGTGCTGTGACCAAATCTATATATGTATATACATATAAATACGGGAACTCCTTAAATGGGACCATAGAATACCGATGTAAATGTTATTTATGGATATTCTATTATATGGCTTGGACACACGCAAACGCATCCATCCCTATAAAAAAAAAAAAGAACTTTTTAACCAAATGTGCTATTAGAATGTAATTTTTGTACATTTTACAAAGTACAACTGCGTGCAGGCATATATAAATAAATTCATTTAAGATAGGCGCAAGATTCTGTGTATATAATTTGTGTAATTGCTTAGGATTTGCAGTAAAAATGGATACGAAACTGCAGCAGAAGATGGTGAAAGTAATTCTTCACAAAGCTCTATCCGGATAATAAAATTTATGAATATTACATACTATTCTTAAGAACTGTAATTTTAATTTTTATGCCTTTCTTCCAATCTTTCCATTATTGTTTTTAACACACATACACACACACACACACACACACACACACACACATCTCTAAAAAAAATATATACACTCGTATATTTTAAATGTGATAATTATATATATATATATATATATACCTATATATATATGATACAATGATGCTTCAAGCAGCTCAACCTGAATGAGCGTATGGGTGGAATAGTGCTTTGTGAAAAGTAGTGTATACTTCGTTCTTTGCCGATGACTTAATCTAATCCTTCATCAGACAAAAATGTGAAAATCTATCCAATTCTAATTCTTCTCGCTCTTTCTGGCATTTATAGGGTGAGCGAAAAGTCCTTCTGCATCTATCCACTTCCAACACAGTGCAGGTACAGGTTCACTACACTTCTTGCAGGTGCACAGGGACTTTTCGCTCACCCTGTAGCTAAGAACTACTTCAACAAATTTACTTTCTCTTCTTTCCCTCCTCTTTTCCATTCCGACGGTACAGTTGCCGTCTCTTCTCCTGACAAAGCTGAACTCTTCGCTCAAACTTTCGCTTACAATTCAACCCTGGACGATTTCGGTGCTGTTCCTGCATCTCCTCCTCCCTCTAACTTTATTATGTCTGAAATTAGAATCTCTTCTGAAGATGTTCTTTCTACCCTATCTGGGCTCAACTCTAGGAAGGCGAATGGTCCTGATGGTGTTCCTCCTGTTGTTCTTAAGAACTGTGCTTCTGTGGTGACACCCTGCCTAGGCAAACTCTTTCGTCTTTGTCTCTCATCTGATAGTTTCCTTCCTGCTGGAAGTTCGCTTTCATTCAGCCTGTCCTAAAGAAGGGTGACTGCTTTCAACTATCGTCCAATTGCTTTGATTTCTTGCCTTTCCAAATCGCTGCAGTTGTAGATGGCCACTATTCTTCCCTGGTGTTCCTCAATGTTCTGTCCTGTCTCCCACTCTTTCCCTTTTATTTATTAATGATCTTTTAATTCGTACTTCCTGTCCTATTCACTCCTATGCCGATGATTCCACTCTTCACTTCTCCACCCGCTTCCCAAAGCGTCCCTCACAGCAGTCGCTTCTTGATTCGCGTAGGGCGGCTATGGGACACTTGACCTCTGGTCTTTCTGCTATCTCTGATTGGGGCAGAGAAAACCTTGTGGCTTTCAGTGCCTCAAAAACTCAGTTCCTCCATCTGTCTACTCGTCACAATCTTCCACACAACTATCCCCCTACCTTCAACAACACACAACTCAATCTTTCCTCTTCTCTTAACATTCTTGGTGTTTCCTTTTCTCGTGATCTTTCCTGGAAAGATCACATATACTCTCTTTCTAAAACAGCTTTTAAGAGGTTAGGGGTGCTGCACCGCCTCTGCGGTTTCTTCACCCCCACTCAGTTGCTGTCTCTATACAGGGGTCTTGTTCGCCCTTGTATGGAGTATGCTCCTCATGTGTGTGGTGGTTCAACCCACATAACCGTACTTGACCGGGTGGAATCAAAGCCTTTTCGTCTCCTCAATTCCCCGCCTCTTACTGATTGTCTTCACTCTCTCTCTCTTCGCTGCAATGTTGCCTCACTCTCTCTTTACTATCGCTATCATAACGGGCATTGCTCTTCTGAACTCTCTAACTGCATGCCTCCTCCTTTAAGGAGAGCACGCAGTACCAGACTTTCCACACTTTCTCATTCCTATTCTGTCCAACTATGTAATGCAAGGGTTAATCGGTATTTTCAGTCTTTCAGCTACTCAACCGGTCAATCCTGAAATGATCTTCCTCAATCCATCTTTCCTTCTGTCTATGACCTCCCATCTTTCAAATGCAGAGAGTCTAGGCATCTCGAAAACCCCGGACCTTGATTTTGGTTTTCTTCTTCTATGGGAGGGGCGCTTTTGCGGCATTTGACCTTGGCCCCTCCTTCCTGCATAAAAAAGTTAACAGCTGGGTCATATATATATATATATATATATATATATATATATATATATATATATATATATATATATATATATATATATCAGTGTCGTTCGGTTCATGGAAGCAATGGAAGCATTACTTTCCCACTTAAACGATTAGAAGCGCTGTTAAACAATATTAATGACGATAAAATTATAACTTATCACTAGGCTGTACTCCTTTCAAATATGTTTTTAATACTAAAAGCTCGAAATCCAAATCAGTGCATTGAAAAAGGAGGGGGAGAGCAATAATTTTGTTGCTTCGAGACGGCGGCGCCAGTGGAAGCAACCTTGAGAATTGCT
This sequence comes from Bathynomus jamesi, assembly GCA_023014485.1. Lineage (NCBI taxonomy): Eukaryota > Metazoa > Arthropoda > Malacostraca > Isopoda > Cirolanidae > Bathynomus > Bathynomus jamesi. The sequence continues at coordinate 93,391 of JAJOZX010001885.1, read as the reverse complement.
TCTTTTGTTTGACTTACTATATTCGTGTTTTATAAAAATTGTATCAATTCACCGATAATTTCACTGCTTATACGATAGTATAAATGTAATAAATGATATACGATAAAATTATTGATCGCTGTACTTGGTGGTGAATTACTATTATGTCTTAAAAGGATAAAAAATATTCACCGATGGAAACACAGACCCATAACGCTTTGTTTTCTCTAGGCAAAACGTGGATCGTGGAAGCAACTTAGAGAGTTGCTTATTCCTGCTATTATGCTAACGGAATCCCTTTAAAGCGCTTAATTAATGAGCTTATAGCATTAAATGACTAAATAACTAGCAATTATTACCAAATATGTTTTTAGAAGAAGAAATACAAGCTAATTGTAATTAGAGTTTACTTAATTATGAGTAAATCAAAGTGAAATTGTTATATTGAGGTTAATGTTATTCGTCAACTGCCCATTAGGGTAGATCACTTTTCACTTTTTTTTAAAAATTATAGCTGATCAAAGTTTTCCCATGATTTGGTTCAGTGGAAGTACACTGACACCATTTTTACCAAAATCGATCAATATTTAGGGGTCGCGCATCGACCTTGAAAATTTCAATTTTGGAAATTTGGCCAAATTGACAATTTTTTACTGAATAAAGATAAATCATCAAATTACCATATTTTCTGAATCCTCTCAGTGAAAGAAATCCTCTCAGATACTTACCAAGTTGATAGGACAAGTGGTTTAGAAGTTATACTCACCTTGAGATAGTATTAAAATTTAAAATACCGTATTTGTCCCCGTACCTCCATATGCTGTCTGCCATTGTCTGCTTTTTAGGATAAGATAAAACGAATAAGGAAAGATCAAATGTATTTTGTATTAAAACGGTTTACCGATATCACTAAAGGCACTTACTCCGGTGCCCCTAACTAGGTTCAAAAACTGTATGAATCGTGGTTAGAACACACGTCATCTTAAGGCGTGCGCCATGTACTCTCTCTGCTAACTCCCTTTCCCTCTGCGCTACGTCATCTTGGCAAGTGACGACTTCTTGAAGTCACCGAGTTCTTTCCGGCTCTTTTCCACGAGCTGAAGAAGACCCTGCAGCTGTGACTCGTCTTTTGTGACAGTGTTCGCGTAATCTTCTATCAGTTTTATCCCTCTCTCTGCCACGTCGTTGGTAACTTTCAGATGCGAGATGACATTCTTCAGATCACAGTAGTTCTTATCTTGATCCCACTTATTCACCGGCAGAGTGAGCCACGTAGACGCGCACACCTGCAGGCCTGTGAACACGAACCACGATGACTCATCGATCAGGTCCGGAAGGCGCGTCGTGTCATCAACCGAGACGTTGTCATACGTGAAGTCCTCGGGCACAGCGAGGCGGCACAGCTTCTTTGCCATCTCGTGCTTCACAGTGTCTTCCACTTTGTCACTGCAGAGGGCGAAAACGACGGTCTGAGGCCTCAGATACCACAAGTGCCGCCTGATCACTGCCAGTGAAGCCTCTGCAATCTCGCGATCCACAGCCCTGTACTGCAGAAGACGCTGGTACAACACAAGGTCATTCAGCGGGGCATCAGCTGCGACAGGAGCCGCCAGCCAGGCAGGTGCGTAGAGGAGTGCAGTAAATAGTACCACTCTCTGAAGTTTCTGTACCAGCTCGTCGTCGAACTCCAGCTGACCGCTGAACATCAGGAGCTTCGTGTAGTAGATGATCTGAAACGAATACGCACTGTGATGTATAAATACCGATACCACTCCATATAAGTTTGTTTAATGGTAAATTATTTATCTTATTTTTTTCTGGTAGGGACTTCAAATGGCTGTTTGCAGAAGGCAATACAATATTTAACTTCTAATTCAAAATACCAACCTTGGCCATCCACCTCGCATGATGGTAGGCTCCTGGGCGCATGAAGTGTGTGCCACGACGTGGCTGGGCCCCGAGTACCAGGAGTGTAATCTCCGCCACTTCTCGGTAGTCTTCTCTGACAAGACCAGAAGCGGTGCCGAGGAACTTGACTGCCTCATCTCGGAGCTCCATCAGCCACGTCACCTCCGCCAAATGCTCGATCTCCAGCTCGCGATAAGTCGAGAGGTCGAGCTTGTCCCACCTGAAAGGGGAGTTATGAAAATATTGCATGAAAACGACTGAAGTTTCCCTTTTCGACTGCTATTAACATCATTAGTAGAAGGACGCTGATATCTCAATTGCTCTGAAGGCAAAAAATCATTGGAGAAAACAAATGCGCCTTAGACTTGAAATTCACCTTCTCCTCAGATACTGGAACAAAGGTTCAGTTGGTGCTGTGGTTCTTCCAAACGCGGTGATGACCACTGCCCCCACGATGAGCTCCATAACGTGATGGCGACAGCCCAGCTGGAAGAGCGGTTTACCAAGCATGTTCTCCAGCCGGACCACCGCACCCTGCACCCTCCCCGTATTGGAGGAAGTTGTGTCGAAGCACAGTCCAATCACGTTGTTCTCGCATCCCCAGTCTTTGAGAGCACGAAAGGTCGCCTGGGCCTGGGACAGACCGGTGCCGTCAGCAACAGTCGGAACGGCCAGCAACTTTCCTTCTGTGCATTGGGGAGCTCCGGAGATGAGAATCGCCTGGCGGTGCTCCAATGATCCAAGAGAGTCCTGAAACGTATGTCATACATGCCAATCCATTATCGTCCACTGGAATATGTCAATCCACTGTCGTCACTGGAACATGTTAATTCACTGTCGTCCACGGTGAGGGCAAAACTGACCTTGATTACTTTACCGTCCCAGTGGACGACAGCATGCCTCGGAGATACGAAGGATTTCTGCACAGCTGTCGACACTTCACAACGATGTGCCACTCTTCCACGGCGAGACGTGTCCTTCGAGATACTGAATTTGTCCAGGTCTGCGGGCGGATCTGCCGAACGTAGGACTGCCGCCACGACACTTGCCACCTATGTGCGAAATTGAAAGGAAATTGACAAGGATGCGTATGGTTTTTATGTGACAAAATAATCACTAAATTTTCCGTCGTTACGTCTATTATATCTTTGTCAAGGAAAGATCATTACTGATATATACACCTGATTATTGGACATCCGGAAGCGATCAGCCACTTCAATAACAGCCGGTGCATTGAGGATGCGGTGAGGAAGGCTGATTGATACAGTTGATTCTCTCGGCTGTCGGTATGGTGGTTCTAGCTGTGATTCGGAGTTGCTCGATGATCTGCTTTCTATAGATTCATCGTCGCTCTCAGCTTCGGTTCCTAATTTCGTTTTTGAGGTGCCTGGCTCATCACGAGATTGTTGTCTTGAGAGTTGCCGTTTTCTCTTGACAACGAACACTTTATCATTCCCACTCATTGTTGCCTGGCGCAGGCCCCGTTGATCCTCATAAAATTTAATATCTTCTTGTTTGTTGTTGTCTGAGAGCAGTCGACTTTTCTGTATCTCTTCAATAGCATCGGGAGCTCCGATGTCCCAGAGCTTGTTCAGATTTTCTGAAAACTTCTCCCTGCCTTTTCCCGCGTCACTGTCTCTCATCTTGCTCTTCTGCAGCGAGCGCCACTCTTCCCACAGTAACTCCAGTTTTCTTTCGCAGTTACGCCTCGTGATCGTCTTTATACGTGCCATGTTCCAAAATGCCAGAACATTGGCCACCGTGTCTTTTACGGCGGCCTTCCTGTCAGTAGTTTCCTGCTTGGCATAGAAGAAGTACTGGAGAACTTGATGGGTGGTTGGCAATTTGGCACCACCGATCGAGGAAGATGGCTGACCAATTAAGAAGACGTCCGTGGCTGACCTTAGAGAAGGTGGTGCTGTTGTTGCTGCTTTCTCTTTTCCAGAATAAGTAACTTTCAGAGTCTTCCCACTCCTGGTTGTTAACAGTTTATCCATTGTACTAAAGTCTAGACTTATCAAACAAGAATCAATTGACACAGTTGATCTGTAAAAAGCAAACTGTGATTAGTAAAAATATTGGTCATAGACATAGCGTGTGTGTGTAATTGGGATTTTAGGATGCGCCAGCTACTGATGCTATGATTACGTCCATAACGGGGGACAAATACGATATTTTAAATTTTAATGTTATTTCTAGGTGAGTGTAACTTCTAAACCACTTGTCCGATCAACTTGGTAAGTATCTGAGAGGATTTCTTTCACTGAGAGGATTCAGAAAATATGGTCATTTGATGATTTATCTTTATTCAGTAAAAAATTGTCAATTTGGCCAAATTTCCAAAATTGAAATTTTCAAGGTCGATGCGCGACCCCTAAATATTGATCGATTTTGGTAAAAATGGTGTCAGTGTACTTCCACTGAACCAAATCATGGGAAAAACTTTGACCAGCTATAATTTTTAAAAAAAGTGAAAAGTGATCCACCCTACTGCCTATCCCCTTCCTCCCCCGCCCTCTTCGCAGGGGATACAGGATAGAGCTGGTGTATAAATAAAAGAGGTTGATGTATACCATATATATATATATATATATATATATATATATATATATATATAATAGGCTATGCATGTTTCCCTACACATAATTGTCACCGAACGCCATATATATATATATATATATTAAATATGATGATTATATGTATTGAGGAGTTAAGCTATTACAAGTTTTTAAATATTCATATTTATGAAAATACTTATATTAATTTTTATTAAGTTAATAGCTGCTGATTATATATTAACAATTTCTATAAAAAGATCGTATATTCATACTATATAATTATTATTATAAGAATAAAATTATGAATGTAATAAAGATTTTTTTTGTTTTTTTAACGATGAACTTTAAGTTTTGAAATTTTTATTTTATCTTTGTATTTTGGTAATTTCTTTTTAATTATTTTATTATTTAAAGTGTGATTAAAGTTTTATCGCTCTATTGCTTTTTTTAATTTCTTTTGTATTTTTGAGAGGCATTTAAATACACACATGCGCATGCGCATACGCATGCGCCGCCCGCACGTGCGTTTGTTTTACTGGAATTAATTGTGTGAGGTCTCCTTCGTAATTAGATCAAATTAACGTACTGTAACTTTACTGTACTATAGTGTAACCTAACATAATCTTATTGAGGTATGACTAAATAGTTTTTGAGGTATTTTTAAAAGATAGCAACGTAGCCCCTCACTAGACGTATGTCGCGCGAGTAAAAATAGGAACGTAGTAGAAAAAAATACGGAGGTAATGGGAAAAAATTCCTCAGACCTAAAGTGTCCCTCCGAGAAAACCTCATAATTCGGGTAAAAATAATGAACACACACACACACACACACACACACACACACACACATATACATATATATATACCTTACCTTACCTTACAACCTTACAAAGGTTCCGCGCGATGATTTCTCATTTCGCGAAGGTCAAGCGTGTCGCCCCTCCTCTCGAGTTGGCCTGGTGAAGTAGTGAGTTGGATTCTTGCGCTCTCCACCTCACATAGCCAGGTACGCCCGGCTCATCGGGGATTGTTCTGAGCCAGGCGTCTAGTCTTCTTTTGAAGATTTCCACTGCAACTCCCTTCGTGTTTCTTAGGTCTTTGGGCAACTGATTAAACAGTTTTGGTCCTCTCACTACAAAACTGTTTTCTTTCAGGGTTAAGGATGTTCCCTGTCTCGCCTTCAATTTGGGAATACGACACAGTCTACCGCTTCTACTTTCCATCGTTGTTTGGGGAGTTATGGGATTCAGAGTAAGATTAGGGACTAGTTTCTCTATTATTTTCCAAGTGTAAATAATGGTGTATCTCTCTCTTCTCCTTTCCAGTGAATATAGGTCTAGTTCTCGTAACCTTTCCCAGTAATTTAGTTCTTTGCACCCATTGATCTTGGCTGTGAAGCTTCTTTGGATCCCCTCCAGCTGTCTAATGTCTTCTTTTTTATATGAGGAAGTTAGGACAGAGCAGTATTCTAATTTGGGTATGATCAGGGTTTTCAGTAGAGGAATCATTACATTCCTATCCCTTCGTTTAAAGGTTCTCAATATCTGACCCGTTATTCTCTTTGCTCTGTTTACTGATATCTTATTTTGTGTTTCAAATTTCGCATCATCTGTCATTACAACCCCTAAATCTTTTGCTCTGGAATTTCTCTGAATTTCCTGTCCGTTTGGGGTATAATATTCCATGCACTTTAGGTCTTCTCTTTTTCCGTACCGCAATAGCTGAAATTTCTCGGTGTTAAACTTCATATTGTTGTCTTCAGTCCACTTGTAGATTTTGTTTATGTCGGTTTGTAGAGATCCTATGTCTTCTGGGTTTCTTATTTTTCTACTGATCTTTGTGTCATCCGCAAAGGATGTTACTGTGCTGTCTCTGGTAACGTCCTCATCTATGTCAGTTAGCATGATTATGAAGAGTAGTGGAGCTAATACTGTTCCTTGTGGTACTGAGCTGAGGACCTCTGATTCTAATGAAGATACTCCTTGTACTGTAACGACTTGCCTCCGCTCACTAAGGAAATTATATATTCATTTCCCTACTTTTCCTGTTATTCCCATATATTTCAGTTTATGTATTATGATTCCGTGGTCACACTTGTCGAACGCTTTAGCAAACTCTGTGTATAATACATCATAGTTTTCATTACTTTCAAGTGAATCAATAATGTTGTTCTAGTGTTCCATTAGTTGTGATAGGCATGATCTGCCTGATCGAAACCCGTGTTGGTTATCATTGAATTTTTTCTGAGTTTCCAAAAAGTCATAGATTTTCTGTCTAACAATTCTTTCAAATATTTTAGTGAGATGAGATGTAAGCGACACTGGCCTATAGTTTTTTGGCCTGGGATCGATCTCCTCCTTTATATATTGGGACTATGTTCGCGCTCTTCAGGATGCCCGGTATTTCTCCCGATGTCTAATGATCGTCTCCATATCCAGTATTGGGGCTCAGCGATTGCATTCTTGCAGTTTTTGATCAGTGTGGCATTCCATTTATCGGGTCCTGCCGCTGAGTGTGTTTTTAGTTTCCCTATGGCTTGTGTAATATCATCCGTCGTAAAGTCGAAATCCGTTATACTTTCCCCGTGTGGTGGTTCTTCAAAGAACGCGTTTCTATCGCAAATCAATTTGTCAGTTTTTGGGATACTGAAAGATGATTCATACTGAGCTATTAATATTTCAGATACTTCTGTTAGATCATCAGATAAATCACTGTTCTCATTTTTTAAAGGTCCGATAGTCGCTTGGTTTTTCGACTTTCTTTTTGCGAAATTATAGAAGTACTTTGAGTTAACCTTTATCGCTTCTATAGCGTCATCTTCTTCTTTTTCTGTATGCTTCTCGATTTGTTCCTGTATGACGACATCGATACTTTGTAGTTTATCATTTAATATTTTTCTGATGTTGTTATCTTTACAATTACTTAATTTTGCAGTCACTCTTTTTCTCTTTCGGAACAATGCCCTCTTTTGTCTTTCGAACCTGCTTCTCTTTCCTCTTTGTTGTATCTTTGGGACATGTTTTTTCCACAATTTCTAACGTCTTCTCCTCTAACGTCATTAGTATCTCTTCCGTTGTCTTGGCCTCGAAAATGCTTTTCCAATCTATTACTTCCATGCTGGATGTCACATCTTCCCAGTTTATAGCTTTGGAGTGAAAATTAAAAATTTCGAATTTGCTTCGTTCTGTTGTGCGTGTTCTTTCCTTTCCTGTTGCCTTTATATTAGTTGTTATTTCAATGATATTGTGGTCTGATATCATAGTTGGGGAGATTTCTACATTATCAATGTATATATATATATATATATATATATATATATATATATATATATATATATATATCAATGTGTATATATGTATATATATACTGTGTGTATATATATATATATATATATATACAGGGTGTCCCGTAAGTCTGGACCCATAGGGAAAAATAATAAAATTACAAAATAGTCCAAAAATTTATTTATAATATATATATATATTTTTTTTATTATTATTTTTATTATTTTTTTATTATGATCTTACTCCGCTGGAGTTTTATTTGTGGGGCCACTTGAAAGCCAAAGTGTACGAGGTCAAACTTCAGAACATTTTCCACCTTAAAGCACGCATTGTGGAGGCGTGTCAAGAAATTTCTGCGACTGTGATTCAGAAAGTGCTGTCGCAGTCGAGATTGCGTCTTCAACTATGTGTGCGACACAACGGCGGACACTTTGAACAGATTATGTAATAAATTTTTGGACTATTTTGTAATTTTATTATTTTTCCCTATGGGTCCAGACTTACGGGACACCCTGTGTATATATATATATATATATATATATATATATATATATATATATATATATAGTTTCATCATGAATCTAATATATAATAATGAGTAGTCTTAAAAACTATAATTCCTAATGCTTTGAGATGGTGTTTGCAGATATTTCAGTGCCTTGTATCAAATTTTTTTTTTATTTTTATAATATATTACAGGATGATGATGAATTGGCAATTTTAGTGCCATAAATCTACTATATATTTATAAAATTACTGTATTTAAGTAACTATAAATTTTATATAAGATATTTTTATATTTTTCATTTTTAATGTTCAAACGTCTTCTGAGTTAAGAGTATTTTTTTAGGACTCTTTTAGGATATACCAATAGCATATACTCGTGTATATATACAGTATATATATATATATATATATATATATATATATATATATATATATATATATATATATATATATTATAATATATATATATATATATATATATATATACTCCACAAACAGAGTTTTATACCTGAAAGGACTCATGCAAGAAGCCGGAGCAGACTTTACATGCCTCACGGAAACTCATCTAAAGGACTGCCAGGCGAACTGTGAAAATTGTGAGTCCTGTATTGACAAAAAAGAAATACAAATTGACAAATATAACATCCTCCGAGCCGACAGAACAGTGAGACGTAAGGGAGGATGTGCTATTTACACACACGAAAGGCACATAGCAGAAATGGCTATAAGTACCTCAAACAACTACGTAGAATGTGTGGCAGCAAAAATTGAAAAATTAAATATGGTACTAATTGTAATGTACAGACCCCCAAACACGCCAACCTCAAAATTTTCAGATTCCATTACAGAGGTAAGAAACTTGGTAAAAGATCTACATTCTCCAACCCCAAATATTTTTCTCTGTGGTGATTTTAATTTCCCATTCATGAAATATAAAAGGATAGGAAAAAATATATGTATACACCAGGACAAGGGGGGCACACGAGAAGACCAGGAGCAGGTAAAAATGCTACTAGCTTTAGCTGATGAATTTATGTTAACGCAAGAAATAACAGAAAACACAAGAAAAAACAACTGCCTAGATTTGGTATTCACAAACAACAGTAATTTAATTGATAATGTGGAAATATCCCCAACTAGGATATCAGACCACAACATCATTGAAATAACAACTAATATAAAGGCAACAGGAAAGGAAAGAACACGCACAACAAAAAGAAGCAAATTTGAAATTTTTAATTTTCACTCCAAAGCTATAAACTGGGAAGAGGTGACATCCAGCATGGAAGTAATAGATTGGAAAACCATTTTCGAGGCCAAGACAACGGAAGAGATGCTAATGACGTTAGAGGAGAAGACGTTAGAAATTGTGGAAAAACACGTCCCAAAGATACAACAAAGAGGAAAGAGAAGCAGGTTCGAAAGACAAAAGAGGGCATTGTTCCGAAAGAGAAAAAGAGTGACTGCAAAATTAAGTAATTGTAAAGATAACATCAGAAAAATATTAAATGATAAACTGCAAAGGATCGATGTCGTCATAGAGGAACTAATCGAGAAGCATACAGAAAAAGAAGAAGATGACGCTATAGAAGCGATAAAGGCTAACTCAAAGTACTTCTATAATTTCGCAAAAAGAAAGTCGAAAAACTATGCGACTATCGGGCCTTTAAAAAATGAGAATAGTGATTTATCTGATGATCTAACAGAAGTAGCTGAAATATTAAAAGCTCAGTATGAATCATCTTTCAGTATCCCAAAAACTGACAAACTGATATGCGATAGAAACGCGTTCTTTGAAGAAGAACCACAAGGGGAAAGTATAACGGATTTCGACTTTACGACGGAGGATATTGCACAAGTCATAGGGAAACTAAAAACACACTCAGCGGCAGGACCGGATAAATGGAATGCCACACTGATCAAAAACTGCAAGAATGCAATCGCTGAGCCCCTATACTGGATATGGAGACGATCATTAAACACGGGAGAAATACCGGGCATCCTGAAGAGCGCGAACATCGTCCCAATATATAAAGGAGGAGATCGATCCGAGGCCAAAAACTATAGGCCAGTGTCGCTTACATCTCATCTCACCAAAATATTTGAAAGAATTGTTAGACAGAAAATCTATGACTTTTTGGAAACTTAGAAAAAATTCAATGATAACCAACACGGGTTTCGGTCAGGCAGATCATGCCTGTCACAACTAATGGAACACTACAACAACATTATTGATTCACTTGAAAGTAATGAAAACTATGATGTACTATACACAGACTTTGCTAAAGCGTTCGACAAGTGTGACCATGGAATCATAATACATAAACTGAAATATATGGGAATAACAGGAAAAGTAGGGAAATGGATATATAATTTCCTTAGTGAGCGGAGGCAAGTCGTTACAGTACAAGGAGTATCTTCATCAGAATCAGAGGTCCTCAGCTCAGTACCACAAGGAACGGTATTAGCTCCACTACTCTTCATAATCATGCTAACTGACATAGATGAGGACGTTACCAGAGACAGCACAGTAACATCCTTTGCAGATGACACAAAGATCAGTAGAAAAATACGAAAACCAGAAGACATAGGATCTCTACAAACCGACATAAACAAAATTTACAAGTGGACGGAAGACAACAATATGAAGTTTAACACCGAGAAATTTCAGCTATTACGGTACGGAAAAAGAGAAGACCTAAAGTCCATCGAATATTATACCCCAAATGGACAGGAAGTCCAGAGAAATTCCAGAGCAAAAGATTTAGGGGTTGTAATGACATGATGCGAAATTTGAAACACAAAATAAGATAGCAGTAAACAGAGCAAAGAGAATAACGGGTCTGATATTGAGAACTTTCAAACGAAGGGATAGGAATGTAATGATCCCCCTACTGAAAACCCTGATAATACCCAAACTGGAATACTGCTCGGTCCTAACATCCCCATATAAAAAAGAAGACATTAGACAGCTGGAGGGGATTCAAAGAAGTTTCACAGCCAAGATCAATGGGTGCAAAGAACTAAATTACTGGGAAAGGTTACGAGAACTAAACCTATATTCACTGGAAAGGAGAAGAGAGAGATACACCATTATTTACACTTGGAAAATAATGGAGAAACTAGTCCCTAATCTTACTCTGAATCCCATAACTCCCCAAACAACGGTGGAAGGTAGAAACGGTAGACTGTGTCGTATTCCCAAATTGAAGGCGAGACAGGGAACATCCTTAACCCTGAAAGAAAATAGTTTTGTAGTGAGAGGACCAAAACTATTTAATCAGCTGCCCAAAGACCTAAGAAACACGAAGGGAGTTGCAGTGGAAATCTTCAAAAGAAGACTTGACGCCTGGCTCAGAACAATCCCCGATGAGCCGGGCGTACCTGGCTATGTGAGGTGGAGAGCGCAAGAATCCAACTCACTACTTCACCAGGCCAACTCGAGAGGAGGGGCGACACGCTTGAACCTTCGCGAAATGAGAAATCATCACGTGGAACCTTTGTAAGGTTGTAAGGTAAGGTTATATATATATATATATATATATATATATATATATATATATACTGTAAAAATTATTATTTGTTTAAAAGGTTAGGTTAAAGTCATACACCAACACACACACACACACACATATATATATATATATATATATTATATATATATATATACACACACACATCGTGTATAATTATTATTGTTTAAAAGGTTAGATTAAAATCTTATATATACACACGAGTATTTTATATATATATATATATATATATATATATATATATATATATATATGTGTGTGTGTGTGTGGTGTGTGTGTGTGTGTGTGTGTGTGTGACTTTAAGATATATATATATATATATATATATATATATATATATATATTAAAATTCTATAATAACAATGATGATAAAAATAGCCTAATTATTAATGCAAATGGATACTAAACCCTGTGTTTACAGCCGTGCAGTTATAATATTTAGCCAGGTATAATGTATATATTTTGCAGGAATTATATATCGATTGAGTTATTGATAAAATGCTATACACCGAAATTTACTTAACTACCAACTTACTTATCTATTCTTATCTATTTATTTACTATTTATCTCTTTATCTGTCTATCTATCTATCTATCTCCTTATCTATTTATCAACCATATGTCTATTTAATTCTCTATCTATCTTATCTATTAATTTACCACTTACCTATCTACTTATCTATCTATCTTCTTACCTATATACCTACTACTTATCTATGTACTTATCTATCCGTCTTACATATTTACTTACTCTTTAGCTCTTCACTTATCTGTCAATCTTTTTATCTATTTATCTACCATCTATTTACTTATCTATCCTCTTATTTACTATTTATCTATCTACCCATCTATCTTTATCTGTTTATCTACTATCTATCTGTCTACCTATCTATCTTTATATTTACGTACCTAATATCTGTATATCTACTTATCTAGCTATCTATTTACATATTTATCTACTTGTCTACGAAATAAAATTTTTAAAACTTAGCAGTACCTCAATTAAAAACAAAAAATATAATTAAAAATTAAAAATGTAAAGTAAAAAACTGTTAAAATGTACTCTTTATATTAAAAAAAACATAAAATTTTAAATTTGAAAGACAACGACATTACTTTCATTGAACCGATGCTTGTAAACTGCTTGCATACTCGATTTTACTATGGACCCCACAAGCACTTATCATACTTAATGATCATAATAAGTTATTATACCGACCTCACTGGTATGCAATAGGTATCCTAGCTGCATACAACCAATCTATATGTCTGTTCTTCTGCATAAAGTTTAAAGGGAAGAACAGACTTTGACTTGTAAAAGAGAGTATGTAATTGATGTAATTGAGAAATTGGAAATTATGTATTTATTAATGTAAAACTTATATATATATATAAATTATATATATATATATATATATACGGACGAAGGTTCTCTGGCCGTGTGGTGTTTGTTTAGAGATTAGCATGCAAGTATTTTTTAAAAGCATTAAAAAATTAGCAAGTCACGTTGTTATGTATATTTTCATACCATAAGTATGAAGTAGCCTATACTATATTTATGGCATACCAACGTATATCGTAAGTATACTTTGCTGTATCGTACAAAGTCTTCTATATTTTAAAATTATAGTCGGCTTTGAGTGTATAGAATAAATGGAGGACTATATTAAAAAATATACAGTCGGTTACAAAAGTCGTGAATTTTGTAATCGACCGTAAACTAATTACTAATTAGTAAGTGTTCTGTTTTTCGGTCTCTCTCTCTCTCTCTCTCTCTCTCTCTCTCTCTGTCTGTCTCTCCCCCTCCCTTTATATATATATATATACACACTTGGTAACAGTAATAAAATTTGAAAAACAAACACAGTCATTACTAATCAGTAACTTTTTTATGCTTTTAAGAACTTTTGTGTTTCTGGATGAAACACCCAAATATACATAGAGGAGAAAAGAATAGTGCTTTAAAATTATTAGGTTCTGCTTACACTGCATGAATAAGACACTTGCAAAATGGTTCATATATATACACACACACACACACACACACACACAGGGTGGGAAAAAAGCTTTAAGGATTTTATCCAAACAAATAATTTGTTAATAATAAATAAATTCTTGTGATATCACTGCAGTTTATGCGATACTTTTCAAAGCAACTATACAAGGCCAGGAATGACCCTAGGCTAGAATAGGAAGGTCCCAAGCCCAGGCCCTAGCCCCAGTCAGCGCCATGTCAGTAAAGATGGAATACAGCAATGAAGAAAAAATGTATCTTGTATCGTGGGCTATTTTTTATAATAGCCGTGAAGAAAGTTTGCGTTTATTGAAAAAAAATACACTACCACCAAATGCAACCACTCTTCGATACTGGAAGCTCAAACTTTTGGAAACAGGGAGCCTGGTAAAAGATTGTCCAAGAAGCGGAAGGCCAGTAACGCCGACAGGAGGCAACAACAAAGAAAACGTTGTGGCCAATTTTCAAGTCGATCTAACAACTTCAGCGAGAAAAGTCGCAGAGGAATTGGATATTTCCAAATTTTCAGTAACAAAAATATTGAAATCACAGCGGTACCACGATTATAAACCCATTTACTCTCAGTTCATATACATCGATGATTCTGATAGACAGCTACATTTTGCTGAAACAATGAGACAAACGTTCAACAGTGATCCAGATTTTCTTCGAAAGATCAAATTTTCAGGTGAATGTGTCTTCGGTTTAACGAGTAAAGGAAACAAACACAGCGTTCACTACTGGGATAAAAAAAACAAAATACGATTGGATAAACCCGTTAAAACGGTTACACTAACAGTTTGGGCGTGCATTGGTTATTCAGGACTCGTTTCCTTTGATATATCGAGAGATACAATGGATGGAAAACGCTATTGCCAGGTAGTGAGAGACAAAGTTTTTCTACAGTTTACTAATGGCGTTGGCAGGAATTGGCTTTATCAACATGATGGAGTGCCGCCACATTACTCTGCAGTTTCTTCTGAGATTCTGGATAGGAACCTTGAAGGAAGGTGGTTTGGGCAGCGAGGTCCCATAGAGTGGCCAGCCAGATCACCTGATTTAACCCCATGTGATTTCTGGCTTTGAGCTTATTTGCATGAGAAACTCTACACTCCTGGTTTCATCTATCCAAATGTGAATGCCTTTGGCCGCAGAATAGATGAACAACTGAAAAGGATCCCACTCGATATGTTCAGAAGAACAATGAAGAGTTTCACAGAGAGAATCCACAAATGTATCATAGCGGATGGAGAACTCTTTGAAGATTAAATTACAATTTAACAAAATATTTGTATGATTAAAATTCTAATAGACTTTTTGTTTGATTTGTTTCATCATTTATCTGTATAATGTTAACTAAATAGTTGTATGTATAAAATCCTTAAAGACTTTTCTCCCACCATGTATATGTTAATTTGAAGAGTTTAAAATACATGACATTAATTTTTGCTTTTGAGGATGTCATTAGACGAAAGCGCTTGAGCACCATTCTGTTTCCTTTCCTTCGTGGTTTTATTCATCATAAATATTTTTCACGTGTTACTTTCGTGAAATAATTTTCATATATATATATATATATATGGAGAAAGGCAGGATGTGTAGTGCAGTGTAATGTAGTGTAGTGTTCTCAAATTAAAGGCCCGGCAAGGGACCTCCTCAACACTGAAGGAAAATAGCTTGGTTGTCTGAGGGCCAAGACTTTTTAACCAGCTTCCAAAGGACCTCAGAAACGTTACAGGGGTCAAAATTGAAGTCTTCAAGAGATGCCTGGCTCAGGACGGTACCAGATAAACCAGGTGTACCTGGCTAGGTACGGTGGAGAGCGCAAGAAAGCAACTCGCTCCTCCACCAAGCCAGACCTAGAGGCGGGGCCACCAGCTTGACCTTCGTGTGAAAAGAGACCAACGCACGGAACAGCAACGAGGTTAACGAGGTTTTATATATATATATCGGGTGGCCCAAAAAAAAACGCCTTGAGATTTGAACATCAATAACTTCAAAAAATATACAGTTCACACTTCCAAAATTTACATAACTTTTACCTCAATCTATTGATAAGCCATCATAAAAATTTCAGACCTCTACATAAAATACTTTTTCCACAGCTGAGGGAACAATGAGGTATGGTGAAAAAAACGAATATCATAAATTCTAAATGTGTATAGCTGTACCTGACAACTATTCTAAGACTTGAAGTAGTTTCCTTAACCTATGGATAATCTGTTAGTCTCTGAAAAACGTCAGATGATATAGGTTACGCCCATCTTAATATTGTTTTTTAAACTTACCCTTCAAATTATGGTTCTAACTAACGGTGAAAAAGCGGTGACTGGAAAGTGTTTCTTGGAAAAAAGAAGGACCGGGGCAAGAATTTTGAGGGAATTTCCAGGAATAACTTGTAATGTTACGTCTGTGAATAGAACAATTAAAAAACTTAAAGCAACCGGTTCGACGGCACGGAACCGTGGAAGTGGTCGGCCTAAAACAGTTTACACTCAAGACAATGATCGAAATAATGAGCGTATCTCAAGAGGATTGACCAGGGTCACACTGCTCTCAGAGGAAAATTGCAAGAAATTTAGGTATCAGTCGAAGTTCCATACAAAGAATGCAGAGAACGGTAGGCCTTAAAGCATTTAAAAGGATCCGTGTTTCAAGACGTGACAGCACTGTAAGAGCTAAAAGAAAAATTCGTTGTAGAAAATTGCTTGACAGATTTTCGTTCAATGATGTTAAAAAAATAGTTTTTACAGATTTCACCATCGAGATTGCTCGAAACTCCCGGAACGATGTTGTTTATGGTCGGCGTAAGAAAGACATTTCTCCATCGACACTTTACCACCAGACAAGTCGGTTTTCCCAAAAAATCATAGTATTAGCAGGTGTATCATGGAATGGAAAGACGAAAATTCATTTCATTTCAGAAAATAAAATAAAAAATTCAGAAACCTATGTAAATCTCTTAGAGGAGAATCTTTTGCCTGATTGTCGGCATCTGTATTATGAAACGATTTCATACTTCACCAAGATGGTGCTACAGCTCATACTAGCAAGTTCACACAGGATTATCTACAACAGAATGTAGTCAACTTCATTGGGAAAAACGACTGGCCCCCGCAATCACCTGATTGCAATCCCATGGAGTATTGCATATGGAACACTCTAGCAGAGAAGATTTATGAACGCAAAACAGAAAAGTTGACAGAAATGCAATTAAAGAAAAAAATACTCGAATGTTGGAACAAAATAACATTAGCAGAAATCAGAAAATGTATCATGTCGTGGAAGAAAAGGTTAAGATTAGTTTGTAAGCAGGACGGCGGACATTTGTTGTTGGTTAGCCGATCAGCCCACCCTGATTGAGCAAGCCGGCGGCACGCAGGTAACCGATCGCCCTCTCCGAAGTGGACCAGAGGTTCAGCGCACTAGTGATGTGTTGTGCTCTATGTTGTGCTAGAGTGGTACACTGGTACAGTCTGTCATAATGTGTTCAATTGTTTGTGGTGCGTCCTGGCACAGGTGGCAGGTGTCGTCCGTGGAGTTGTCTAGTCTGTGTTTATATGCCTGTAAGTTGAGGTGATGTCCACATAAGAATCGTACTAAGTTAACTCGATCCGATCTGCTCAGGCTGGTCTCTGACCTGTCAATGGGTGGCAGCTTCGCCCCTAGGACCGCATTCGGACCGAGTCGTGTCAGTGCTTTGTGGGTTAGGTGTGTGTGTGTGTGTGTGTGTTTTCTGTACTGTGATGTCTGTGGGGCGTGGTATGGAATGGAGTATTTTGTTATAATGTCTCTCTGGTGTTACCTTAATGGTGGGAGGTGTCGGTGCATGATTGTACATGTAGTGGCAAGGGTGTTGTGGGTTAGTTGTCGCTGCTGCCATGGATTGTGTTCCCCTCATGTCTAAATGTTCCCAGCGGACATATTGATCATATCTGTTGATAAGATGTGAATAATAAAAAATTTTCACTTTATGATATTCGTTTTTTTCACCATACCTCATTGTTCCCTCAGCTGTGGAAAAAGTATTTTATGTAGAGGTCTGAAATTTTTATGATTGCTTCCAATAGATTTAGGTAAAAGTTTTGTAAATTTTGAAGTGTGAACTGCATATTTTTGATGTTATTGATGTTCAAATCTCAAGGCGTTTTTTTGGGCCACCCGATATATACCTCGTTAACCTCGTTCAGGTTCTGTGTGTTGATCTCTCTTCACACGAAGGTCAAACTGGTGGCCCCGCCTCTAGTCCTGGCTTGGTGGAGGAGCGAGTTGCTTACTTGCGCTCTCCACCCCACATAGCCAGGTACACCTGGCTCATCTGGTACCGTCCTGAGTCAGGCATCTAGTCTTCTCTTGAAGACTTCAATTTTGACCCCTGTAACGTTTCTGAGGTCCTTTGGAAGCTGGTTAAAGAGTCTTGGCCTCCTGACAACCAAGCTATTTTCCTTCAGTGTTGAGGAGGTCCCTTGTCGGGCCTTTAATTTTGGAACATTACACATTCTGCCTTTCCTATTTTCCAGCGTTGTTTGGATGGTAATTGGGTTTAGTTTGAGGTTTGGTACGAGTTTTCGATCATTTTCTATATGTAGATTATGGAGTACCTCTCTCTTGTTTCCAGGGAGTACAGATTTAGTTTGCGTAGTCTTTCCCAGTAGTTGAGTTCTTTGCAGCCATCAATCTTGGCTGTGAAATGTCTCTGCTTTTCTTCTAGTTTATTAATTTCTCCCTTTTTATATGGGGGCGTCAAAACTGAACAGTATTCAAGTTTTGGTATGATGAGTGTTCTCAGCAGGGGAATCATTACTGTCTTGTCCCTCCTTTTGAACATTCTTAGTACCTGTCCAGCGACTCTTTTTGCTTTGTTTATTGCTATCTGATTTTGTGTCTCAAATTTGGCATCATCGGTCATTATAACCCCCAGATCGACCGCTTTCGTGCTTCTCTGAATTTTCTTTCTATCTGGAGCATAATATGCAGTCTTTTAAAGTTCCTCATTTCTACCATATCTTAAGGGCTGAAATTTCTCGGTGTTGAATGTCATATTGTTGTCTTCTGACCATTTGTATATTTTGTTCGTGTCCCTCTGCAAGGCCTCCACTTCATTTGCATCGCTGATTTTTCTGCTGATCTTTGTATCATCCGCAAAGGATGTTACTATACTGTTGCTGTTTACTCCACTGTCTATGTCTGTTAGCATAATAATGAACAGGAGTGGGGCCAGTACTGTACCTTGTGGTACTGAGCTGCGTACTTCTGATTCTGATGATGATACACCTTGAATTTTGACGACCTGTAGACGTTCTCTGAGGAAGTTGTAGCTCCATTTTCCCGCTTTCCCTGTTATTTCCATATGTTTCATTTTATGTGCTATTATACCATGATCGCATTTGTCGAAAGCTTTATCAAAATCCATGTATATGACATCATAGTTTTCATTGCCTTCAAATGCATCTAGGATATTGTTATAATGCTCCATAAGTTGTGATAGGTATGATCTTCCTGATCGGAATCCGTGCTGATTTTCGTTGAATCTTTCAAGTGTCTCCAAGAAGTCATAGATTTTCTCTCTGACTATACTTTCAAATATTTTGGTGAGGTGGGACGTCAATGACACTGGTCTATAGTTCTTTGCTTGAGATCTATCACCTCCTTTATATATAGGGACAATGTTTACTCTTTTCAAGATGCTCGGTATTTCCGCAGTGTCTAGGTTCCAGGTTCCAGTTCTAGGGATCTTCTCCATATCCAGTATAAGGGTGTAGCCATTTCATTTTTACAGTTTTTAATCAGTAGTGCGTTGCATTTGTCCAGACCTGCAGCTGAATGTGATTTCATTTGTCCTGTAGCTCTCGCTACATCTCCTAGGGTAAAATCAAAATCTGTTATACATTCTCCTCGCAATTTCTCTTCGAAGAATGTATCTATGTCAGGTATCGCTTTGTCACTTTTTGGGGCACTGAAGACCGATTCATACTGGGCTCTCATTGTTTCAGATATTTCTTTTAGATCGTCTGCTAGTTCATTATTTCCTTTCTTTAAGGGCCCGATGGTAGCGCGCGTTTTTGTTTTCCTTTTCGCATAGCTATAGAAGTATTTTGGATTTTCCTTTATTGCTTCTACCCCCTTTTCCTCTTCCCTCTCTGTATGGCCCTTAATCAGGGTTTGTATTTCCCTATCGATATTCTTCAGCTTCTCTTGTATTGCTTTGCTGACATTATTGTCTCCGCAATTAGCTAACTTCGCCTTCGCTCTCTTTCTTTTGCAGAATATTCTTCTCTTCTGCCTCTCTAGCCAGTTCCTCTTTCCTTTTGGCTGTACTTTCGGAGCATATTTTTCTAAAATTTTCAGCGTCTTTTCTTCCAAGGTTGTTAGCATTTCCTCCGTTGTTTTATTCTCTTTCTCTCTCTCTCTCTCTCCCTCTCTCTCTTTATGTATATATATATATATGAAAATTATTTCACGAACCATTCTTTTGGTATTTATATATATATATATATATATATATATATATATATATATATATATTATATATATATATATTATGTTAAACACAGACCGTGCATGGAACAAGGAACTCTTCTGGGAAAATTAAATCCACTATAGTCCGAATAATTTAATTTTCCCAGAAGAGTTCCTTGTTCCATGCACGGTCTGTGTTTAACATATAAGTTTCTCAGGGGACTATTCTGAGTTTGTGTATATATATATATATATATATATATATATATATGTGTGTGTGTGTGTGTGTGTGTACTCATTAATATGCTTTGCATATCTCGTTTCTCTCATTTTGTTGCACTAATAAGTAATAAACTCATACTTTTCCTTTGGCACTTCCGGTGGCCTTATTATGCTCACACAGCTTCGGCCTTTAATTAAGGAAATAATCTCGTTCTCCGCCTTATCGTTCATCCGACCATGTAGCAAAAGACTGGCCTGTTGATGGTGTTTAAAACTCTCGGAGCGTAGATATGACCTCATTTGCTTCATAGGTGGGAAGTAAAAAGTGCTTTATTTGAATACAAATGAGCTTTGGGTTGACGTGGTATCGCGTACAGATTCACTTCGAATCCGCGTGAGAGGTAAGGGTTAAGCCAACTGTGATTGAACTTTGTTGGAGAAATTCTGCAATGGCCACTAACCTTTATGTACCAAGTCATTCACGCAACTTTTCTATAAAAAGTTATGGACAGTTTATATCGTATTATACAAAAAAAAAAATCATAACTTTTATTTATCACTGTAGTTTCACACGAGTTGTTTAGAGGCATGAATTATTATCATTTACAGTTGGTTAATAGCTCTTAATTACTATACTTCGTTTTTATTTAGTTAAATAAGACATATTCATGTCGTCTACTGTGTAAAGTTGGATTTTATGAAACAAGTCCAGAATGCAGGAATCTTACTTTTGAGGTTCATTTCATTAAGAAGGAATTACTGATCGTAAAATTGCCATAAACTACATTTTGAATTAGCCTTACGCGAAATTTGTATACGCTATACTTTGGTTATATATAAATACTGTATTTATATGCAAAGAGTTAATAATTATCAGTCAAGGGGTTCAGAAACCCTCAACTCACTCATACTGACGAATGCAGCCCATTACATTAACTCCTGGATCATCATTTATCAGCACCATCGGCAATCGAATCCCCCAACCCCAGTGTCTTCACTTCGCTTATGGGGAAACAGTGTTACTTACTGAGCCACGGGCGCTGGCTATGCATGGGAATGATTAATGATTTTAGTTATGAAGTCTATAGAGAGAAGATGTCAGAAAAGCAGAAGAGATGATAGGTTTTCAAATTGCAGTCTCTAAATAGTCTTTGATACCTTTGGTTTTAATTCGTAATTCTTCGAATGGCGTAACATGACGCATCCTCACGACTGACAGAAGAAGAATAACGTCAACAGTGTTGACAGTTATAATAAAAATATCGAAGATTTTTCTCCAAAACAATCAATGGATACCTAATGTGACAAAAGATTTCTCTTTTCTTAAGTTACTCTTCCCATTAGAAGCATCTCTCCTTCCCTCTCTGTGTTATTTGACTTATTTTTATAATGATTTACATGATAATATCATTTACTAAATTTATAAAAACAATTTTTTTAATTCCGAATGATTCTTTATAAATAAAATTTCAAACTAAATAAATAATTAAATAAATAGATACAAAGAATAAATCTCTAAATTCTATCGTTCTTCATCCCAACTCAAAATTTAAAGCAAACGAAAGCAAAAAAATTTAAAAACAACCGATTCCTTAAACCAGTATACTGAAGAAGAACAGAAATTGTAAGTAAAAAAAAAAAATAAATAAAAAAAATCCACTATATATAGTGAACCATGCCGAAGACCATAAAAAATTTACCTTCTCCCATTATTATTAGTGAACAAAATCAATATTCGACGCTGTATGAGGAAATCAATTGAAATTTAAGCTGAGAGAGAGAGAGAGAGAGAGAGAGAGAGAGAGAGAGAGAGAGAGAGTCTGTCGAAGTTGCATCAATACTGAAGATGATTCAAGAGGTAAAAGAGGTTTGTTATCCGAGCGTTTTAAACCCATTATACAATTATTTGGTTCCTCTATTGTATGTTTTGAACCTTTAATAGCTGAGATTCAATAACAATTCCTTCAATGAAAGGAAATGAATAGGTGTAATTAATTTCTCTAATGATAAGGTAAACCAACGCACGTTTTATTTATTCCCCTTCATGTCATTTTTCTTATAAGATATATTGTATTAAATCTTAATTTGCCAATTAAAATTTACATAAAATAATTAACCATATATATATATATAATATATATATAGGCAGATGATAATATATCATGGAAGATGACAATTCATTTTTTTTCCATTGTTTCCCACGCTTTTGGCTCTCGGTTGACACTCGTTTTCCTGACCAAGGGCACACTCGGATGAATCTTCCGAAGGCATCTTTTACACAGAGAATTTTAAAATTTAAAATTTAAAATTACTTTCAAATTAAATAAAAAGTGAATTGAAATGAAATATTAAAAAATACATTTACTTTTTTTATGTATTTACTTGTTAGTGAGTTGTAATATATATATATATATATACAGGGTGGGCCGTAAGTTTCGATACATAGGAAAAATAAACATTTTTTTATGGACAACCATTTTTATTTATATAATATGCTCTACATGGTTGCCATTGTTTTGAAAACACATTTCAATACGTGTTCCCCACTGTTGATGAACACGCATTAGCACAGTTGACGTTATGCTTGTAATGGCGTTGGTGATACGTTTCTTTAGATGATTTATGTCTCGTATCTTTTCCTGATACACCATGGCCTTCAAGTGCCCCCAAAGATAGAAATCAAGGGGGGTGAGATCTGGGGATCTGGGAGGCCACTCCACAGGACCACGCCGACCAATCCAAGCATCCGGAAACTGCTGATCCAAATACCGACGCACGTGAAGACCATAATGAGGTGGAGCTCCATCTTGCTGGAAGTAAACTGGGAAGTTACCTTCCTCGTTTAGCAGGGATGGGAAAATCTCTTCTTGCAACATGTTAAGATACCTTTCGGCATTAAGATTTCCACTGACAAAAATTGGTCCAAT
>JAJOZX010001885.1:37500-55000 GCA_023014485.1 Bathynomus jamesi | reverse complement strand
TTAAACATTTTATAGTACCTCAGAAGTTTAAAAACATCTATAAAAACCCAATAAATTCTTTTATTATCAGAGAAAAGATAGTTGTAATTAAGTTAGATTATGCTGGGTTAGGTCATATTTGATCATGTTAGGTAAGGTGGTTAGATTAAGTTAACTAATATCTCCCTATTTGGGGACTTAACAGGAAACATCCTTCAACCCTCATTTGCTTTTGGAACACTTATTATACATACAGGGTGATTCAAAAGTTCCATTCCAAAAATAACTATATATATATACTTTGGGACAGGCGTTATGAAACACCCTGTATACTTCTCGACATTAAAGTTAGGTTGTGCTAGGTTAGGTTATTTTCCAGTATATGGAATAAACCAGTCGGTATAACCTGTGTGTGTGTGTGTGTTTTACCATTAATACATGTCATTATAACTAAAACTTTGTATACTACAGTAACTATTTCTTTAATTCTTTTCATATTATATTATTATTATTATTATTATTATTATTATTATATTATTATTCCCGTACATACTACTGCAATTGCAACACTTTCATAATATTAAGGACAAACATATTTATCACGCGTATTATTCAAAAGTATTCTTTTGTCGTTGCCTTTATTTATGAACGAGCGAAATGCAAG
Source organism: Bathynomus jamesi (assembly GCA_023014485.1). Lineage (NCBI taxonomy): Eukaryota > Metazoa > Arthropoda > Malacostraca > Isopoda > Cirolanidae > Bathynomus > Bathynomus jamesi. The sequence continues at coordinate 54,357 of JAJOZX010001885.1, read as the reverse complement.
TCTAAATTCATTGCCCACGATAAAACTAGCTCATTTTGACCTTCGACAGTATACATATAATATTGTAGAAGGTTGGGGATCATGCAGCATATGTGGAATTTATTATATTTGTACATACCGTATACAGGTCAATTCTGAACATTTGTTGAAAAACCCAAAAAGATGTGTATATAGTATTTTATTTATATATAGGATATACTGTATATATATAGGATTTATATATAGGATGTCATTAGACGAAAGCGCTTGAGCACCACTTTGTGTTTTCTTTTCCCTTCGTGGTTTTATTCATCATATATATATATATATATATATTATAATATATATATATATATATATATATATATATATATATATATATATAATAAAGTAGATTCTAATGCTAACGTATAACGACGGCTGGGCAAAATAAATAATTAAGGTAATTAAAAATTAAAGGTAATTAATTTATCATAAACTTTTAATCACTTTATTATGGCTTAATTAAATACGAATCTGAAACCAAACAGCTTTGTTAGGATTTGAAAATTACTCTTTGCACCGTCATTTAAACGGTTGTGTGTGTGTGTTTGTGTATGTGTGTATGTGTGTGTGTGTGTGTGTGTTTTTGGAGAGAAGAAGAAAAGAAAAGTAAAAAATGTGTAAAGTAAATAAGCTGATAATTCCTTGGCTCTATACAGATGCATAATGACATTTAATTAATGATAAGGAATGGAGGTAAGGAGACAGCTTTTATGAAGGTAAACGTAACTCATTTATTTCGCTCATGCTGACATCGATGATAAAAAATAGAAATTAAATATTTTTACTCTCTCTACTACTGCTAGGATAGTTGAAAGAAAAATAAACTTTTACAAAATTTTCCCTGGCACCCGTTGCCATTGGTACCTCCTCGGTATGGGCCGCAAGGCCTTTTGAGGTACTTCTTTTCCTTGTAACTCCTTGTAACTCTCTCTCTCTCTCTCAAGCTCTTATATGAGGTTTTCAAGCTCTTACGCGGGTTCAACGATGTCGATTTTAGAAGCATGTTTAGTTTAAATGATAACCCAACTCGCAACAATGGTTGGGAGTTGGATTTGAAACGGTTTAGCACTAGTGTGTGTGGGAATTACTTTACGTATAAGATCTGTGACACGTGGAACAGTTTACCTTCAGAAGTTGTGAACAGTTCCTCTGTGGATCATTTCAAGAAAAGGTTAGACCAAATCTTGCACACTATTTGAGTGTGTAGAAAATTTTCCCTGGCACCCGTTGCCATTGGTACCTCCTCGGTATGGGCCGCAAGGCCTTTTGAGGTACTTCTTTTCCTTGTAACTCCTTGTGACTCTCTTTGTTCCAGTCAAAGCTATGTATAGATTCCAATCTTATATAGATACAGCGATGTTTACCAATTTCAAATTTTTGGACTGTATGCGTGTTTTTTCTCATGTATTCAACACAACACCCTAAAATCAGGACTGTAAATGCTGTGAAGAGACTTTTAACTACATTATAATGTAAAATTGGTCTATATAAATCACCTTTTCTAAAAAAAATAAATTGCTCCATTTCTGCATGAGCTGATTGATTATAATGGAGCGATTTCGTTGTATGATGAATTGTCCATCACTGGATGGAACATTCTTCCTTTCTAGACTGATTTTGGACCAATTTATACCCACATTATTTCTTTTATTCAACATCGTTCCATGTTCGATTGAAATGGAACAATCACATCTTTTGTAAAGTTGCTCTGTATGGAACAATTTTATTTTACAGTGTACGGGTCTTGCACGCATAAGCAATGTGTATGGGAAGCCATTTAGGTTCTAGTTAGCGAAAAGTGGAAGGAGTTTGCATTTTATCAGGCTGTCGACATTTCGTTAGCAAGACACTCTAATCGACAAGTTTTTCTCGAGTTAGATTAAGTTAGGTTAGGTTAGGTTGGGTTTAATTTAACCCTCTATAGACAGAATTTTCTGTAGGGTTAAGTTATAAATGCGTGTATATGAAAGGTTAGAAATTTGTGACAGTTGTCCATATAGTGTTAAGTTAGGTTAGGTTAGGGTGAGTTACAGTTGAGTTAGGTTAGGTTGAGTTACAGATGAGTTAGGTTAGGTAACTGGATCATCGATAAACTTTCCCGTCGTAGAAATATGCCTATTGATCCGCAATATTTATTCAAAAGAATAAAAATGTATACAGGCAAGGAGTATCCCATATTTTAGGAGTGAATATAATTTTGAGAGAGAGAGAGAGAGAGAGAGAGAGAGAGAGAGAGAGAGAGAGAGAGAGAGAGAGAGAGAGAGAGAGAGAGAGAGAGAGAGTTTACTTTGTACGCCAAGATATACAGAAACTGGTGAAAAGAACGAACAAATTCTTTCCTTTTTGCATTTTCCAACATCGACGAAGCTCTTCCAGCTTAAATCAATATATGCAGAACTGTTACACGCAGAAAAATCCCTCCTTTTGGGCTCCTACAACAAGATGACAAACGAATTACCATAAATGAAATCACTGTATACAGTCCTTTAATATAAAACTAAGATCACGCAACTAATGAATACCATGCATGAATATCGTATGTTTATAGTGAATACCAACCTTCCAGCACATGCCCGAATGCAATAATATTAGAATTTTTATTATCTCTTGAATGAAGATGCAATTTCACTAAAATACCATGAAGAATAAGACATTTTGAAGCTGTTTGATTGCAGACGGTATTTCTATATATAAACATTTGTACAAGGACTGGAAAAAGTGTTACTGTACAGTATGGTGGATATATATATATATCATATATATATATATATATATATATATATATATATATATATATATATATATATATATATATATATATATATATATATACACACACATTTTTTATTACCTTGGTTATTCCAGTTTTGAGCCGAAAGGTCGCGTGGAATATTTAAAATTTGATTTTTGGTTACTTACACATACACACAACACACACGTGTATATACACACTACACACACCACACACACACATATATACGTATATATTGTAGATATATGTATGTGTAAATTAGGTATATGTATGTAGACAAATAGCATGTAATTTTATATATATATATATATATATATAATATTATATCTATATATATATATATTTAGTGACTGCTCGTTGTATTCGCTTTAAAGATTTATCTGAACAGTTCTCCTTCGCCAAACTGAAACGAAAGTCAGGCGTATAAAAATGATAATGACTTAATAATATAATATTAATAATAATAATAATAATAATGCATTTTCGAGACCAAATTAAGTGTTTTATTAACGTTTCGTATTACATTTATTACATATATTACATTTGTTTTATACATTTATTACATTTTATTATTATATTATAATTGTTAACGAGTTAATATTCTTTGATAATAGTCACATTAAATATGATAATTTTAAAGTATCATTTTAATTATAGTGTAGGTATTAAGTTATATACTACTACTACTACTAATTGAATAATACAGGGTGGTCCAAAAGTCCATATCTATTTTGCTGAAATAATAGTATTTTAGGATAAAAATGTAGTAATGTAATTAGATGTATATTTATTTATCAAGCTTAGGTCTAAGATTCGACGTGAGCACCATCAGTGTCTTCCTAAATCTCAAATCTGTCCACTGCATTGCGGAACACATTCTCAAGCATCTCTGGGGTTATTTTAGCGACTGTTGCGACAATGCGAGTTCGCAGATCGTGCAGGTCTGTAACTCTTGTTTTTGTAAACCTCAGACTTTATAAAGCCCCATACAAAGAAGTCTAATAGTGTTAAATCCGGAGATCGTGCTGCCCAAATCACTGGATTGGACGTGGTGGAAAGAGCACGATCTCCGGATTTAACACCATTAGACTTCGTTGTGTGGGGCTTTATAAAGTCTGAGGTTTACAAAACAAGAGTTACAGACCTGCAGGATCTGCGAACCCGCATTGTCGCGGCAGTCGCTAAAATAACCCCAGAGATGCTTGAGAATGTGTTCTACAATGCAGCGAACAGATTTGAGATTTGCGAAGACAATGATGGTGCTCACGTCGAATCTTAGACGTAAGCGTGATAAATACAGTAAACTCTCGTCCAACGCGTGTTTGTCCAGCGCGAATTTGCTTATACACGGAAAAATAAATGCTAACAATTATTTGCCGAAAGCGGAAAATTTGATTATACACGTTCCGCCAAACACGCTCTAGTACAGTAGTACTGTACTCGTGCCAATGCGCGCTCTAGTGTTTTCTCCTACACTCTCCAACACTCCCGCATCTCCCTCCCTCTCGCGTCACCGCTCGCATCACCCTTTGTCTCAGTTCCGCTACCGCGTTAAATTCAGTGAAGTTGTGTTGGATTGTTTTTGCCGTATTTTGCCGTTGTTTTGCTATTACCCTTAGACAGCAGTATAGCACCAAAACGTAAAGCATCTGCGAGTGATAGTGAAGAGAAGAAAAGTCGTAAGGTTATGACATTAGCCGAAAATAAAGATTCTAGATAAGTTGCGTGGTGGTATGAGCATAACATCACTTGGCCGCGAGTATCACGTGAATGAGTCTACCATACGCACATCCGAAAGAGTGAAGAAAAGATACGTGCTATTTTCATTTAATATATTTTTTATCATATATAAATATCATTATGTTTATGATTATTATGTTCTTATTTCATATACAATATAGGTAGGGAAATTCATTATGTGTGAATAAAAAATCTACGTATCTAAGTATTAATGGGAGACGTTATCCCCATTTATCCCATAAGGTATTAAGTTCGTCCAACGCGGATTTACCTAACGCGCCGTTCTCGAGGAACCTAACCCCGCGTTGGACGAGGGTTTACTGTAAATAAATATACATCTAATTATGTTACTACATTTTTATCCTAAAATACTATCATTTCAGCAAAATAGATAGGAACTTTTTGACCACTTATATAGCAATTATATCTTAGAAGATAAAAACCCACTCTAATAGACAGAGTTTATTTCCACAACAGTTCGACGCCCACTGGCCCTCCTCGGTGGATACAGAAACACGAATGAACCAAAACAAGAAGGAAAAACAGTCCAGGGACCGACCGTTAAGAAATTCGCACCTAGGTTAGATCCCGTTTCTCCGACACCGGAAGGGCATTTTTCATTAAGTACATTCGCGCAAATTTAAAACTATCTTCCTGTTCTAAACATACAATTCTATTATTTTTTATTTTTTTGCATAATTACATTTATTATTAAATTTATTACATTTAATATTGCATAATTATACATTTATATTAAATTTATTACATTTAATATTGCATAATTATTTATTACAGAAATTATAAATTTATTATTACATTGGTTATTACATTGTTGTATTATAACAGAACTTAAAACCGAAAAACGAATGAAAAAAGCCGATTAGGAAACAATCCAGAGACCATTGAGAAATTCCACCTAGGTTAGATACCGTTCTCCCGACACCGAAGGGCATTTTATTACAGGGTCCGCTTATAAGTACATTCCACCAAATTAAAACTATCTTCTTGTTCTATACATACAGATTCTAATATTTTGACATAATTACTGCATTTATTATTGCATTTACAATTTTTTTTAACATTTATTATTATTACCTTTACCCTAATTATAAAATTTATAATATTACCTTTATTATTACATCTGTTGCACTTATATTTATTTCCACATTTATTACTTCCATTATTACATTTACTAAAAGCGAGTAAGGAAACAATCCAATCCAGAGACCTTTAAGAAATTCACACTTAGGTTCGAACACGTTCCACGACTCCGTAAGGGGATTTTTTGACCAAGAATCTCATTAAAGGGTCTAAACTTATAAGTACCTTCGCACAAATTACGGTCGGTCCCTGGACTGTTTTTCCCTCTTGTTTTGGTTCATTCGTGTTTCTGTATCCACCAAAGGAGTTTTTCGCATATATCTTAGAAGCTTGGATTTTAGATTAACAAATTACTGTGTTCAAAATTATGAAATTCAGATTTGTTAAAATTTAAGTAAATAATTGATGTTAATTCGAAATAAATTTGGTTTACATTAAACATATACAGGGTGTCCCATAAGTCCGGTCTCATAGGGAAATTTATTTTAAATTAAATTTGCAAAAATGATACACTAGAACTATAACAAATGTTCAAATTGATGTCTTGTTTTGGGACCTCTCTTTTTTTGTTGTAGGTAGAATAACATACAATGGCTAATATGAAAGCGAGTTAGACTCGCGAGGAAAAGGCCTCCGGAGGAAAAGGTCCCTAAACGAGAGATCAATTCGAACATTTTAGTTCTAATGTATTACTTTTGTAAATTTAATTTAAAATAAATTTTTCTACGAGACCGGACTTATGGGACACCCTGTATATGATTATATTTATTTTAGATTAGTCATTTTCAAGTATTCCAAATGAAATCAAACTCAGTTTCCGAGTAAATATGCTTTTATTTACGTTCTGTGTTTTGTTTAACTCAGTTTTAACAAAATTGAACCTCGTAATTTGGAATACAGAAATTTGTTTGTCTAAAATCCAAATTACAAACAAATTATTTGTTTAAATTAAATGAAGAGTCTGTTTTCTAGTGTACAGCATAAATACGGCTGGCTACGAGGGTAGGAAGAGGGGAGAAACGGATTCCCTCCTCCACAAATCTCTCAAATGATGCGGGATACTGCATTAGAGTCGACTGCAAGTAGATACTGAACCGCCGTTCGAAACCATCTTAAGGTATCTAAAGGTAATATATATATATAATATATATATATATATATATATATATGTGTGTGTGTGTGTGTGTGTGTGTGTGTGTGTGTGGGTGTGTGTGTGTGTACACAGAGCCCCAGAAAAATGAATGGAATGGCTTTAAGTGCGAAGTATGTTATGTGGTTACAAGCAGAACATGTCACGTATCAAATGCGTTTGCAGATCGTTAAAGATGCATCATACAGTTGGTACTCATGATATATCACTATTTACGCGTGGTTGCGTCTGATTATAGTCGCATCTTGAGCTTGCAAATAATACAGCTCGTATCATCAGTGCAAATTTTTTAATAAACGAATAAACAAGAATACATAACTACTGACCAGGGCGGGCATCAGTGGTTAAATAACGAACCCCATTCCACTCAAAAACAAGTGTTCACTAGTTACTTTTTAGTTTGTCGTAAAGATCAGCTCCACGTTACTGCATATAAACTCCTGTTTGAAGACACCAATGCGAAGCAAAGATGAGCATAAGTTAAGATGATACATAGAAGTATGGCAGTTTAAATGTGTTTTTTTTTGGGTGTGCGGGGGGGAGGGTGGGTCTTAATTTAATCAATTTACGTCAGAAAATACCCACTTCAGGAATCTTGTAACTGGAAGCCTTCAGTTCAGTACGATGATTTTAATGTACTGCAATAAGCAGAGACTTGGAGATGCTATGAAGGAGGTTGGTCTACTGTTATCGACGAAAACAACTGCAGGTCTATTCTGAGCTGAGCACCTCAGTAGAGGCTCTGAAATAAATCCTGTTAAAACACGTTCGGGGAGGAGTACCTTGATTATCACCTGCGAAAATGAACGAAACCCTCCTCCCACATTTGTGGTAACTCTACGGGAAACTTTAAGTGCACGAACTTTTGTAAAAATCTTGACCCTTGCCATGCCCCCATAATACCAAGGTATTTTTTTCATGGAAAAGTTATATTAGTTTATTGTCTTCCCTAAATTTGGTCTTGAAGCTTTAGTATGTACAGTATATATACACACACACAATATATATATATATATTAAGGATTTTTTAAAATTTAATTTAACCTTCTTCGCAATATCTAAGGTCATATTACGAAGAGGACTTACGGCTTTACGCAGTATCCGTACCACGGATCGTTACATAATCTGGACGAGCAGGAGAGTCTTCCATACAACTACTACCCAGAAGACCCAGTGTCACTTAACTTCGCCTGATCGACGATAGCGGCCACTACGAATCCTATGTTAAGGACCATTATAAAATTTTAAATCTAGGATATATATATATATATATATATATATATATATATACCGGGTAGAAGAAAAAAACCTGGACACTTTTGTTTTTCCTACAAATTTCAAACTAGTCAAGCTAATACACCCAAATTAATACACGATGTAGCCAATAGTATAGTTATCATGTGCTAAAAATTTCAATGGAACTCATATAAAACTTACCCTATTGAAATCGATGTTGTATTGGCCCCCCCATTTTCTTGAATTACGGCCAGTACTCTCCTTTTCCACTGATCTATGGATGACTTGATTTTGTCTTGGGACACCATAGGCCAAACAACCTCAATTCTTTGTCAAAGTGCTTCTAGGTTTGAAAATGGTTCCCTGCGACCATGGTACACCAATGGCCAGCTCATTCCACACGAAGTAATCCAGAGGATTTAAGTCAGGAGAATTTGGTGGCCATTCTTCACTTTTTATGAATTCAGGAATGTTCGCCATCAAAAATTCTTAGGTTGCCTTGGCTGAATGAGATGGTGCATTGTCTTGAACAAAACTAAAATCTTCGTTCGGGTACAAGTCTTGGCATTCCGGTAAAAGTTCTCCGAGGTGTTCAATGTAATTTTACGAGTCCATTTTTTTTCTGTGGATCAGTAAAGAATAATTTGGTTTTTCGATTGTAAGAAATACACACAAGATACATTAATTTCTTGGAAAATCGTGAAATTGGATGATAAAGACGGTCTGGCGGGATTCCCGATTTTGAAGTTAATGCATTGACTCAGTTGTTTTGTTGATACAGTTAATGTAAAGACGGACTCCTCTTGAAAAAGACATGCGTTTAATGTCTGCTAAATTAAATTTCCTGTACAAAGAATTACACCTTTCTAACCGTTTTCCCATAGCTTCTTTTGTTATTCTGGGGGCACTCAATCTTCTAAAAGATATGATTCCTTTACTTTTCATTATGTTTTGGACACTGTTGCGCGAAATATTTAAATTATTTGCCATTTTTCTCTGCGAAAGATGAGTACCAGGATTATTTTCCTGCAATAATGCATGCTCTTCAACGTATCTTTCGTTTTCTCGAGTCCGAGCAGTACGCGGACGACCGCTGCCACGTTTTCTGTCAGTTGACCTTGATTGTCTAATTTTATTTATTACGTATTGTACTGTACTTCTTTTCCAACTTTTTCCCGGAAATTCCCTAATTATTTTTCTAGCACTCCATCCCTTCTCGAAAAAACACGCCTTTATAAGAGCTAAGTCTTCTTTACTTAAAACCATTACAATAGAATCTTCATTAACACCACAAGAAAAAAAAATAAGAAAAAACATTCCATCAGCCAACACTTCTTAAAGAAAGCTGACACTGCTAGCCTACCAATTCGCCATGTGGCCACTTATCATTGTCTTAGGTGCGCATGCGCAAATTGCTTGTTTTGTAGCAAACATGTACATCTGACACATCCAAGGGCGTAGTCAGCTTCACAAAATCTCGCTGTTTGTTTCGTCAAGTTAAATTTTATATAATTAAGAAACGGCCAAAGATGATTAACTGAGGTTTTCAGCACGTGATAACCATTCTATTGGCTACATCTTGTGTTACTTTGGATGTATTAGCTTGACTTGTTTGAAATTTGTAGGAAAAACAAGTGTCCAGGTTTTTTCGTCCATCCGGTATATATATATATATATATATATATATATATATATATATATATATATATATATATATATATATACATACACACAGGGTGTTTCAGGAGGCAAGGTCAATACTTCGGGAGATGATAGTATCGGTCATTGTGAGAAAAAAGTTCATATGAACATGTGTCTAATTCTTAATGGTTACGGAAATAGAGCTGTTTGAATCTGATGCGCGCGCAGCTCTTCCTCCCCCTTCCCTCCTCCATAACCTTGAACCATGTAAGCTGTAATGTAAGCTTGTAACATAAGCCAATCAACAGCTGACTGTTGTGAGTGACATTGTTTGGTGTTTGAAGCAGTGTTAAGAATGCCACACACCTTCACACATGCCGAATAGGCAGATATGGTGTATGTCTACGGTTTTTCTTCCTGAAACACCCTGTATATATATATATATATATATATATATATATAAGCACACCGGACAAAAAATTAGTCACCCCTCTCAGAATGTACCTAATAACGTGTGACGGCGCCTCTGGCCTTGATAACCGCACGAATCCGGCGAGTTTAGTATGCGGAGGTACGCCTGCTGGTTCAAATTCATCGTCACTGGAACGAGAGGGCCCATTTCGTGGTACGAAAAACATCCCCAGAACATCACGGAACCACCTCCAGCCTGAACAACACCTTCGACGCATTCAGGATTAAAGGCTTCATTGGACCTGCGATGTACTCGTCGCCTCCCATCATTGGAGAACAAACAAAAACGGGACTCATCGGACCAAATTACACGTTTCCAATCTGCCGCAGTCCAGTTTTTGTGCCTCTGAGCCCATTTATAACGTGCCAAGTTGTGACTTGCTGTTAACAGCGGCCTCTTCCGTGGTACCCTGCTCCAGATGTCCATCGCATGCAGTTCTCGTCGCAATGTCCGTTCGGAAATTGGTCGCTGGAGAACCTCATTGGTTTCTTGGAGCAATTGTTCTCTGGTTTGAAAACGATTTGCAGTTAGTAGACGAGAAACATGGCGGCGGCCCCTATTGTCGAGAATTGTTTTCCGGCCACAGTTACGCCGTCGATTTTCAGTTGATTGCGAACTACACCACTCTTTGTAAACTCGCTGGACAGTACGCGTTGACACACCAACAAATTGGGCTACTTCAGACATTTTGTGTCCGTAGGCTCTGCCAAACACGATGGCTCCTTTTTGCCACTGAGTAACGTCTGCCTCACGACCCATTTTGCAGACTATATCCAACACACACTTTGTTCTTCACCACCTCACGAAACAGATCTGATCCTGTGTGCTACGTCACCGCTACTTGTCACTTACCAATGCTACATCAGCGCCCTCTGTGTGACCTTGAACTTCCTACTATCGGTGCTAGTAGGGGTGACTAATTTTTTGTCCGGTGTGCTTATATATATATATATATATACACACACACACACACACACACACACACACACACACACACTGTATATATAAAACACAAAATATTTATCTTATGGGTTAACTTTATTCTCTCGAGGTAACATTCAATTGACAAGTTATTCTGGGTTGGTTAGGTTAGGTTAAGTTAGTTTTTCAGAGTTTTGATGTCTCTTCGACCAGCAGAGTTTATAATATATATATATATATATATATATATATATATATATATATATATATATATATATATATATAATGATGCAAACCCACAAAGAAAGCGAAAAAATTATTCCAAGGCCTTTCGTGTATTCCCTGACGAAGTGTATTGTTAAATACACGAAAGGTCTTGAAATAATTTTTCTCTTTCCCCGTGGGTCTGCATCATTCATTCCTTTCACGTGTTTAAATGTGAAATTCATCCCATATATATATATATATATGAAAATTATTTCACGAAAGTGACACGTGAAAAGTATTTATGATGAATAAATATATACGAGGGTTGTTCAAAAAGTAAGTTTACGAGGTGGTTTGAAGAAACTGTTTTATTACAAGGCAAGTAATTATTACAAGTACAGGGTGTCTCAAAAGTCACTATCTATTTTGAAAAATAATGGGAATTACGAAAGACTGGTTTAAGACATGAAAAATATATTTATTTCAAAGTAAGTGCCACAAAGAATTAGTGCTATTTATTTATCTGTCTCCACATGGCGACCATCAGTGTCTCTACAGAGCTCAAAGCGATAAGTTGTTTCCCGGAACACACTTTCCAGCATTTGAGGTGTTATTTTCTGAACTGCATCGGTAATACGATTTCGAAGTTCGGCTACATCACTAATTCTTCTACCAGTGTACACCTTAGACTTAATGAAACCCCAGGCGAAAAAATCTAATGGTGTTAAATCGGGTGAACGTGCTGCCCATGGTTGTGTTCCTCCACGACCAATCCAGCGACCGGGGAAGCGTCTGTCAAGATAATCACGTACAATTATTGCATACTGGCACGGTGCTCCATCCTGCTGAAAAACTACTGTCAAGAATGCCATCTGTAAGAAGTTGAGGTTCGAGGAATTGTTCAAGCATGTCAAGATAATAAACCGAAATAGATAGTGACTTTTGAGACACCCTGTATTTCAACAACAACTTATTACTACTTTTCTACATAATCATCAAACAGATTCAAACATTTGTCGTAGCGTGGGACAAGCTTTCCGATGCCGGTCGAGTGAAATGTAGGGTCCTTAGTTTTTAACCAGTTTCGTACGGTCGCTTCTGCATCAGAAGCGTTTGAAATTGTTTACCTCCGACGTGTTCCTTTAGGGCTGGAAACAAATGGAAGTCGCTTGGTGCAAGGTCAGGACTATGGCTATAGGGGCGGGGGGATAATCCATAACTTTCAAGTGGAACGATTCCAAAAGTTGGCGTGTTTGACTTACAGTGTGAGGGCGTGCATTGTCATGCAAGAACACCACACCTGCAGTAACCAGGAACGTTTTCTTCTGATAGCCGCGCGGAGTCGCTGTAAAGTTTCACATTAAGAAGTGGTATTTATTGTTGTCCCTTTTTGCATGAATTCAACATGTAAAAAATCGTTGCCATCACCTTACCAGTTGATGGTGCAATCTTGAACTTTTTGGTTTGTGGTGACCTCAGATGTTGCCACTTTACAGTGTTGCCACACATGCCTAACAAAATATTGTACTACCAACATTATTATTGTACTGTGCATAATGCACCGGTAATTAACCTTGTAAACTTACTTTTTGAACAACCCTCGCAAATATATGTATTAATCAATCGCTGCATTCATAGCTTAAGAAGAAGAATACGCCCACTTCTTGGTACGAGCAGCTCGTAGTAGCATTGTCAAACAAATAGGTGTGGGGGGGTTCAATATACTGACGAGGTTTCTGTACGCGGTTCATCACCACTGAAAACAAGAACGCTCCGTGTTAACCTCTTTCAAATAACATTAAAATCGTATTCTTTATCGCGCAATTTTCGTTATTTTGAACTGCAGAGACACCTCCAGTTATTATCAGTCCGTCCAGGTGCATGATTCTTCAGGAGCAAGATGCACCGCAAGTTTGTGTTTCCTCACCGAGGCAGCACAAATTTACCCGTATCAGTCAAAGTCACGCTCGTACTACTGTACCTCGGGCTTGCTCTACACAAACCGGACCAAAAACCGCAAGCATCCGCAATCGCAAACCTACCTTATACAGGTCTGTATTTTAACCTATCTTTTTTTTGCCTATTTTATTTTCATCCGAGTTCCTCGCTATTCCCTCCATTAAATCTTGCCACTCCAAAAAAAATCCAAGTTTTACAATCTATGTTCCTGTTAATTTGAACGCAATCAATCCAGTTAACCCAAGCTAGAGGCCATAATTATTATTATATTTTATGTACACATGTGAACTCAAAGATAAAATAAAACTTACATGTAAGCTTAAAGCGGAATAAAGCTCAGTAAAGGATAATTATTTAAAATAAAAGCTATTTTTATATATCAACCCAGAATAAAATTTAAAAAACTAGGATTAACTTATCTTTTAGTTTTAAGATTTTAGTATTTCTTCAGTGTACTTATTTATAATCTAATGTGGTTCTAGTCTCTGTCATTATTATTTTTTTTTATTATTATTATATTATTATTATTATTATTATTATTATTATTACTTCCACAATTATATATGAATATATGTCGTCTGAAGCCAACTAAAGTGTGTGTATATATATATATACACACACACACCTGCAGTTCTCCCTTGCTTTGCATGTTAAGGCATAAATCATGTTAAATATATGTATTTAATACTCTATAATTTATATTCGTTGATAGAATGACTTAATGCGGGTGTTTATTGGTTAAATATTATACTAAAGTTAATGTTGTTTTTAGTATATGCAAATATATTTACTTGAAGTTACCAATAATTTTTTTAAATAATTAGTTAGATGACATGGCGATAACACGTTGCTTCGAGAGATGAGAGAGAGAGAGAGAGAGAGAGAGAGAGAGAGAGAGAGAGAGAGAGAGAACAAAAAAAAAATGTTTGTTAATTAATTATATGGTAAACAGTAAAAGCTTTTACAACGCTAGAAATTAATATTTCATAATTTTTTTTTTCGTAAAGCAATTACGAAACATTTTCGAGTTATGTGCGCACACACACACACACACACACAGATAACTGACATAACAAAAATATGACTATATATATACAGGGTGAGCGAAAAGTCCCTGTGCACCTTCCACTTCCAACACAGTGCAGGTACAGGTTCACTACACTTCTTGCAGGTGCACAGGGACTTTTCGCTCACCCTGTGTATATATATATATATATTATATATATATATATATATATATATATATATATATATATATATAAACGAAATCGCATTAATTTTTAAGTCTTATGAATGAAAGTTAAAAATAAACGTGCGTTATCAATAGTTCAAAAATGTATACAATATATCTTAGGAACCGTGAGGACCAACGCCTTAATGTTCCATTCTAATAAGCAGAAACAAAGTTGTTGGAGTAAATAAAAACAGTAATTGCATATTTGCATAAACGTCTACAATACATCAACAATTTGCACAAATATTTATTATTAGGTGATGTACAGATTTATAGAACGTGTGTTATGATAAATACGTCTCTATGTGACGTCATAGGTAGGTAGTAATTGATAGTTTGTCACTAGAGAACAAGATAGAGAAGTTATAAATAACTGTTCGTACAGTTTCTGGAAAATAGTTCACCTAGAAACACGGAATTTCTTAAAAGCATAAAAAAATTACTAACTAATAATATTTCTTTTTCTTTGCATACTTTATTCTTTTGGTGACTATTACTAATTTATAATTAGTAATTTTTTATGCTTATTTTTTCTAGCGAATTTTTTCCTGAAATTGTCCCATCAAAATGTTTGTAATACTTCTACATTCGACTGTATACGAAACAAATCAATCATTATAATACATCAAACATTAAAGGTCATACATGAAACACTAAAAAAGGCGTACATGAAACACTAAAAAAGTCGTACATGAAACACTAAAAAAGTCGTACATGAAACACTAAAAAGGTCGTACATGAAACACTAAAAAAGTCGTACATGAAACACTAAAAAAGTCGTACATGAAACACTAAAAAAGTCGTACATGAAACACTAAAAAGGTCGTACATGAAACACTAAAAAAGTCGTACATGAAACACTAAAAAGGTCGTACATGAAACACTAAAAAAGTCGTACATGAAACACTAAAAAGGTCGTACATGAAACACTAAAAAAGTCGTACATGAAACACTAAAAAAGTCGTACATGAAACACTAAAAAGGTCGTACATGAAACACTAAAAAAGTCGTACATGAAACACTAAAAAGGTCGTACATGAAACACTAAAAAAGTCGTACATGAAACACTAAAAAAGTCGTACATGAAACACTAAAAAAGTCGTACATGAAACACTAAAAAAGTCGTACATGAAACACTAAAAAGGTCGTACATGAAACACTAAAAAGGTCGTACATGAAACACTAAAAAAGGTCGTACATGAAACACTAAAAAGGTCGTACATGAAACACTAAAAAGGTCGTACATGAAACACTAAAAACGTCGTACATGAAACACTAAAAAGGTCGTACATGAAACATCAGTAAAAAAAACATAATTAAACAAAAGAAAACAAAAAAATCGATTAAAGACTAAAAAAAAACCGTTTTAAAACGTTTAAAATTTTCATATACTTTCTAATGGATTAATATAAATAAAACGTTTTCGTTCGTCTAATCCCAGAGTTAAATCTCTTTCAAAGACGAGGTCAGGAGTCACGCCGAAATGTTATCAGAGTTATTAGCATTTTAATCAAACATTAAAAATCTGAGAATAGTTCAGAACAGCGTGCGATAGATACGAAAAACACATTTAAAATTATTTATTATTATAATTCCATTCCCGTTTGGTTAAATTAATTATTCTTTATGGAATGAGAGTTAATTATTAATTATTCTTGAATTTATATATATATATTATATATATATATATATATAGTTCAAGACTAATTATATATCTGTATATATTACGTTAAATAATCCTACAAATGACAGTTGTTAGGAAACGTTTTTTTTTTTTAATTGTAAAATGGTTATATAGAAAGCATATAGAACATTTGTGGAACATTTATGGAACGTTTCTATAACATTTATAGAACTATTTATATAATATATACTATTTATAGAATATTTATAGAACATTTGTAGAAGGGTTATAGAAAATTTCTAGAACGTTTATAAAGTTTATATAGAGCATTTATAGAATTCTTACAGAAAGTTTGTAGAACGTTTTTAGAACATTTTTAGAACATTTTAGAACATCTCTAGAACGTTTTTAGAACATTTTTTGAACATCTCTAGAACGTTTTTAGAACATTTTAGAACATTTTTGAAACATCTCTAGAACGTTTTTAGAACATTTTTAGAACATCTCTAGAACGTTTCTAGAACATTTTTAGAACATTTTTGGAACATCTCTAGAACGTATTTAGAACATTTTAGAACATCTCTGGAACGTATTTAGAACATTTTTAGAACATTACTAGAACATTTATGAAATGTTTCATAAACGTGTATGAACGTTTACTAAACGCATCAAATTTCTTGATGAGACAATGATTTATGTAAATTTTTTGATGATTCTAGATAGGTTTTCTATACTTCAAAATACAGGGTGACTCAAAGAGGTGTTCCCAAAAAATTTATGAAGCAAGTTATTTATGG
>JAJOZX010001885.1:27500-32500 GCA_023014485.1 Bathynomus jamesi | reverse complement strand
AAACAGTTACACGCTGACTATGCAACGGGACTTCGGTAATATTCAATGGATTTTCTGTTGCCCAGAAACGACAATTTTGTTTGTTTACAGTTCCATTCAAGTGAAAATGGGCTTCGTCTGACATAATCAAAGTTGCTAGAAAATTGGTGGTGTCATTTACCTTCTGTTGGATCCATTGACAGAATTGTCGTCTTCGTGCGAAATCTCCATCGTTTAGTTGTTGCACTGTTTGAATTTTATGAATATACGGTGTGTTGTTCCATATCCAACTCCTAACAGCTGAGAAGCACGTCTGATGCTTATGTTAGGATTATCCTGTACAATTTCATGAGTTCTGTTAATGATCTCGTCTATCCTTGCTGTGCGCACTCTTCCAGTTGGTTTTCTTTTTCCAATGCTGCCAGTTAGGGAAAAATTTCTGACACACCGACGGATTACTTTCTTAGAAGGTGATTTTGACATCTGAAAATTTGTCTTGAAAGATCTTTGAGCTGAAACTACACTTCTTCCATGCTCAGTTATGAAACGCAGCTGTTCCACAGTCCATGCAGTCATCTTGAAGGGTTAGTTTTAACTAACACTTTTATTTTGTTTGTATCTTATCTTGTCTTGTATTGTCAAAACCTATACAATCCTGTACAAACTTGTAACTATCCTCTTTCGAATGATGCGTATGATTTTATAAAAAGACTTATATTTTAAGAGTTACAGGGGTTTCTTTTGGGTCCCATTCTCTGGATCACCCTTTATATATATATATATATATATATATATGAATAGAAACGACGTAAATAAGGAGCGTCTCTGCACACGGGGAAGAGAAATAACGAATAAATGAAAAATGAGGCGAACCGCCCGGGAATCGAACCCAGGGCCTTCCAATTGCCGGTTGGATGCGCTACCATTACACGGCAATTGGAAGGCCCTGGGTTCGATTCCCGGGCGGTTCGCCTCATTTTTCATTTATTCGTTATTTCTCTTCCCGTGTGCAGAGACGCTCCTTATTTACGTCGTTTCTATTCATTTATATACTGCGTGGTCATTGCAGTTAAATGCATATATATATATATATATATATATATATATATATATATATATATATATATATATATATATATATATATAATTGTTAAAAATAACATTGAATATTAAAAAACACGTTAAACACATTTTATCCCTTTATTTTAAACACCTTCAAAGCTACCTATGTCTTGCCTGCAATGTATGCCTTTTAACAATTTCAATGATGATTTAACAAGTTAAATATAATGTTGAATTATGATCTGCGTGTAATTGGAACTGAAAGAAAAACAAATATTACAATTCAGAACTTTACTTATGAAGCAGGAAATATATTTTATGACGGAATTTTTAAAAATATCGTAGAAAAACTTAAGCAACTCAATTAAACACATCACATATTTCTGAAGGGAACTGGGAACATGCTTTACTATATTAAGACTCAAATTTGTATGTAACCGAATTTAAATGTGTATTTATCACTTCATATTTACTCTGCTCGACTATATTAAACTATTTTAGGATCACCTGCACGCCCTTGACGATTGGTTAGGTTAAATCGTGATATTTTCGTTAGTTAGCCTTATAAGGCTAACTAACGAAGGCTTGGGGCCCTGATCTTCAGGTGATCCCTATTTTGTAATAACATTGAGTAAAGTTTATGTTATAAGACAACGATTTATAATGTAGGCCATAATCAACCATACTTTAAATTAAATTTTAAAGCGTAATTATCCATGCACCTCCTAATGTAAACTGTGAACTGACCGAAACAAGAAAAGCGCGCATGCGCAGAGAGAACAGCTTTCAAAAGTACATCCGTAACTGTTTTTATTCAGAGAAAAGATATAATATAGATTCTTCGTTAATGAAAGAATTATACCATGCAATGAATATTCAAAAATACATTTCTTACACTCATTATTTTTGTTTTACGCCAGACACCCAAACAGTAACACAGGTTTATAATTACATTTTATTGCCAAACGTAATCACAGAAACGTGTTTACAGTTACCTTATTTTAATTAGAATCTCAATTTCATAATAGGCTATATACGTATGAGAATTTATAGGTTATATTTACCTGGAAAAATCCATATAGTTTTCATTGTTAAAAACGTTACGCCAAAGTTACGCAAATAAGAGGAAAAGATTAACAACAAAAGTTACGGAATTGTTACGGAACGAAATAGAGGAAAGAGTCTTTTGTTAAAAATGGAAAAAGTTACGTTAATGTTGCGCATTGAATTCACTATTACAAAAAAAGTTACGTTAAAATGTGTAACTGACGTACAACTTATATGCACAAAATTTAGGACTATGTATATATCACTCCCCTACATAGCGTCACTTTTTCTGATTTTGTTCTCGTTAACGTCAAACGATTTGATTCAGTCTTAGAAAAAAAAATTCCTGCATGAGCGCCAAAGAATAAACAGTTCAGATACTCAAGTAACTTCAAAGCTGAACGTAGCAACTCATAAATAATGAATAGGTTGGATTGCAAACAGGAACCGTATAATTACTTTTATTTTCGGGAGATGAAGCTCCTTATAGAGTAGTTCTTGGAGGAATTTCGCTTTCCATCCTCCAAGTATCCATTTAAGGTTTCGTAAATGAAGGAAAAAGCTATTATAAACATTACGAAAAGTAATATGAAATTTTCGAATTATTTTAAACATATAATTTCGTGTTGTTTGTCTAATAAATATGATAAAAATTTATGTATTACGGCAAATTATTATTATTAATAATAATAATAATAATAATAATAATAATAATAATAAATGTTGCATAATGCACCGTCGAATATTCAAGGATTGAAATGAATCCTAAAAAAGATGGAATAAACACAAATAAAATTGAATTTTTTTTCAATTAAAAATTCCATTAAAGAACTCTCGGTAAACAATCAATTTTGATACTTGAACAGTTGACAATGACTTTCCTTTTCAGTTCCTTTGTCACTATAAATCATGGTTATTGTTTGCATGTTTTAAAACATGTTTTGAACATGTCTTTGACTCTTTTTCTCATCAATAAATTATGACGCGCTCTGCCCTTCATTTGTTTAAACATACGCGTGCACTGAGAGGCACTGCAGGTGATAATTATTCTGGCTTTGTATAAAATTTACTCCTATAAACCACCGAATTGGTTTTTAGGATAATGACTCGGATGGTGATGTGATAATATTATGAAAAATAATATCGGCGAGTTAATAGATAACATTATAATGTTAAAATGATTAATGCACAATTATTACAATCATTATAATGAAGGTGAAAAATATCGGGAAATTTTATTATTATCAGATAAACTGAATGAACATTGCACAGAGTGAAGCTATTATAAGATATTTGTTTTGAGGTATTCAGAGGTCATTATAAGATATTAGTTTTAAAGTATTCGGAGGTCACTGTAGTGAAAAATAGTGATTAATATTTTACTGATACTTTGAATAAAAGAGAAATGGGCAAAAGTCTTTTTTCTGGTTTATAAACAATACGATTTGGCATCACTTTTTAAAGCTATTTTTAAAAAAATAAAATAAAATATATATTTTTTATTGTTCGTGTGTGTGTGTGTGTGTGTGTGTGGTGTGTGTGTGTGTGTGTGTGTGTGTGCGCGCGCGCGCGCATTGGTTTAACCCACGTTATGAGAATGTTTTCTCAAAGAAACACTGTAGTCCAAAGATTTTTTAATTTGTGCAAGGTATTTCTCATTAGCTCACAATTTTTACTCGTAGAGACAGGTAGAGTGAGGTACTCAAAAACTGTTAGTTGTACTAGGTAAGGTTAAGTTGGGTTAGGTTAGTTTAAGAATTTGACCCTTTATGTCGGATAAAACCAATGTGTATGCGTGTGTGTGTAAGTTAAATTAATTTTATATTACATTTTATACAAAATACATAAATTCAAGTGTTTAGTTAAAAAAAAAAAATTGACTTAAAAAAAAATTAATATTTAAAAAATAAACAATTAAAATTTTTGATTAATCAAAATTAAAAATTCTTTCACCTTTTTCCCTCAGATCATTATTTTTAACAAAAAAGAAAAAAATTCTTAAATAAACCCTATAAACATTAATAAAAATTATTATTATTATTATTATTATTATTATTATTATTAACATTATTATTATTATTAACATTATTATTATTATTATTATTATTATTATTATAAATTAAATTTGGTTAATGTTAAAATAAAAATATAACACTTCCAAGTTAAACTCGACGATAAAATGTGTTTAAAAGTGTTATAAAATATATTTATATACCATTAATTATAATTTACTCAACGTTTATTTTCATTTGAATCTTAATAGGTGTCGGTGAGGTGGGTTCGAATCACCATGACTCAGACAATAGTTACAGCAGGCTTTATTCAGCTGGTATCACCGCTTTAATATATATATATATATATATATAGTCCCAAAGGAAGCTGGATACTGAGGAAAGGTTGAACAGAGGTCGATCCCAAGCAGTTGTTGAAACCCAGCTTAAGTAACTAAAGTATATATAATATATATATATATATATATATATATATATATATATATATATATATATATATATTATGAAAAATTACTTGTGAAAAAGTGGAAGTTGGGATGAAAAAATATCATGTAACCTAACCTAACCTAATTTATCCTAACTTACCTAGAACACAGGGGAGGTCAACATAACAGCTAAATCTACAAAAGAACTGAACATTTGCATAAAATAAAGTCCTTTCGTATTCCCAACTGGCTGTCTGTGCCCTCCTGGTAGAGGTTCAAAAATTTATTAAATGGTTAAGGTGTATTCCAAAATTCATTGTTTATATATAATATATCCTTATTATTTGATGTCAGGCTTTCAATAGATAAATTTCTTAAATAAGTTTGTACATATGTGCATATTTTAATATATATACGAATTCGATACAATTTTCATTCGAGTTTATTTTAACCGCTTATCGATTCAGCATGCAAC
>JAJOZX010001885.1:15000-22500 GCA_023014485.1 Bathynomus jamesi | reverse complement strand
GTATCTTTTAGAAGAGTCATTATAATAATAATAATGTTTGATGTTGTTTCACCTCTTTCGTAACGGCAAAGGTCATGTGACGGAGGGGACATACAACGTTAAGTTCGATATATCTATCATCTATCTATCTATCTTGCTAGCATTAAATGGTATCTTTATCATCCAAAACGAGCAATAAGGTTATTATCTGATGCTGATTTCCTTGATCACTCTAGTGCATTATTTAAAGAGCTAAACCTACTAAAGCTCAACGATGTAACCAAACTGGCACATTTTATTTTTATTTATGAGTGTAAGAACAAAATCATTAATTTTCAATGGGTAAATAGATATTTTGTAACACATCAAGAAATCCACTCGTATCAGACCAGAAATAGATCAAAGCTTGTTATACCTCAATTTAGATTGTCTTCATCTCAAAAACTATCCATTTTCATTGGATTGAAACTATGGAATGACTTGCATGCCGATATAAAAAATATTGTGAATGTAAATTTGTTTAAAACCAAGTTGAAATCCCGATTAATAATGGCATACTAACAAAAATCTACGATTAATGTCCACTAATATTGTTTATATTGTCCATTAATATTGTTTAATATTGTAATACATGTTTTAACTATTAATAATACTTATTTACTTATTTATTTATTTATTATTGTTAATTAATAACAACTAGCTGCTTATTTTTAATAAGAGCTCAGTAAAGCCTAAAGCTTAAGGGCCAAATTAAATAAAATAAATAGTCGAGCTTCACAATTATTCATGTCATTGTAAGTTGAAAAATTTATTTATTTTATTATTATTAATAAATGTTATTCTATCTATCTATCTATCTATCTAAAGAGAGAGAGAGAGAGAAACTAGTGAAAATACAATGGATGTACAGTTGCCCGCATATGTAATGTTCCTCGCCTCACAGGCGACTCCGTACATGTGGCAACACCGCAGTGTTAGTTAAGGTACTCCAACTGGGGGAAGGTGGGGTGGAGGGGTACAACCGAGTCCAAGTCTGTGTTCATAAAGATAAACAATCAATATGATTGTGAACAGCGTTGAATTCCATGTAGTTTACTACAATAAACTTTTATGGACTAGTGAATGCGAAATGTTCGCCTGCAGGAAATTTTCGCGTTTTTCACCTCGGCTATAGTTTACACGAAAATATCCAGCAGGCAAAAATTTGACAATTTAAACTAATCTTTGGAAGATAGTAAGAAAATAAAACTTAGATCATTAAAATACTTTATTTGAAAAGTAAATTCAGTATATTGTAATAAAACATTAGGATCATCTGAAGATCAGGGCCCCCAGCCTTCTTTAGTTAGCTTTATGAGGCTAACTAACGAAAATATCACAACCTAACCTAACCAATCGTCAAGGGCGTACAGTTGACCTAACGATTGTTTAGGTTAAGTCGTGATATTTTCGTTAGTTAGCCTTATAAGGTTAACTAAAGAAGGCTGGGAGCCCTGATCTTCAGGTGATCCAAACATTGTAAAGTAAAAGCAGTAAAAACATTTTAAATTATACTGTATTATTACTGTGTAACAAGAATGTCATGAATGCTGCTAATTTCTCATCCCTTCCGAATGGTCTCTCTCATTTTGTGTAGGTTATCCCATGCAGAGACAGTCCATTTAGCATGAATAGGTATCAGTGTGGAGAGCTTCAAATCTATCTTACCGAGATTCATTTACGTTGAATGCTACTGAAACTTTATCCGCATACCAAGAGGTAAAACTTGCCTTGATATACGACCTCAACCTCGACCAATCACAGTCCAGAATAAGTGTCGTCATTCATGACGTCATTTTAATCTGTAGAATTATAACAAGCAACTGTTGACTGCGAAATTATGATGCTGCAAACTCGTCCAAGGATATGAAAGAGCGAAAATTTGCTGCCGCGAAATTAACCTGGTTTTCAGGATATATACTTATAAACTCGTACAGTATTATACTAATGTGTGTGAAATGACGTTGATGGCCCAAATCGAGGTGTTGACACGGTTACTGGCATGATCTATGTTCATACCTACACCGTATGACGAACACCGACTCTGAAAATGAATCCAGCTCAAGATAAAATTGCACAGCGAGGCCGGATAATTGGTATGCGGGAAACAGGCCTCTCTGTAGCTGATATAGCCATGGAACTGGGAATTTCGAAGCCTACTGTTCGACGCTGGGTGCAGAGGTCGCAGAAGGCTGGGAATCTGCTAGATCGTCCTAAGTGTGGGACACCAAGAAAGACAATCCCAGAAGAAGACCGGAGAATAATCAACGAAGTGCAGAACAATCCTATGAACAACGCAGTCGCCATCCGGGAGGCACTACATATGGGCGTGTTAGTGGACACCGTAAGGAGACGGTTGCAAGCAGGATATCACCACCGTAGTCCTGCCAAAAGAGAGAGGATCGAGGAACGACATCGTCAGGCCAGGCTCTCGTTTGCTCGCCAGCATATAAATGATGATCTCGCATACTGGAGCAGAGTTATCTTCTCTGACGAGAAGACGTTTGCGTCTACAACTCACGGCCGTCTTCGGCGTTGGCGACAGGACAACACGAGATATGCCCGCCAAAATATTTACGAAGTGGCACGGAGTGGGCACGTGACGGCGAATGTGTTGGGATGGATGCACCTGCAAGGACTAGGAGAGCTGACTGAGCTCCACGGGAAGTTTATGCAGATCAATATATAGAGATCATGGAGGAGGTGATGCTGCCTTCTGTACGCGCGTATGCCTTGCCCTATCCTGAGAGATTATCTTTATGCAGGTATGTTGTATTTGTGTGTTATAGAATATTATACTATTATTAAAGTAAAATTTATGTATTACACACATTTGTATGTCCGCTTTCCACACTTACATGGGACGAATAATGGTCATAAAATTGTTCTTTAACTCTTTCAGTACTATGACAACATTTTAGGATTTTATTCTGGATAACTGCAGACTGTATTATTTGTATAACGGCGCACAATTATATTTAGCTGAGAGAAACCCCTAATACGAGGGTAATTCAATAAGTATCCGCATTTTTTATTTTCACAATTTTATTTTCACATCTGATAGATTATAAACACATCACTTCTCAACGTAGTCTCCCTGTTTTTCAATACACTTAGTCCAGCGATCTACAAGCTTCCTAATGCCATTACAAAAGAAGGTTTTTGACTGTATGCGTAGCCAGTCATGCACCGCCTCCTTCAGGTCATCATCGCTTTGGAATCGCCGACCTCTCAAAGCGTCTTTTAGTGGTCCAAACAGGTAAAAATCTGAAGGTGCCAGGTCTAGACTGTAGGCTGGATGGTCGAGAACTTCAAATTTAAGTCCTTGAAAGCATTTTCTAGTCTGTGCAGCGGTATGAGGGCGTGCATTGTCGTGTAACAGAATAACACCTTCCGACAATCTCCCTCTCCGTTTTGTGCAAATTGCTTGCTTTAACTCATTCCGAAGCATGTCAGAAAACGAATAATGATAACCTTGAACATTATCTAGAACTTGGAACTACAGTAACAAGTGCATCGTATTCTGACATGCTTCGAAATGAGTTAAAGCAAGCAATTCGTACAAAACGGAGAGGGAGATTGTCGGAAGGTGTTATTCTGTTACACGACAATGCGCGCCCTCATACCGCTGCACAGACTAGAAAATGCCTTCAAGAACTTTAATTTGAAGTTCTCGACCATCCAGCCTGCAGTCCAGACCTGGCACCTTCGGATTTTTACCTGTTTGGACCACTAAAAGACGCTTTGAGAGGTCAGCGATTCCAAGGCGATGATGACCTGAAGGAGGCGGTGCATGACTGGCTACAAACACAGCCAAAAACCTTCTTTTGTGATGGCATTAGGAAGCTTGTAGATCGCTGGACTAAGTGTATTGAGAAACAGGGAGACTATGTTGAGAAGAGATGTGTTTATAATCTATCAGATGTGAAAATAAAATTGTGAAAATAAAAAGTGCGGATACTTATTGAATTACCCTTGTACATAGGGGTTAAAACCTATCTCGAATAGTGGGTTACTGATGAAGCGTATGGATGAGATATAATTTTACTTTTAATATTTAAAATCCATTTGTAGGACAACTCTCCCATCCACACCGTCAGGATTGTTAGAAGGTGGTTCAAGGAGCAGCGAAATCTAGAACTACTGGACTGGTCTAATAAGGGGTGTGACCTCAACCCCATTAAGAACGTGTGGGGGAATGTGGTGAACTCGTGGGAGCCTGGGCAGGAGCGGACCAGCCGCCAGCTGCTGGATCACACTATGGCTGAGTGGGAGATGTTTTGAAGGAACCCACACATCATACATAACCGTGTTGCATCTATGCCACACAGATTACAAAATGTAATAGACAATAATGGGGGATGGACCAAATACTTATATGAATCGGGTATAGCTGTGCCATTTATGAAATCATTATCTCTCCACATTGATAATACAAATACAATCTGGAAAACACCATTAATATAATAGGCATCAGCCACAAACCAGTGGTGATATCCTTCTTCATGCAACCGTCATCTTACGGTTTCCACTGACACGCACATATGTAGTCTCTCCTGGACGGCGACAGCAAGTAACCATGTCAACACCACGATTTGGCCCATAAACGTCATTTCACAAACATTAGTATAATGTATGAATTTATAAGTATATATATAAATATGTTTATGCTAGTATAACCGTTGATTATTCTTATGTGATTTTGATAATCAGTTACTGATATTCAGATTGAAACTGTTAATAAGTTCTTTGTGTAACAATCGATAAGCCATTTCCCACTAACTCTCTCTACCCTCTACCGCGCTCTCTCTCTCACTGTCTCAATCTTTTTTTCGCTCAATGTCAATACACACACACACACACATATATATATATATATATATATATATATATATATATATATATATATAAAATCGTGTCGATTCGTAAGTTAGTAAAGGTTTAAAGCTGCACACGGACTCTACAAACAGCATTATTAGTATTGTTACATAATGATTTAATATACGCGAGACTGGTGGGTGGGGAAGGGGAATGAGGGAGTGTGAAGGATCTACAGATCTACAGATCTACAGAAGCTAAGGCTAACAAAGACCCTAAGATCCACTCTAAGTTTAGCCCGAGAGAAAGGAAAGAGTAGGGGGTTAAGAGAAGAGAAGAGAATAAGGGGTTAAGTAAGGAGCAACACCTATCACTCGCGGGTTAACATTCATTCAGAAAAAGAGAAAAAAGATTCACCATCATCATCCGCCGGCCACTGCCGACAAGTCAGAAAAATAGTCGGAGAGAATAGGAGAGGGATGAAAGATGAAAAGAAGTAAAATAAGAACGCTTACAAACCATGCAAACACAGTCTTAACTCACAGTCATACCATGCAAACTACAAACATGCAAGAAAAGAGAGTTACAGACATGCAAAGTAAGGAGAGGATAAGAAAAAAAAAGTAGGTAAAGTTAAACAAAAAGTGGGTTAGTTTACTCTAGGAGCTACATCTACGTTCATGTTAGTTTAATTTTTTTTTTTAATTTTATTGCTGGCATCACACGCTGGCATGTCACAAGCTGGCATTAATCGTCAACAGACTCATCCTCGACCACCACCCCCGAGCTCCTGTGACTAATTGTTTTTTTTTATTTTAAACAACGTTAATATTTTTAAAATGCCTATCTAAACGGTTCTTAAACATATTAACGCTGGTAGAATTAACGACTGACGCAGGAAGATTATTCCATTTATCAATTACTTTAAACGTAAAGAAGTTTTTAGCGATATTAGTAATGAAACGTCTGCCACGCAACTTAAATCCGTTATTACGAGTATTACTATTGTCGAAAGTGAACAATTTGTCAAAATTTACGTTATCGATGTTATTAACGATTTTGAAAACTTCAATAAGCTCCCCCCTTAATCTCCTAGTTTCGAGTGAATACAGGTCTAACTCTTTAATCCTATCTTCGTAAGGCTTGTTGCGCAATGACGGAATTAGTTTCGTGACACGACGTTGAACCCTTTCTAACCTATCAATATCCTCACGCAAGTACGGGCACCAAAACTGAACTACATATTCTAAATGAGGCCTGACTAGGGACTTGTAAAGGGGCAATATAATATCCTTCGATTTAAATTCGAAATTACGCGCTATGTAGCCTAACATCCTATTAGCTTTTGCGCAAGATTCCAGGCACTGGTTCCTAACCTTTAAATCCTTAGATACGCGTACGCCTAAATCTACTTCCTTGTCAACGCTCGCTAACTCCCTATCATCCATAGTGTACGTGTAATTATTGTTGCGAGAACCTATATGCAAAACTTTACATTTGTCTACGTTAAATTGCATCTGCCACTTATCTGTCCACTCCATAATCCTATTTACATCGTCTTGTGTAATGTCTATTTTTGGTTCAAATTCACTACTATATAAAAAGTTGTATTGTGGTATCTGTTCATATAGACTTGCAGTAATCATAATGGTACCTTATTACTGTATAAGACTAGTAAACATGGGGTTCAACGCTGTTCACGATCATATTAATCGTTTATCTTTATGAACACAGACATTACATTATAATTAGGGGCCGTTCAAAAATTACATAACGCTATTTTTGTTAAAACTTGACACCCCCAAATCCCCCAGGAACGTTCTCTAACGCTAGACCAGGTACCCCCTAAAGTGTTATGTAACACTTCCCCCACCCCACACCCCACACGTTACAGAACGTTACAGGTGGGGGGGGGGGGGGGGGGTCAGGTTTTAGTAAAGATAGCGTTACGTAATTTTTGAACTGCTGCGCCTTACCTGTATGTTAATGTTATATGTTGTTGGACTCGGTTGTCCCCCCTCCACCCCACCTTCCCCCAGTCGAGGTACCTTGACTATCGCTGCAGCGTTGCCATATGTACGGAGTCGCCTGTGAGGCGAGGAACATTACATATGCGGGCAACTATATCTCATGTACCACAGTACAATTAAGCACAAACAGTATACACGTATTATTTAAAGTAGCCCTAAAGTAAGAATTTAGAACGTGTGATTCGAACCATCTACGGATCCCTACATCATCTGAACGCGGAAGGCGTCAGTCATTCATCCACTTACTGAACAAATCTAACGTTGCTGATCTAATGAGAAGTGGTGCTGCGATGTGGCGACGACGTATAAATCTTTGGAAGAGAAAAATGTCCATGACGAACGTGCACTAACTCAAAATGTTAAGTTTTCACGATTCTTTGGTAATATATTTCTGTACATTTGAAGTAATTATTCTTTATAAATTTGACTTTCCTTTGTTTATATCCTTCGCATTAGAAGTATAAATATTTAAAATAAAATAGTTTGGAACTGTAAAACTGACTGATATATATATATATATATATATATATATATTATATATATATATATATATACTGTGTATATATATATATATATATATATATATATGAAATAGCTGGGTTTCATATGGCTTTGAGATTTGGGTTGAGTGCCG
>JAJOZX010001885.1:0-10000 GCA_023014485.1 Bathynomus jamesi | reverse complement strand
GTGTGTGTGTGTGTATGTGTGTGTGTGTGTGTGTGGTTTACAGGCGGCACTCAACCCAAATCTCAAAGCCATATGAAACCCAGCTATTTCATATATTATAATATATATATATATATATATACACAGTTATATATTATATATATATATAATATATATATATATATATATATATATATCAGTCAGTTTTTTACAGTTCCAAACTATTTTATTTTAAATATTTTACTTCTAATGCGAAGGATATAAACAAGGAAAGTCAATTTATAAAGAATAATTACTTCAAATGTACAGAAATATATTACCAAAGAATCGTGAAAACTTAACATTTTGAGTTTAGTGCACGTTCGTCATGGACATTTTTCTCTTCCAAAGATTTATACGTCGTCGCCACATCGCAGCACCACTTCTCATTAGATCAGCAACGTTAGATTTGTTCAGTAAGTGGATGAATGACTGACGCCTTCCGCGTTCAGATGATTAGGGATCCGTAGATGGTTCGAATCACACGTTCTAAATTCTTACTTTAGGGCTACTTTAAATAATACGTGTATACTGTTTGTGCTTAATTGTACTGTGGTACATGAGATATAGTTGCCCGCATATGTAATGTTCCTCGCCTCACAGGCGACTCCGTACATATGGCAACGCTGCAGCGATAGTCAAGGTACCTCGACTGGGGGAAGGTGGGGTGGAGGGGGACAACCGAGTCCAACAACATATAACATTAACATACAGGTAAGGCGCAGCAGTTCAAAAATTACGTAACGCTATCTTTACTAAACCTGACCCCCCCCCCCCCCCCCCACCTGTAACGTTCTGTAACGTGTGGGGTGTGGGGTGGGGGAAGTGTTACATAACACTTTAGGGGTACCTGGTCTAGCGTTAGAGAACGTTCCTGGGGGATTTGGGGGTGTCAAGTTTTAACAAAAATAGCGTTATGTAATTTTTGAACGGCCCCTAATTATAATGTAATGTCTGTGTTCATAAAGATAAACGATTAATATGATCGGAACAGCGTTGAACCCCATGTTTACTAGTCTTATACAGTAATAAGTACCATTATGATTACTGCAAGTCTATATGAACAGATACCACAATACAACTTTTTATATAGTAGTGAATTTTGAACCAAAATAGACATTACACAAGACGATGTAAATAGGATTATGGAGTGGACAGATAAGTGGCAGATGCAATTTAACGTAGACAAATGTAAAGTTTTGCATATAGGTTTCTCGCAACAATAATTACACGTACACTATGGATGATAGGGAGTTAGCGAGCGTTGACAAGGAAGTAGATT
Organism: Bathynomus jamesi; assembly: GCA_023014485.1. Classification (NCBI taxonomy): domain Eukaryota; kingdom Metazoa; phylum Arthropoda; class Malacostraca; order Isopoda; family Cirolanidae; genus Bathynomus; species Bathynomus jamesi. The sequence continues at coordinate 8,700 of JAJOZX010001885.1, read as the reverse complement.
TAGGCGTACGCGTATCTAAGGATTTAAAGGTTAGGAACCAGTGCCTGGAATCTTGCGCAAAAGCTAATAGGATGTTAGGCTACATAGCGCGTATTTCGAATTTAAATCGAAGGATATTATATTGCCCCTTTACAAGTCCCTATCAGGCCTCATTTAGAATATGTAGTTCAGTTTTGGTGCCCGTACTTGCGTGAGGATATTGATAGGTTAGAAAGGGTTCAACGTCGTGTCACGAAACTAATTCCGTCATTGCGCAACAAGCCTTACGAAGATAGGATTAAAGAGTTAGACCTGTTTCACTCGAAACTAGGAGATTAAGGGGGAGCTTATTGAAGTTTTCAAAATCGTTAATAACATCGATAACGTAAATTTTGACAAATTGTTCACTTTCGACATAGTAATACTCGTAATAACGGATTTAAGTTGCGTGGCAGACGTTTCATTACTAATATCGCTAAAAACTTCTTTACGTTTAAAGTAATTGATAATGGAATAATCTTCCTGCGTCCAGTCGTTAATTCTACCAGCGTTAATATGTTTAAGAACCGTTTAGATAGGCATTTTAAAAATATTAACGTTGTTTAAATAAAAAAAACAATTAGTCCAGGAGCTCTGGGGGTGGTGGTCGAGGATGAGTCTGTTGACGATTAATGCCAGCTTGTGACATGCCAGCGTGTGATGCCAGCAATAAAATTAAAAAAAAAAATTAAACTAACATGAACGTAGATGTAGCTCCTAGAGTAAACTAACCCACTTTTTGTTTAACTTTACCTACTTTTTTTTTCTTATCCTCTCCTTACTTTGCATGTCTGTAACTCTCTTTTCTTGCATGTTTGTAGTTTGCATGGTATGACTGTGAGTTAAGACTGTGTTTGCATGGTTTGTAAGCGTTCTTATTTTACTTCTTTTCATCTTTCACCCCTCTCCTATTCTCTCGACTATTTTTCTGACTTGTCGCAGTGGCCGGCGGATGATGATGGTGAATCTTTTTTCTCTTTTTCTGAATGAATGTTAACCCGCGAGTGATAGGTGTTGCTCCTTACTTAACCCTTATTCTCTTCTCTTCTCTTAACCCCTACTCTTTCCTTTCTCTCGGGCTAAACTTAGAGTGGATCTTAGGGTCTTTGTTAGCCTTAGCTTCTGTAGATCTGTAGATCTGTAGATCCTTCACACTCCCTCATTCCCCTTCCCACCCACCAGTCTCGCGTATATTAAATCATTATGTAACAATACTAATAATGCTGTTTGTAGAGTCCGTGTGCAGCTTTAAACCTTTACTAACTTACGAATCGACACGATTATATATTATATTATATATATATATATATATATATATATATATATGTGTGTGTGTGTGTGTGTATTGACATTGAGCGAAAAAAAGATTGAGACAGTGAGAGAGAGAGCGCGGTAGAGGGGTAGAGAGAGTTAGTGGGAAATGGCTTATCGATTGTTACACAAAGAACTTATTAACAGTTTCAATCTGAATATCAGTAACTGATTATCAAAATCACATAAGAATAATCAACGGTTATACTAGCATAACATATTTATATATATACTTATAAATTCATACATTATACTAATGTTTGTGAAATGACGTTTTATGGGCCAAATCGTGGTGTTGACATGGTTACTTGCTGTCGCCGTCCAGGAGAGACTACATATGTGCGTGTCAGTGGAAACCGTAAGATGACGGTTGCATGAAGAAGGATATCACCACTGTTTTGGCTGATGCCTATTATATAATGGTGTTTTCCAGATTGTATTTGTATTATCAATGTGGAGAGATAATGATTTCATAAATGGCACAGCTATACCCGATTCATATAAGTATTTGGTCCATCCCCCATTATTGTCTATTACATTTTGTAATCTGTGTGGCATAGATGCAACACGGTTATGTATGATGTGTGGGTTCCTTCAAAACATCTCCCACTCAGCCATAGTGTGATCCAGCAGCTGGCGGCTGGTCCGCTCCTGCCCAGGCTCCCACGAGTTCACCACATTCCCCCACACGTTCTTAATGGGGTTGAGGTCACACCCCTTATTAGACCAGTCCAGTAGTTCTAGATTTCGCTGCTCCTTGAACCACCTTCTAACAATCCTGCGGTGTGGATGGGAGAGTTGTCCTACAAATGGATTTTAAATATTAAAAGTAAAATTATATCTCATCCATACGCTTCATCAGTAACCCACTATTCGAGATAGGTTTTAACCCCTATGTACAAGGGTAATTCAATAAGTATCCGCACTTTTTATTTTCACAATTTTATTTTCACATCTGATAGATTATAAACACATCTCTTCTCAACATAGTTCTCCCTGTTTCTCAATACACTTAGTCCAGCGATCTACAAGCTTCCTAATGCCATCACAAAAGAAGGTTTTTGGCTGTGTTTGTAGCCAGTCATGCACCGCCTCCTTCAGGTCATCATCGCCTTGGAATCGCTGACCTCAAAGCGTCTTTTAGTGGTCCAAACAGGTAAAATCCGAAGGTGCCAGGTCTGGACTGCAGGCTGGATGGTCGAGAACTTCAAATTAAAGTTCTTGAAGGCATTTTCTAGTCTGTGCAGCGGTATGAGGGCGCGCATTGTCGTGTAACGAATAACACCTTCCGACAATCTCCCTCTCCGTTTTGTACGAATTGCTTGCTTTAACTCATTTCGAAGCATGTCAGAATACGATGCACTTGTTACTGTAGTTCCAAGTTCTAGATAATGTTCAAGGTTATCATTATTCGTTTTCTGACATGCTTCGGAATGAGTTAAAGCAAGCAATTTGCACAAAACGGAGAGGGAGATTGTCGGAAGGTGTTATTCTGTTACACGACAATGCACGCCCTCATACCGCTGCACAGACTAGAAAATGCTTTCAAGGACTTAAATTTGAAGTTCTCGACCATCCAGCCTACAGTCTAGACCTGGCACCTTCAGATTTTTACCTGTTTGGACCACTAAAAGACGCTTTGAGAGGTCGGCGATTCCAAAGCGATGATGACCTGAAGGAGGCGGTGCATGACTGGCTACGCATACAGTCAAAAACCTTCTTTTGTAATGGCATTAGGAAGCTTGTAGATCGCTGGACTAAGTGTATTGAAAACAGGGAGACTACGTTGAGAAGTGATGTGTTTATAATCTATCAGATGTGAAAATAAAATTGTGAAAATAAAAAATGCGGATACTTATTGAATTACCCTCGTATTAGGGGTTTCTCTCAGCTAAATATAATTGTGCGCCGTTATACAAATAATACAGTCTGCAGTTATCCAGAATAAAATCCTAAAATGTTGTCATAGTACTGAAAGAGTTAAAGAACAATTTTATGACCATTATTCGTCCCATGTAAGTGTGGAAAGCGGACATACAAATGTGTGTAATACATAAATTTTACTTTAATAATAGTATAATATTCTATAACACACAAATACAACATACCTGCATAAAGATAATCTGCTCAGGATAGGGCAAGGCATACGCGCGTACAGAAGGCAGCATCACCTCCTCCATGATCTCTATATATTGATCTGCATAAACTTCCCGTGGAGCTCAGTCAGCTCTCCTAGTCCTTGCAGGTGCATCCATCCCAACACATTCGCCGTCACGTGCCCACTCCGTGCCACTTCGTAAATATTTTGGCGGGCATATCTCGTGTTGTCCTGTCGCCAACGCCGAAGACGGCCGTGAGTTGTAGACGCAAACGTCTTCTCGTCAGAGAAGATAACTCTGCTCCAGTATGCGAGATCATCATTTATATGCTGGCGAGCAAACGAGAGCCTGGCCTGACGATGTCGTTCCTCGATCCTCTCTCTTTTGGCAGGACTACGGTGGTGATATCCTGCTTGCAACCGTCTCCTTACGGTGTCCACTAACACGCCCATATGTAGTGCCTCCCGGATGGCGACTGCGTTGTTCATAGGATTGTTCTGCACTTCGTTGATTATTCTCCGGTCTTCTTCTGGGATTGTCTTTCTTGGTGTCCCACACTTAGGACGATCTAGCAGATTCCCAGCCTTCTGCGACCTCTGCACCCAGCGTCGAACAGTAGGCTTCGAAATTCCCAGTTCCATGGCTATATCAGCTACAGAGAGGCCTGTTTCCCGCATACCAATTATCCGGCCTCGCTGTGCAATTTTATCTTGAGCTGGATTCATTTTCAGAGTCGGTGTTCGTCATACGGTGTAGGTATGAACATAGATCATGCCAGTAACCGTGTCAACACCTCGATTTGGGCCATCAACGTCATTTCACACACATTAGTATAATACTGTACGAGTTTATAAGTATATATCCTGAAAACCAGGTTAATTTCGCGGCAGCAAATTTTCGCTCTTTCATATCCTTGGACGAGTTTGCAGCATCATAATTTCGCAGTCAACAGTTGCTTGTTATAATTCTACAGATTAAAATGACGTCATGAATGACGACACTTATTCTGGACTGTGATTGGTCGAGGTTGAGGTCGTATATCAAGGCAAGTTTTACCTCTTGGTATGCGGATAAAGTTTCAGTAGCATTCAACGTAAATGAATCTCTCGGTAAGATAGATTTGAAGCTCTCCACACTGATACCTATTCATGCTAAATGGACTGTCTCTGCATGGGATAACCTACACAAAATGAGAGAGACCATTCGGAAGGGATGAGAAATTAGCAGCATTCATGACATTCTTGTTACACAGTAATAATACAGTATAATTTAAAATGTTTTACTGCTTTTACTTTACAATGTTTGGATCACCTGAAGATCAGGGCTCCCAGCCTTCTTTAGTTAACCTTATAAGGCTAACTAACGAAAATATCACGACTTAACCTAAACAATCGTTAGGTCAACTGTACGCCCTTGACGATTGGTTAGGTTAGGTTGTGATATTTTCGTTAGTTAGCCTCATAAAGCTAACTAAAGAAGGCTGGGGGCCCTGATCTTCAGATGATCCTAATGTTTTATTACAATATACTGAATTTACTTTTCAAATAAAGTATTTTAATGATCTAAGTTTTATTTTCTTACTATCTTCCAAAGATTAGTTTAAATTGTCAAATTTTTGCCTGCTGGATATTTTCGTGTAAACTATAGCCGAGGTGAAAAACGCGAAAATTTCCTGCAGGCGAACATTTCGCATTCACTAGTCCATAAAAAGTTTTATTGTAGTAAACTACATGGAATTCAACGCTGTTCACAATCATATTGATTGTTTATCTTTATGAACACAGACTTGGACTCGGTTGTACCCCCTCCACCCCACCTTCCCCCAGTTGGAGTACCTTAACTAACACTGCGGTGTTGCCACATGTACGGAGTCGCCTGTCAGGCGAGGAACATTACATATGCGGGCAACTGTACATCCATTGTATTTTCACTAGTTCTCTCTCTCTCTCTCTCTTTAGATAGATAGATAGATAGATAGAATAACATTTATTAATAATAAAAAATAAATAAATTTTTCAATTTACAATGACATGAATAATTGTGAAGCTCGACTATTTATTTTATTTAATTTGGCCTTAAGCTTTAGGCTTTACTGAGCTCTTATTAAAAATAAGCAGCTAGTTGTTATTAATTAACAATAATAAATAAATAAATAAGTAAATAAGTATTATTAATAGTTAAAACATGTATTACAATATTAAACAATATTAATGGACAATATTAAACAATATTAGTGGACATTAATCGTAGATTTTTGTTAGTATGCCATTATTAATCGGGATTTCAACTTGGTTTTAAACAAATTTACATTCACAATATTTTTTATATCGGCATGCAAGTCATTCCATAGTTTCAATCCAATGAAAATGGATAGTTTTTGAGATGAAGACAATCTAAATTGAGGTATAACAAGCTTTGATCTATTTCTGGTCTGATACGAGTGGATTTCTTGATGTGTTACAAAATATCTATTTACCCATTGAAAATTAATGATTTTGTTCTTACACTCATAAATAAAAATAAAATGTGCCAGTTTGGTTACATCGTTGAGCTTTAGTAGGTTTAGCTCTTTAAATAATGCACTAGAGTGATCAAGGAAATCAGCATCAGATAATAACCTTATTGCTCGTTTTTGGATGATAAAGATACCATTTAATGCTAGCAAGATAGATAGATAGATGATAGATATATCGAACTTAACGTTGTATGTCCCCTCCGTCACATGACCTTTGCCGTTACGAAAGAGGTGAAACAACATCAAACATTATTATTATTATAATGACTCTTCTAAAAGATACAGAAACAATATTTTCTCCTGTAGTCTAGTAGCTGTTATAGGCATGATCTTTCAGCCCTGAAGCATGTTGATTTGGGTTGTATAATCCTTTTTCTTGCAGGTAGTAGGTAGTTTTGCCTCTAATTATACGTTCAAAGCACTTTACAAGGTGTGAGGTGAGAGCCACTGGCCGATAACTCTTGGGCATTGCTCTGTTACCACCTTTAAATAGGGGGCAATGTTCGCGTTCTTTAAGGGGAGTGGAATTTGTCCTGTGTCGAGTGATTTCCTCCATAGTAAGTATAGCGGTTTGACAATACTCTCTTTGCATTTCTTTAGAAGCGTGGCACTCCATGTGTGTGGCCCTGGCGCTGAATTGTCTCGCATCTGTGATAAGGCCATAATTCCTCCTTCCGTGAACTCGAAGTCCATTAATAGGTTTGTGCCAGAATTTGTTCTTGGTTGATTTGTATCTATGTCGAAAAATTCGTCTGTGTTTTCCACTTCCATCTCGGACTTAGGGTGCTAAACACAGAGTGAAATTGTTCCCTAAGCAGTTCGCTTATTTCTTTTGGGTTATTTGTGTATTCGGCCTCCCCGTCTATCACGGACCAATACTCTCCTTACACTGCATTTTCCTTTTCGCAAACGTGTAGAAGTATTTTGGGTTATTTTTTATGTTTTCTGCTACCTTGTTTTCCTCCTCGTTTGTCTTATGTATGAATGTTTGCTTTAGGCCCACTTCTATTTCGCGAAGTTTCCTCTCTAGTTTGAGTCTCTTTGCATCAGTTCTGCATCTGTGGAGATGTTTTACGGTTTGTCTTCGTTGCCTGAATAGTGTCCTGATTTTCCTCTCGAGCTTGCTACGTTTTCTTTCTTGTCTCGCTAGAATATGTTTCAGTATTATAGGTTTGGTTTCAGTCTCTATTATATATAGTATTTCTTGTGGAGTCTTCTCGTAAAGTAGCAAATCCCAATTTACCTCCTTTAAATCTTTATTTACTTTTCCCAAATTACTTTCTTTGAATTTATGCTTATTTAAGCCTTCAAATATTCCATCTGCCTCTCGAGGATGCGTTTTCGGACCTCTGGGTGCTAACTTTAATTGTATATCGATGAGGTTATGGTCGGAGAACTTTGTGTGCGTTACTTTTTTATTTATTATTATCTCGTTGTTATTTGTTGTTATATATTCCTTTAATGCCGGAATTTTTGTTGGGTTAGTTATGAATGCGTGTATTTGAAATGTTACCAATTTAGGAGCAAGTGTAGTTTACTCCCCCTGACGCAGAAGGGGACACAAACTACACTAGTCAAAGATGGGGAACGTAAACTACATTAGGCTCTTTAGGAGACATTTTTTAAATGAATCCATCAAATAAAACGTTAAAACTAACGAAAATATTACGACTTAACGTAACCAATCATCTACGACATATATACAGGGTGTCCCTTAAGTCCGGCATCATAGGAAAAATAATAAAAAAAGGCAAACAAAAGCTTTTATTTACAGAACGTGCTCAATATGTCCACCATTGTTTTCAATACACAAATTCAGACGTGATACCAGTCAGCAAGCACACGTGAATGACGTCAGGAGTAATGGTGTTACATGCCCAAATAATGCGCTGCCGCAAATGTTCAACACTCCTAATTTTCTCTGCGTATACCAGCGCTTTCAAGTGGCCCCAGAGATAAAAATCTATGAGTAGAATTATCTGGATTCGTTCTTCCTTGCTTACAGACATTATGGCCTGTAGAAAGAAAAAATATGAATTATGGTTTGTAGAATAGAAAAATATGAATTTTCTCCTATGATACCGGACTTATGGGACACCCCTCTATATATTATATATATATATATATATATATATATATATATATATATATAATATATATATATATTATATACATATATATGTGTGTGTGTGTGTGTGTGTGATGTGTGTGTGAGTGTGTAAATTGACGATTGGTTCAGTTAAGTCGTAATATTTTCGTTAGTTTTTAACGTTTTATTTGATTAGGTATACTCGGACAAAGTTGGGGAACGTAAACTACACTAGATAATGTAGGGGAACATAAACTACACTAGGCACCACAGGGGGACGTAAACTACTCTTGCTCTTCATTTGTACCATTCGTTCATAAAGAGTTAAATATATCATGAAACAAATGGAATACAACAACTGTAATGCGTACTATCGGCAACGTATACGTACATGATTCACTGAAAAGAAATACATTTACCGAATTATATGGAATTTTAAATGTTCAAGAACAATGTTTACTGGAAATAAATAGCAAATACTTGCTTTCATCTGCGTGAAATTGAATTCCTTCAACCAAACAAGTCAGATGGAAGCAAACAAAAAGACACTAAGAAAATTAATAAATAAACAAACAATAAACAATACACAAAAGTTGTTTATCTTTAAATGAAAAAAAAAAACCTGTTTTTTTTTTTGTATGTGTTTTTTCTGTATGTATAACATTGTA
>JAJOZX010001884.1:705000-764443 GCA_023014485.1 Bathynomus jamesi | reverse complement strand
ATCGCCCGATAGAAATTATGAACCACATGGGAACCGAGAGGTTCAAGAACGAGCTTAAGTTTGAACGGGGATTATCTCCGTCGAGAAAGTATAGAGATTCGAGCCCTTACTCCTATAGGAACCCGAGTGAAAGATAGTTTCCTTAGATAGGTGACACTCGAGAAAGGCCATCGCGGGGGGGGGGAAAGAGACGTGAGGCCCTTTCCCTCAGGGGACCCCAGATAGCACATACAGGGAAAATCGGCATGAGAGGTCAATCGAAAGACCCTCAGAGGTATTGTCCGAAATAAGGATAAAAGCGTACGAATCAGAAGTGTTAAATGACCCCCTAACAAAAAACTAGAAAGACAGACTTCCGTGATCACCAACCATAATGAAGCGTTATACTGTATGTACCGTATGCAGGGGTGTACAATCTAGTGCGGGGCGAAAATATATCGAACTCAAGTGGTCGGTATGAAACATGGCTGAAAAGGTGCTCTAGTACCCATCTATCATAAAAACGTCAACTTTTATAGCCTATGATACTGTATGTGCATTCTTGCAACTTTGACCTCAATTTTGAAGAAAAACCAAAATTTTGAAGCAAATTTAGTTTGGTTAAAAATTATAACAATATTTCCTTTTATAAACCAAAACATGTGTTCATCACTAAATTATATGAAGTGTAACTGCTATCCTCTTGTTGATTCACTTAAAATCTGACTTTGTTTCCCTTTTTGAATTCTCTAGCCGAGATTTCTTGCTGAGAATAACTATTCCATGGCGGGCGTCATGTCCGTAGAGTTTTTCACTTGCAGAGGAGATTTCCTTCACATTTCTTTCAACTGCCTGGGAATGACACGGGTATGTGTCAAGAATTATGGGTTTTTGGCAGTTATTAGTGCTACTTATAGCATCAGAGAGTAAAGAAGGAACAGTAATATCCATTTCGTTACAATCAATCATATCCATGTAGGTCAAAGCTGAGAAGTTGAGCCTGATGGATTTCTTGCCAAACATTCGAATTTCACCTGGTATAACACTCCTTTTCGCTTGTAGCACTTTTTCGACTGCTAGCTTCCGAATATTCTTATTCTTGTCAGCGATAGCAGATAAAAGCGTATATTCAGGATCGCAAAAGTAACAGTTGTTTTGTAACACAGGACGAATAATGTCTTGGTCGATTGTATGTAGTTTTTGATAGAACTCAATCATGAGGAAAAAGTTTTTGGCCCCATCCTGGCAAGACCAGCTTGCTTTGATATATGTAGAACCATGCAGGAACATGGAAGTTCAGTATAAAATGAACAGTCCTTTGAAGTGTCTCTGATAGTTTTTCGTGCGACATGTAATAACGTAAGAGACGATTTGCTTTTGTCAGCCACCGTGCATTATTGAGAGACCCAGGTTGAGCAGTTTCTAACAATTTGATAGCTAGACCTCTATCATGACCGTTTTGAATTGACAAACACGCCTTATGGAGGTATTGCTGGTCACTGCTGAGATCTGTTAGCACTTCTTCTGGTAAGTCCATCACTTTTCCAGCGAGAGGTGAAAATTTTGTGATTGGTCTGTTCTTTGGATCAAAGTTCAGATCCTTGCCGATTTTGTCCTGTGAACTTCTAGGTCCTGTCGTTTGCCCGTCAAGAACTTCCAGGTATTTTCTCAAGGGAAGCTCATTAGTGTGAAGTAAGCAAAGGTCCGGAGGTCCGGTGCTAGTGTCTCCGAGCAACTGATACAATGAGCAAACCAACCAAACCAGCAAATAAACTATTCTAATGGTCTTCCTAATGTCAGCTTTAGTTTTCTAATTACTCCATTTGATTTACCTGTATTTACATTAGTTGCATCACAAACTACTGTTTTTAAAGTCGATGCAGAGTTGGTGTCAGTAATTACTGATATAATTTCTTTAGCAATATCACTTGCCCTTCCACTTTCAGGAGCAACATAATCAATATATTCGTTTCCTGGAAATGAAACTAACACATAGTGGTCTTCATTCAAAGTCCGCTGGCATTCTCTCACTTTTGAGAGTTTTATAAATTTTTCCGTCAAATCCAAGGCAAACTATTCCTTTATTCTGTTCTCCATGCTTCTTTCTTTCCAACTTACCTATAATAATTTTTCGTTCAGTATGTTGATCAATCCAGAACTTCCATTCATCATTCGGGATTTTCTCCGCTTTAGCACATTTACACTCACTTCTTTTACGAGAACCGGAGGCATAGCACTTGCAGCAACATATGTCAAATAAATTTCTGAAGGAATCATATTTACTTTGATAAGTGCTGGAAGATCTTTTACTCATGGGATATTTTCTAAGTTCTTGCCCCTTCTCAATTAATCTCTTTACCTTAATTACTTACTATGCTTTTCAAGTCGATTATTGGAATGGAAGCACGGATATATATATATACACATATATATATCATTTACTTCTTCCACGACAATTTCAGCTTATTTCTGAGTGCTAAATGTTGCAGTAATGAGCTTATGTTTAAGATAAGCTTTGAATACATCCTCACAAGTTGGTAGTTGGTTGCCAGGAAGCTTTGCTGGCGTTCAGAAAACAGAATGCTCCACTTTTTCTCTTGTTATACCAGAATAGGCCATTGCAAGCTATGCTATTAATTTGAAACAAAATAAAATAAAATGCTGAATCAGGAAACACATGATAGGTCAAACAAATGATAGGTCACAAATACACAAGTAGGCACACAAGTACACATGATAGGTCAAACACATATGGGTCCTACATTTTAAAATAAGCAAAAACAATGTTTATTAATGGTTTTTGATAGACATTGGCATTAATTGAGTTTATTGTTGAGATCCTCATACCTGTGAGGCGAAAAATTAATTTAAGGAAACATGCTAAAAAGAATCTTTTGTGGCCTTTGTTCACAATTTATTTTTTCATAGTTGCCAGCCCCGAAATTAATATTTCTAAAAGATATGACTTATTCCTTAATCAGTGACTACTCGGGCATCTTTTTCAGCATGTTTCATTAAATTAAATTTTTTCAACCCACCCTAGACTGTACACTAACGCTTTTCACTCACCCTCCAGCCGGGCCGGTGAGTCAGCAAAGTGAGTCGGCCTGGAAAATTTTCAACCAGCCAGAGCAATGTTCTTTAAAACCAAGGGACATGTGTGTTTTCATGAAATCAATGGGTATGCACACATCTAATGGGTAGCCACAAAATAGTAGAAACAGCAGCAGAATCAAGAACAAAAAAAACAAATGTGACGAAGCAAAAATAAACTTTGCTGACTTAAGGAATGTTTCAGTAAACGAAAACACACACAGTAATTTGAATATTACTGAATATACTAAATTCACTGAGGTTGCCAGGAATCATTTTCTCCTGACCAACATAATGTCTTCAGAGAGAGAGAGAGAGAGAGAGAGAGAGTTGTCAGAATCACTGTCAGAATCCAGCTCAGTTGCACTGTACTCAGGCTCCTCACTGAGATTATCTTCAATGCTCGTAGTGCTACCCTCAGTCTGCTGCTTGTCACTGTGGCACATCATTTTTTGGCCCTGTTCTATGCAGAGCCTGGCCTCTTGCTGCGAGTACCTGACTGCCTCCAGAGCTGCACTGCCTTCTGGGGATTGAAGTCAGCAATTTCTGGTGACTTCAGAATGATACACATCAGATCGGTGATAGCTATGTTGTCAAGGGAGGACCTTCACTCAGTCTTGACAAGTTTCATGGTGTTAAAACCTTTCTAGCATTCTGCAGTGGAGGCTGGGAGATTTAACACTAAGTCAATAACAGACAGAAAATTAGAGTGCTTGGCCGCCCATCTTCTGTTGATGTCTTGCCAAGTGAGCCTCTGCAGGTTCCTCTCCCGGTCAAACGAGGCATAGATTGTAGCCTTTAGGGTTGTCCACTCGTCGTTTACCTTCCCTATGTGCACCTTGGCTTCCTTCAGTACCGAAGAGAAACGAGTGGTCAGAGTGTCCAGATAACCATCTCCAAAATCTCTAAAACTGGTACCAGACACCTCTACAAATCTCTGACTTTTTTCAACTACTTTAGAATCTTCCAACAGATCAAACGTTGTGTTTCACAAGAACAAACAAGGTAATTAAAGTTAGGTTGGGAAGTCGGATTAAACAAATGAACAGGTAGCAGCTGTACTTTGGGCGTCGGAAGGTCTGGGTGAAGTCTGGGTACTGGGACGTTTGATTTCAGGTCACCAGTCGAGCCGGTAGCTGCAGCTTTTGAACTGGCCCGACATAATTTCAACCCACCTCAGACGACCGGGCGGGTGCTATTGTACACCCCTGGTATGATAATTTTAACCATACGATTACTTGTACATATTTAAAGCAAGTAAGTAAACTCAATACACTTACTGTATAATTGGTCAATTTAACACTAAATTGAGACCTATCATAAGGGGCAGATTGAAAAATTAAAACTTTCAATTTGGCTAGATTCAAGCTCACAGGTCTATATAGAGATTCAGTAAAAAAAATAGAATTACCCTTTCCCTCTGATGGGACGAACGCCCATTGTAGAACGGTAAGTAATAATGCGATAAAAAAAATTGGGATAACTCACAGACCACCATCCATATGACGTCACTGCTGTGATTACTGACTTCTTGCCATCCCGAGTATAGAATTAGTACTGGGCGTAGCTTTTATGCTAAATGCTAAATAATAAAGTTAGTTTAGTGGGCAAAGACAATGAATGGGAAATACATATAGGCAACCAATATATTCTCACGAAAAATAAACCCTCTGACGACGGAAGTAGACCTTATCCTTTGGACAGAGATTTCACTAAGACTCGCTCACAACCCATTCGATGGAGAGCATCAAGGAAAAAATAAAACATTCAAAATTCTTTCGGAGGTTACATCTCAACCAAGTATGGTCACTTTCGTACAGAATTACATATATTCGAAAATGCGAAATCAGTAGCAAACATAAAGAACGAACATGCGAAAAATGTGAATTTGTAATTAAATTAAAATTGTAATTAAATTTGTTTTAATTAAATTTATGATGTAAATTAAACACACCGGATTCAAATTTCATTTTAGTTCGTAATTTTCTTTTTTCTTTTCGACAGGCGCACGCGAATTTATATATATATGAAATGAAAATGAAAAGGTTTATTGGCAGACTATAGTCCATATGACAAATATTATTAATACAATGACAGTTCACATACTAAGGATAGAAATATATACAATTGATTAGAAATAATACTGTAATATCGAAGTTAAGTGGAGCTACAGACAGACGTTTTCGTACCAAGAATTCCATAGCTAAGAGGATAAATGGCAGGACTCATGGATAGCTTGGATAATCGGGTTGGATGATTTTTTAATTCTTTGCATTAGACTGTATTGAGTACGTCTTGTTACCTCCGGGAAGCTCGGGACATTGCGGGTAGCAAACATTTGCGAAGCTGAGCATCTCAGGGATAATTTATGTAAGAGTCTAAAAGACCCGTTGTACATCAAATTTAGGGTTCTGCCAGAACCTTTTATATAATTCACCCAGAGTTGCTGTCCGTATATGTTACTGCAGAAAGTACGAAAGAGTGTTTTTAGCTTCACTTGTACAGAATCGAAAGTTCCTTATGGTCATATTCGCTTTAGCACACAAGCTTCGAGATTGTTTTCTTATATCCGAGTCATCACTCAAGGAGCTGGTAATAGTTTGACCCAAATACTTAAACTCTTGTACTTCCTCAATTGCTTCACCTTTCATTTTAAACCTTATATCAGCTGGCTGATTACAGCTTTTAGGATGAAACTGCATAACCTTAGTTTTTGTAACATTAAAAAGAATATGTTTCTGCGAATACACTTCGCAGACTTTTAGTAGCCGATCCAAACCTTTAACAGAGGGACTTATTAGCACCATATCATCGGCATAAACTAAGTTATTTATCATTGTGTTATCTATACAACATCCCACTATTGCCTCATTAAGTGAAGCAATTAATCCGTCAATATACACATTAAACAGCATAGGGGAGAGCAAGGAGCCTTGTCTCACCCCGCAAGAGGAGCCAAAACACTCGGATAGTACATTGCCCCACCTAACGGTGAAAGATTGATGGGAATACCAAAATTTCAATACATTTAATATGTACATGGGAACCTTCCTGTCTTCTACTTTTTCAAATAAAATATTGTGGTTCACCCTATCATATGGCTTACTTATATCTAGGAAACAGCTATAAATAGTTGAATTACTGTCAATGTACTTAGATATTGTTTCTTTAAGTACATAGATACACAGGTCAGTTGAGTGGGACCTATGAAAACCAAACTGATTAGATGTCCATAGAAAATCATTTAATTGGAGTAACAAGAGTTTTTCTAGTAGTTTCGAGAAGCAGGAAGCGACAGCAATAGGCCTGTAATTTTTGTTGGACAGAATGTCTCCGTACTTATTTTTGACCAGGGTTAAGATATATACCCTCATGAACTATGCAGGGATATAGCTATGAGTAAGCATGGCTGATAGGAGCAATGATATATGCGGACATACTACGTTATTGGCATATTTTAAGTGCTCATTCGATGAGTCATCTACCCCTGACGCAGAACCAGTCTTTAACTCTTTAATTAACCTCTTTACTTCAGAAACTGATATCAAAGTATTTTCCCTTGTCTCTCCCACAGTCGTTTCGCTGCAATCTATCTTAAGACTATCCCTACTCACACTGTTAAGAATGTTAGAGTAGTGGTGTTTCCACAGCTTTGCAATTTCATCCTCCCCGACATCCCATCGATTGTCGGAGGGAGGACATTTTTGACACCCGTTTGATTCTTAACAAATTTCCAAAATTTGTTATCGTTATTTATGCGAGCTTCACAAGCTTTTGATGCTCGAATATATATATATATATATATATATATATATATATATATATATATATATATATATGTGTGTGTGTGTGTGTGTGTGTGCACGCGGACACACGAATATAAAGATGTGTGTATATATGCACAAATATGTGCGTATGTGTGTACGAAGACTTTAGCCTACGTGTGTGGGCTATGACGTCACGCAGACATGGGCAATTTTCTGAGGTGAAGACTCCCTTTCCCTTTTCTCATTTTCCTTTTTTTCCTTCGTTGTAAATTCACTTTGAAACAAAAATCTTTCCTCACGTAATAAAATACCGGGTGTCCCATTCGAAATGAAACAACTTTGAAACCTTATAATTTTTTATTGAATGAAGCAAACAATGTAATATTCACACAGTAAATAGTCAATGTCAGAGTTCATATGATATATGTGAATTATAACATTTAGATATATTAGAGTTCTTTATTGTATGCATTCAATATGTGCACCATTTGTAGCACTGACCAGGTCGCAACGGTACTCAATTTCCCTCCACACGTTGCCTAGCATCTCAGGGGTTACAGAGTCCACCGTTTCTGTGATGCGCTCTTTCAGTTGAACGAGGAATCTGCAGTTCGACACTGGCACGACGGATGGACTTTCTCGGGCTGCTACCAAAGGCGCCGCGTATTCGTTCAACATCATCTTCCGATCTTGTTCGCCCTCCAGAGTGTTCCTTTAGAACAATGCCAGTCTCCTCAAATTTCTTGGTCCATGCATATAGGTCTCTTCTGGTGGGTGGTTCCTCGTGAAAGGTTGTACGGAATCGCCGTTGCACCAGAGTAGGGGACTTCAACTCAGCCATCCATAACACACATTTCGCTTTTTCTTGTAGGGTAAGCATAATTCAATCTGAAACAAACAAAAAACATTATGATAAAAACTTACGCATATGGTGTAGTAACTGGCAAAGTTTCAACACTCTCACATTAATACTTTAAAAATTACAGAGTTTCAAAGTTGTTTCATTTCGAATGGGACACCCTATATTTTCCTCAGTTGTAGTTGTAAGACATTTACTAACGAGCACAAATGAAAATTCTTTGAGGCGAAGTGGGGGAGTTTTTCCTTTTCATCTCAACCCAAATTTGAAGCGACCTCTAAAAATTTCAAAAACTTCGAAATGACGTTCTCGGTTTGCGGTTGGAGAATTTGTTCATAGAATCCTCGAAAGTCATGCAAAAGTCCATCAATTAGGGTCAAGCGCGACCTCGGAGTAATTTCATCTTAAAGACCTTAAATCACAATTCCATTTCACAGCCAAAAAACTTCGACTTGCCAAAAACAATCTCGCTCGCGGTCGGAAAGAAGGAGGGGGCAGTGGATTTTCTTAGGAAAAGGTCTCCGCCTTTTCCTGAGGAGTGTAACTCACTCATCACTTCCATATTAACCATTGCGTGGAATTCTACCAGCAACAAAAAAAAGGTCCCAAAACAAGACATCAATTTGAACATTTGTTTTGGTTCTAATGTATTATTTTTGTAAATTTAATTTAAAATAAATTTTCCTACGAGACAGGACTTATGGGACACCCTGTATAGTATATATATACACACACACACACACACACACACTGTACCTTCAAGAGTTACTTTTTCTTCCGCAGAATGATTTGTGTTGGTGTTTGGGTTCGTATTTGAGGGCTGAAGGCTGAAATCGAGAAGGTCTGTTTGGATGAGCGTCCCCGAATGGAGGCACCATTGTGTGACCCTCCCGTCCATTGACACCGAAAAGAAAGACAAATCCTCTCCGGGCTCCGTTCGAATCCAATGGACCTTCAGTAAAAGGAGAAACTGCAAATATTAAGCATTGCAACCGAAATATTATATATATATATATACACTTTTTTTTTTCATGCAGGAAGGAGGGGCCAAGTTCTAGCGACCGCAAAGATGACCCCAATAGAAGATGAGACACGGGAAAAGATCAGCTAAGGAGGACAGTGACAGGAGAAACGGGAGTTCCAGTACCCCCCGTCTCCTGCCTAATGTGCCCCCCACCCGGAGTACTTCCCTGGTTGATTGGTGTCTACAATCTCCTCATATACTGGCTGTTAGGAGCCACTCGCCTGCTGGACACTGTCGAGTTAAATATGCAAGCTGGAGAGTAAATTCCAAAAATTTAAAAATGTTTTTTAAATGTAGTAAGTTAATAGGCCTTGTTACCTGAGGAGCATATATATATAGTACGTACAGTATATATATATATATATATATATATTATATATATATATATATATGAAAAGAAGGACCAACACAACGGCAAACATTTTCGTTTATTTTTTGTACTTCAGACGTTTCGACAAATCTTTTGTCATCATCAGTGAATTAAGTCTTAAAACTTTAAAACAAAAATAAAAATAATGAAAATTACATCAATACAAAATTAATATCATTAAAATTAAAACAAAAATAAAAATAATGAAAATTACATCAATACAAAATTAAAATCATTAAAATTACATCACTACAAAAAATTAAAATCATTAAAATTAAATTAAATTACCTCAACTGGTAAATACACAATGTTTACATCAACCTCCATACTTGGCAAAAACTAAGAGAAAACTGTATGGTCAGTAAATTAGAAGGTATGATATGTCTATGAAAATCGGTTGGTTAGTTAAAAGAGCTGTAATTTGTAAGATGAACTATTATTGTTAATGGAGGGTTTGTTTCTATAGATGTACAAAGATTCTAAAATTTGGAGTTCTGTGAGGTTATTCTAACTAGATCCAATAACCTCACAGAACTCCGAAGTTTAGAATCTTTGTACATCTATAGAAACAAACCCTCCATTAACAATAATTTAATAGTTCATCTTACAAATTACAGCTCTTTTAACTAACCAACCGATTTTCAAAGACATATCATACCTTCTAATTTACTGACCATACAGTTTTCTCTTAGTTTTTGCCAAGTATGGAGGTTGATGTAAACATTGTGTATTTACCAGTTGAGGTAATTTAATTTAATTTTAATGATTTTAATTTTGTAGTGATGTAATTTTCATTATTTTTATTTTTGTTTTAAGGTTTTAATTTTAATGATTTTAATTTTGTATTGATGTAATTTTCATTATTTTTATTTTTGTTTTAAGGTTTTAAGACTTAATTCACTGATGATGACAAAAGATTTGTCGAAACGTCTGAAGTACAAAAAATAAACGAAAATGTTTGCCGTTGTGTTGGTCCTTCTTTTCATCTGTAAGCTCCGTTTCCCTAAGAAGAAGTCAATAGCTTTGATATATATATATATATATATATATTATATATATATATATATATATATATATATCTTACTCTTATCTGTCTTACTTGAGTCTTTGTCTTCAAACGACTGTTCAGAATCGACCTGCGATCGATCGCTCTGGAGAATCCCGCCTCATTTATGGGGTTTGGTAGAGGAAGGAATTGGCTTCCACTCTCCTTCTGGCATCGTAGCCAGCTACGCATGGCTGATCAAAGACTTTGCATAAGAACCTGTCTAGTTGGCTCTTGAAATTATACAGGTTGGTCGGCTGGCGGTTTTGGGTCACGTATTCTGAGGGTGTTTTTCATCTTTTTTATGGCCCCCTGTCCCGCCCTAGCTGGGACAGTACAGAATCTGACTCTTCTCTCATCCCACTCTGTTTCAGTTTCATTTCTAAAGTTCAGGACATATCCCTCGAGTATTATCTATATACATTATTGTGTATCTCTCACGTGTTCTTTCCAGAGACTAGCGTTTCAGGGGTTGTTCTCGAGACCAGCAGTCTTCATCTTTCGTTTCTTGTCTTAGGCGTAAAAATTATTCCTATAGTGCCTGTTTGCAATGTCTACTTTTCTGTATGGGCTTATGAGTACTCGTTAACCTCGTTGCTGTTCAGTGCGTTGGTCTCTTCATACGAAGGTCAAGCTGGTGGCCCCGCCTTTAGGTCTGGCTTGGAGGAGGAGCGAGTTGCTTTCTTGCGCTCTCCACCATAGAGCGTACATAGCCAGGTACACCCGGCTCATCTGGTACCGTCATGAGCCAGGCATCTAGTCTTCTCTTGAAGACTTCAACTTTGACCCCTGTAACGTTTCTGAGGTCCTTTGGAAGCTGGTTAAAAAGTCTTGTCCCCCTGACAACCAAGCTATTTTCCTTCAGTGTTGAGGAGGTCCCTTGTCGGGCCTTTAAACTGGAAACACTACACATCCTGCCTTTCCTATTTTCCAGCGTTGTTTGAATGGTAATTGGATTTAGTTTGATGTTTGGTACCAGTGTTTCAATCATTTTCCATATGTAGATTATGGTGTACCTCTCTCTTCTTTCCAGGGAGTACAAATTTAGTTTACGTAATCTTTCCCAGTAGTTGAGCTTTTTGCAGCCATCAATCTTGGCTGTGAAATTCCTCTGAGTTTCTTCTAGTTTATTATGATAGTTTCTTCCTTTTTATATGGGGACGTCAAGACTGAGCAGTATTCAAATTTTGGTATAATCAGTGTTTTTAGCAGGGGAATCATTACTGTCTTGTCCCTCCTTTTGAACGTTCTTAGTACCTGTCCCGCGACTCTTTTTGCTTTGTTTATCGCTTTCTGATTTTGTGTTTCGAATTTCGCATCATCGGTCATTATTACCCGAGATCGCTCGCTTTCGTGCTTCTCTGAATTTCCTGTGTATCTGGAACATAATATGCAGTCTCTTTAAGTTCCTCTTTTCTACCATATCTCAAGAGCTGAAATTTCTCGGTGTTAAATGCCATGTTGTTGTCTTCTGACCATTTGTATATTTTGTTCGTGTCCCTCTGCAAGGACACCACTTCATTTACATCGCTGATTTTTCTGCTGATCTTTGTATCGTCTGCAAAGGATGTTACTATACTGTTGCTGTTTACTCCGCTGTCTATGTCTGTTAGCATGATAATGAACAGGAATTAGGCCGGTACTGTCCATTGTGGTACTGAGCTGCGTACTTCCGATTCTGATGAGGATATACCTTGAATTCTGACGACCTGTAGACGTTCTCTGAGGAAGTTGTAGATCCATTTTCCCACTTTGCCTGTTATTCCCATATTTTTATTTTATGTGCTATTATACCATGATCACATTTGTCGAAAGCTTTAGCAAAATCTGTGTATATGACATCGTAGTTGTCATTGCCATCCAGCGCATCTAGGGTTTTGTTGTAGTGTTCTATTAGTTGTGATAGGCATGATCTACTTGATCGGAATCCGTGCTGATTTTCGTTGAATCTTTCCAGTGTCTCCAGGAAATCGTAAATTTTCTCTAAGTATTCTTTCAAATACTTTGGTGAGGTGGGACGTCAATGACACTGGTCTATAGTTCTTTGCTTGAGATCTATCCCCTCCTTTATATATAGGGACAATGTTTGCTCTTTTCAAGATGCTCGGTATTTCCCCAGTGTCTAGGGATCTTCTCCATATCCAGTATAAAGGTGTAGCTATTTCATTTTTAGTTTTAATCAATAATGCGTTCCAATTGTCGGGACCTGCAGCTGAATGTGGTTTCATTTGTCCTATAGCGCTCGCTACATCTTCTGGGGTAAAATCAAAGTCTGTTATACACTCTCCTTGCAATTTCTCTTCAAAGAATGCATCTATATCAGGTATCGCTTTGTCACTTTTTGGGGTACTGAAAACTGATTCATATTGGGCTCTCAATGTTTCAGATATTTTTTTGGATCGTCGCTTAGTTCATTATTTCTCTTCCTTAAGGGCAATATTCAATTATGGACAAGACTAAAATCTTCCTCGAGTCACATGTTATGTGAAATGATATTTAACTCTTCATATTTTTACTTGAATTTTGAATGTGTCGATGAATAATATACAGTGGGTTCATAAGTATTCGGACAGAGAAATATTTCAGTTATATTCATCCTTATCTTTTGTACCATTCATAGGATAGTTATGAAAAGTTTACCGTTCGTCAAATAAAAAAATTAGTTTAACTCCAACATATAATGTAAAACATCAAAGAATTTGAGGAAAATTAAAAACAGCTAAAATGCAAACGTTTTTCGTACATTTATTTGCAAAATTATTTAATACTTTGTGTGTCCATCTTTTATTAGAATGACTTCAGTGATTCGTTTTGGATATTTTTCTACAAGGTTTCGACATCCCTCAGTAGAAATTTTAGCCCATTCTTCTAGAGGAATTCATTCAGATTCATTCAGATTTGATAGTTATGAAAAGTTTCTAGCATCATTCCGCCCATACGCCCATTTCAGAATACTAGCAGCTCACATCAGCATTGCCAAACAAACAGGAAGTGAAAGTACTGACGAAGCTTCCCTACGTGGTTCGTCTCCACTGAAAGCAACAATGCTCTGTGTTGGTTTAATTAAAAGAACATCTTTATCCGTATTAATTTTCTTGCAATTTTCGCTAGTTTGCGTTGCAGACACTCCCAGTCATTATCAGTCCTGGACTCCCGGTGCATGATTCTTTAGGAGCAAGATGCACTACAAGTTTAGATTTAAAATAATAAGCTACAGTAGCATGACTTTACCAGCGGATTAAAATATTTTTAATCAAAATATGGCTAAAATCATCAATGTATTTGATAGATTTAGAACTCTCAGTCGCTCAGATTAAAAATAGATCTTAAATTCCCAATTCTTAATTTGAGATTGTCACTGGGACTGGCGCGAAGTATCAAGTAATATCACAAAATTAAAAAAACCTTTAGTTTTATAGTTTTAGTTTTCATTCCACCCAAATTGTTCATTCTGACGAAGGTCAAGTTTGTTGTCCACCATGGACCTAGTTTAACTTAAAATTCGAACCACGACCCACCAGGGAAGTCAGAAATTACAAAGTCTTGGCCTGGACTCAATCTCACGACATCCCGATCAGCACCGCCTGCCCTATCCGGGAAATGAACCCGGGGCCGGTGGACTCGTAGTCAGCGATGCTAACCACCGCACCACTGAGGCGCATTAGTCAGTTACAAATTGAAATGTACCTAAATTTATAGTGCACTGAGATTGAGATGCAACTGTAATTTTAATTTTAGGCATTAGGACTTTACCTGTTTTACAAGCATTAAATGCTTTCCACTGACGGCCGATGACATGATTTCAACCGGGTTAAGAGCGGATCGAACGTCGTAGACTACAACATTGCCATCCATCCTACCAGCGCAGAGCACACTTGGAATCTTGAATAAAAGCACTTGGGAAAACTTAGTAGAATTATTAGGTTGGAAATTAGTCTCTCATCAGAGTAGAGCTATAAGGGTACCCTCATAAAAATGATACATAATCACGCTGAATCGCTATTTCCTGTTTGGTCAAAGAAGTCAAACAACTTTTCATGGGAACGATACACGGAAAAGAGAACTCGTGTCTGTTATTGAATGGGTAAGACCCAGCTACTATATACAGAACAGGATAGAGACCTAGTTCCGTACGTGCTTTTTGAGAATGTCATTTCGCCTAAACAGCGTTCTAGAAGTGCTCTATAGTCTCGCTGGCTTCTCCTTGGGGACATCGTTCAGCTGCTTCCACTTTATGGTGCACCATGGAAAGTTCAACATCTTGACCCTCCCAACGGACTAACATTTTGTCAGCAAATTTTAAGAGTTAGATTAGGTTAGACTAGGTGAGGTTAGGTTAAGTTCGAGCTAACGTCATTTTATCGACTTGGAAATTTCCTCGACGGGCAAAACCCGTTAAGTTTGAATTAACGTCAATCTCTCCACGTGACATTTAAATGACAAGTTGTCTTCGGGTAGATTTAGTTAGGTTAGGTTTAGTTAGTTTATCAAATTAATTATCGATTATTCGTTTTTGGATATAAAGAATTATACTGATGATGACATGCGCCGAGAAAGGCCTTTATGCATATGTAACGGACCTATATATATATATCGTCGGTGGGGAAGTTAATCGATACTCTAATACCCTAATTTAACCTAACCTATGCTAATCCAACCTAATATAACTATAAAAAGGTGTCGAAAAAATTAGTGGAGAAAATGACGTTTGTTCATATGAAATAAAGGCATTTACATAAGAAATAAACCACGACAAATCACTATAAACAAACTCGAAAACACACACACAAACACACACAAACACACACACACACACAATAGTAAAGAAGCGGTTAGTTATACCCAAGGGTGGAATGCTATAGATATAACTCCTGCAGAAGATTTTAACACCCTTTCAGGAGCCAAAGGGTTCTTGAGAGTAAAGAGACAAACCATTCCTTCCCCCTCAGCGCCACTCATGTCGTCTGAAACAAGAAAGTCAAAAAGAGAATTACGGTAAATAAAACTGAGAAAAACTTCACATTCAAATAAAAGAGTAAATCGATATAAAACTTGGGGTCTTTTCCGTTTGGGGGCTAGCAGCGAATTTCAATAAAAATCGGTACACAAATGTAGTTTTGGTCACTGATTTCAAAAATAACTTTTTTTTTTAGAAATGAAAAACAAACATGTTAGAGCACTTTAAATAATTAATATGTGTTTTAACTAGCTTAAACTAGTTACAGAGGATTGTGTTAAATTTAGCCAGAGTCACAAACTGCTACTGTTTATGAAAAAGTGCTCTAAGTGTGGGAAAGTGTGTTCCTTTCATAAAAATACAGTTTTTTCGTTGCCAAAAGCGTCGGTCAAACGGTAAAAAGTTCAACCTTACGAAGAATACGTTTTTTGAAGGATCCCGGCAGATCTGTAAAAGTAGCAGGAAAAAAAATCAAGAATTAATGCCCAGTTAGGTCAATTGAATGCCCGGTTGGGTCAATTGTACGCCCTTGACGATTGGTTAGGTTGTCATGATAGTTTCGTTAAAAACACATTAATTATTTAAAGTGCTCTAACATGTTTGTTTTTCATTTCTCCAAAAAAGAAAGTTATTTTTGAAATCAATGACCAAAACTACATTAGTATACCAATTTTCATTAAAATTCGCTGCTAGCCCCCAAACGGAAAAGATCCAAAACTTCTACATTAATTTTACTTGGAAAGAAAATTATGTAGGAACAAACTTAGAAATGACCATATATATATATATATATATGATGAATTTTTTAAAGTAAAATTTAAGGAAAAATAAAATGGAAAACTAGGAATTAATGGGATTCGAACCTAATTCGTGTGGTTTCAGAGTCAGCGGTTCTACCGATTAAGCCATCCAGAACCCCAGGAAAAAAGTCACTAAAGCGAAACAAATTCTATAGTGTTCTATAGCAATGATTATGTATTGGATCGCTCCTTGGAATAGGCTAACTCAAAGCATTATTGCTTCCAGGAATGATTAGTCTCGTACGGAAACATCTTGCGTACATTGATCTTCTACATACTTAACAATGATGCCACGAGCTACTCGTATCTTGAATGGGTGTATGAGCGGAACGGTACTTGGTAAAAACAGTGAAGCCTCAATTGTTTTCTGTCTACGATTTAATCTACAAACATTCTGTGTCCCCCCAAACAAATATAATTAAATCTAATGGATTAAGGCTTCTTAAAGGTACATACATACGTACATTAACAAAATCTCGTTTTCCAATGGATTGGGGTGAGAAGGCAGAAGTAGCTCGGATGTGAAAGACAGAAGGTAGTGAAGGGAAAAGGTGGAAACTAAATCGCACACATCCCTTCACACACGCATCTTGGTGAACCTGAACCAGCGTCCCCCTCCCCCACATAGCTAAATTCGACACGGAAGTGGTACTTCATACGCCATGCGTACGAGGGTCCATGCTGGCTTTTTTTAAAGATAATTTCATCTATATCATACTTTTCTTTAAAAAATCTTAGTTTGTCCTTCAAACAAAATAATGTTAGTGTTTCTCTAAACGTGCACGTGTTCTTAATGCGTGTAAATGTATATGAAATCACGCGTGTTTTATGCGTGTTTAGATTTTAAATGAATGAAAATGAAAATAAAATGAAAATGGCGGATATACTGTTTATTAATATGCTGAAGGAAATTTACAACTTTAGAAATTATTGTAAGGATTCCTGGACTGTAAATGAATTTGAAGATGGTTAAAAGCAATAATTAGAAGTCACCTTTCAAATATTTAGGAAAGCTTTATTAACAATGGGCAACGAAGTAACTATTTTAAATCGCTCCTACCCGATCTGTAGGCTGCTGCGAAGAGGTCTGGGTAAACTGGGCTCCAGTTGATGCAAGAAACTAAGTAATTTCTGGACGTGTCGTGACTGAACCTCCATAGTGGAAGGAGGGATCCTTCCAAAGGCCGGAACTCGTCGCTTCCGTCTTCCCAGTACTTGAAATCTGAATCAGACGTTTCAATGTAGGGTTCTTATAACACACACACACACACACACATATATATATATATATACATACATACATACGCATACACACACACACACACACACATATATACACAGGGTGGGAGAAAAGTCTTTAAGGATTTTATACATACAACTATTCACTTAACATTATACAGATAAGCGTTCAAATGATGAAACAAATCAAAAAGTGTATATGAATTTTATTCATACAAATATTTTGTTAAATTGGAATTTAATCTTCGAAGAGTTCTCCATCCGCATGTGGATTCTCTGTGAAATTCTTCATTGTTCTTCTGAACATAGTTTTCAGTTTTTCATCTATTCTGCGGCCAAGGGGCATTCACATTTGGCTAGATGAAATCAATCAAATAAACCCAAAGCCAGAAATCACATGGAATTAAATCAGGTGATCTGGCTGGCCATTCGATGGGACCTCGCCGCCCAAGCCATCTTCCTTCAAGGTTCGTATCCAGAATCTCACGGACAGCTGCAGAGTAATGTGGCGGCGCTCCATCATGTCGATAAAGCCAATTCCTCCCAACGCCATTAGTAAACTATGGCAAAACTTTGTCCCTCAGTACCTGGCAATAGCGTTTTCATCCATCGTATCTCTCGATATGCCAAAGGAAACGAGTCCTGAACAACCAATGCACGTCCAAACTGATAGTGGAGCAGTTTTAACGGGTTTACCCCAATCGTATTTTGGGATTTTTTTTTCGCCCAGTAGTGAACGTTGTGTGTTGTTTGCAGTTAAAATGTATATATATGTATGACATGCGAAGGTGCCCCCTCAGGGCATTGGTTTCTGCTCGTATGTAGGAGAATTACGACTTCTGATTGATCGAAGCCCATGGTGTAGTGGATAGCATATCTGACCGGCAATTGGAAGATCCCGGGTTCGATTCCCGGGTGGTTACCTCATTTTTCATTTGTTCGTTCTCCCTCCTCATCTTGTGCGGAACGTTCTACACAAGCGTCGTTCTTTACAATATATATATAATTTTTTTTTTTTTAGGGCGATCCGAAAGATGTCTTTTTGGATTTTCATTAGTATTACCCAATCACTTTGCAACAGGGGCGTACACAGAATTTCTTAAAGGGGGGGCACACACACACACACACGTTATATATAGTGTGTGTTTGTGTGTCAGCTCAAAATTGATGATAATTGATTTGGAATCAAAATGAATTTCATCGTGGAAAGCTTCAGTTGTATTTTATTTCCAATTTATGGGCAAAGAATTAAATTTGCACAAATTAATCGTACGTATAAAGACATGTGTAAACGTTCCTAAGCCAGCCAAAATTGCTTCTGAGTTTTGAATTAATAACGTCCTGGTAACCATAAAATAAATGAAATTCCATATGACATCAAGCTTTTTTGGTGATGAATGTTGCAAAGTTATCGATTTTTGAAACTTTCTTTTTCAAATATCTTTAATGAGAGTAGTAATAATTTTTACAATGGGGGGTTCTGTGCCCCCTATGCCTCCTCCTTATGTACGCCACTGCGTTTGTGAGGTGTAATGAAAAAACAGCCTGTGCTAAATTTCAAGATGATTGGACAATATTTAGAGGTCGCTCATGACACGTCTTTGTGTTGCCAAATCTATCTTAACCTCTACAGTAGGCGTCCAGATATCCCCTACGTTTAGTAGGTATTATCCACTCGGTAATGGCGGTTTCACGGCTGCCAACCGTTCACTGTGGTCTGGTTTGCATAGAGGATGGTAAAAAAGACTCTTGGTTCTGGGAAGCGAGCACGGTGCTCCTTAACTACATGGAATAATTATTGTTTCTGTTCCTCGTCTCTAATGATGAGATCGTTGTATTCTGTAATTAGGGCAACTCCTCGTTCGGCGCAGTCATTCACGAGTGTAACGGCATTCAGTCTTTTCTTGCCTCTTTTGTAGGAGTCATTTGCTCCCCAGGCTGTTGGATCTTCTTGCAAAAAAGAGCCATCGATATCGAATTTGTTGAAGATAACATACTTTTTGTAACTATAGCTGAGAGGCTAGAAAGCTCATACACTTCGGCAGCCTTGATCCGTTTGTCTGGACTTCTCTTTACCTCTTTTTTCTTTAAAGCCTCATCCATTTTTCTTTTGATGTTTACTGGAACGAGATCGGAAAAGAAAGACAAACCTACGAGCTCTTTATTCAAGTACCAAGTGTGCCCCTAGAGCTGCAGTCGATACAGCCCTGTCTACAGATGCATAAGCCTTGATTGCAGCGATGAAGTCTATCATTGACAGGAGCAATTGTAGTTCTGGAAACTGAGAACCAGGGCTTCACATACAAAAACACTGAAAAAAGTGAAAATCTCTGAGGTGCCTTCTTTTCTTGACTATTTAGTTGCAATTGGGATTTAAACAACGAAGTCTTGATACTGTAAATTATCTTCGCCGTCTAGCGTGCATGATGGTAAGCTCCAAGTGCTTTAAAGTCTCTCTCGGAGACTTAACTCTAAAGCTTCCCTCATGAACAGTAAAGAAAGCTGGAGTAGTCCTTTGTAGTCTCTATGCGGCTGACTGTCAATATATCACGAATGAAGGTTACAATTTCGTCTTTCCTCTCTTTGATGACATCCAAATCGACTGGTCTCAAATTTTGTAAGATCGATCGTGTGCCAGGAGTCTTTGAACCTTTTAAAGAGAACATTAGGTTCCCCCGCATTCCCAAAGCATACCTTGAATAATTCTGCCGGTACAACCTCCATCATATGATGGCGACACGGCAGCCAAGGAAATTTGTTCTGAAGTTTTTCTTTAATTAGGGAACACGACCCTGCCTTTCTTCCTATGTTGCATGCTGTTGTGTCAAATGAAAGAGCCGCCACTGTCTTCAATATTCCATTCGCCAGTACTTCAGTAACTTTGGAACACCGAACAGCGTTTTAGTTCGTTCGCCAGTCATAAGAATGGGCAGCCTGTCAACTTTCTGACATTTCCCGTCATCTCTGGCAGTAATTTTTCATCCCAGTGTAGTACAAGAAGAACTTCTGGCTGAAAAGTGTATCTCAATTTTGTCGATTCTGCAACTCTGTTGCGAATTTTAGCTCATCTAATAGAGCTCCGTGACAATGATAACTTGCTTTATTTGATTGTGGAATCATGCTTTCTTTGTCAGCAGTGTCAATAGAATATTCAGAGGAGGCTTCATCGGAACTCATGGAAGGCTTCCGTTCCTTTTCTTTCATAATGAGTTTTTGTTCAGCAAAGTTTTTTCTTACGCAGCTAACTGTTTGTTAACACCACCTATGCTATAAGAACGCTCTCCTCGTTGGACAATCAGGGATAATTTGTCTTCCTCAGTTTTTATAATATCAAGAGCTTTTTTTTTAATTCTGTTGTATTTCCTATAAATAATAGGAATACAACGGAATACAGTTATTAAGTGCTCTAGATTTATCTCCACCTTGAAAATCGGAACAATACACACCCATTTAAGTATGTACGATAGTTCTCCCGTGGTCTTCTCTCCATAACAAGAATAGTTTTTATCACCTCACTTTTCGATGTTTTGCGACCTCTCTCTCTTCTCTCGATGTTCAGGAAGTGTGGAGTGCATTCCAGGACCAGTTTATGGTGCTGCAGTCTGCTGCCATACCCTCAAAACCGGTCACCCCTGATTGAACGCAGCCTAAGTGGTTCAGTCGTGACATCGCTTCGGCTATCCAAAATAGGAATGCTGCGTATAGGAGGGCGAAGGTCAATCGTTCCTATGAGAACACTGAGGCGTATGTCCGCCTGTGCAGGGAAGTGAAGGCGAAGGTCAGGCTAGCCAAACGTAACGAAGAACTCCGAGTGGCAAGCCTCTGCAAGGGGAACCCTAAGGAGTTCTTCAGTTATGAAAATAGCAGAAAGCCCATGCGGCGTTCTGCGGACCTCCGACGCGGACATCGCTAATGTGCTGAATGAATGAGTACTTTGCGGGAGTGTTCACCAGGGAGCACACCCGCGTCATCCCCGAGCCAGGCGTCAGGCACGAAGGTGCTGGCCTGGATAGTGTTTGGTGTACCGCGACAGTCGTTGTCGATAGAATAGACAAACTGAGCGCTTTTAAGGCTCCTGGGCCAGACCAGTTCCTCCCCAGAGTGTTGCGGGAGGTGCGCGACCAGGTGGCTCCCCACCTGGCTACAGTCTTCAACAAATCGTTGGAGACGGGCCAGGTGCCTGGTGACTGGAGGGAAGCCAACGTGACCCCTATCTTTAAGAAAGGGGATCACGAAAGTCCAGGAAACTATCGTCCCATTAGTCTCACTTCAGTTGTAGGTAAATTATTAGAGGGGATAATAACGGATAGGATCGTTGACCATTTGGATTCCTACAAGCTGCTTGGGGACTCCCAACATGAGTTTAGACGGCATAGGTCGTGTCTCACCAACTTACTCGAATTTTTCCACGTCTTGTGGAGTGAGTATGATAAGAGTAGGGCGATTGATATACTTTATCTCGACTTTCAGAAAGCCTTTGGTACGGTACCTCACCGCCTGCTAATGGCCAAAGTCCGGCCGTTGGGTATCGGTGGGGAAGTAGGTAGGTGGATTGAAAACTGGCTGAAGAATAGGCGGCAGAGGGTTGTAATTAAAGGGGCTATTTCGGGTTGGGCCTCGGTCACTAGCGGGTTCCTCAGGGTTCCGTTTTGGGGCCACTGTTGTTTATCATTTACATAAATGATATCGACGCTGGCATCGTCAGTAGGATCGCCAAATTCGCTGATGATACCAAGCTTGGGGCCAATGTCGGGACGCCAGAGGCGATCGAGCAACTGCGTGCGGACCTATAGGATAGGAGAGTGGTCCGAAAAATGGCAGATGCCGTTTAACTTTGATAAATGCAAGGTCATTGCACATTGGCTACGCCAATCCCAAGTCGGACTACTCGATGTTGGGGAGTAATATCGAGGCTACTGATTTGAAAAAGGATTTGGGTGTGCTATTTAGCAGCGGCTTTAAGTTTGCCAAACAGTGCTAGGGGTGGAAAAAAAAGCCCAGAAGCTGTTGGGTTATATCAGGAGGCAATTTCAATTTCGGGACAAGGAGATTGTGCTCTCTCTGTACAATTCCCTGGTTTGGGCCGCACCTGGAGTATGCTGTGCAGTTCTAGTTGTCCACCCTCAGGAAAGATATTGACAGGCTGCAGCGAGTGCAGGCGAGGGTTACAAATTTAATCCCTTCCGTTAGGCATATGGGCTAAAATCGACGCTTATGTGCTCTGAGTTTGTTTTCACTGTAAACTAGGAGGCTGCGCAGTCAACTCATCGAGGTTTTGAAGCTCTTACGCGGGTTCAACGATGTCGATTTGAGAAAAATGTTTAGTTTAAATGATAACCCAACTCGCAACAATGGTTGGAAGTTGGATTTGAAACGGTTTATCACTAGTGTGTATGGAAATTAATTTACCTATAAGATCTGTGACACGTGGAACAGGTTACCTTCAGAAATTGCGAACAGTTCCTCTGTGGATCAGTTCAAGAAAAGGTTAGACCGAATCTTGCACACTATTTGAAGGTGTAGGAAATTTTCCCTGGCACCTGTTGCCGGTGCGAGGACAATTCGTCCCCGGACAATTAGTCCCTAGGACAATTCGTCCCCGGACAGTACGTCGCCTACAAAATTAATTTTTAAGTTTTAAATTGTAATATGACCTTAAGTACTCGTCGCCTTCAAAATAAAAGTAAGAGACACTCGGCAACTTTTTCTTCATAAAACCTTCATAAATTAAAAATTATTATTTAAGTTAGGCTTTAAAACAAGTAAAAACCTAACCTAACCTAACCTAACCCCGTACCATAAACGGCTTAGAAGCTTTTCACAGTGCCCTGAATCGTGCGGTGAGCGCAATCCACCCCAATATATGGACTCTTATACTGTAGACGTGCTACGACGCGAAGAAGGTTTGGCGAGAAGCAAAATGCAGAAATTTCTTCAGAGGGAAGTCGTTTTTAAGAAGAAAAAATACAGATCTAGATAGTCGTATACTAAAATTAATAGAAAAGTATGACTCGATAAATAAGCTTCAGTTCTTAAAAGGGGTTGCCCATAATCTCAAATTTTAAATGCCTTTTATGCTTTCACTTTATCTGTTTTTTAATGTTTGTTACTATTAAAATGTATTGTATGTAACTGTATGTAATAGTAAATATTAGAAGTTTTTTACGTTTTCTAAAACCTAACTTAGATAATAAATTTTATTTGTACGCGGCGAACTGTCTGGGGACGAATTGTCCTAGGGACGAATTGTCCGGGAACGAATTGTCCAGGGACGAATTGTCCAGGGACGAATTGTCCAGGGACGAATTGTCCAGGGACGAATTGTCCGGACACCCCTGTTGCCATTGGTACCACCTCAGTATGGGCCGCAAGGCCTTTTGAGTTACTTCTCTCTCTGTCACCAAATCATAATGCATCATATATTGTGTAATATGTGTACCCTATGGTAATTCTGTGTTACTGCTGTGTTATGTTACCATAAATATGTAACTTGTTTTTTTTATAATTTAGAGAGTAGGCTCACATAACAGGTAAGATTCCTATATTACATAAATTATGTAAATTCCTTAAGTAAATGTATGTAATTAACTAATCAGCCGTAATAACTCAATGTACAGGCCCGTCGGAAGCACTTTAACATTGGTAAGGATAACGTGGGGAAAAATTAAAATTCAGGTGAAAAATGTGGGATTCTGATGCAATTGTACATTTATTTCACACTCACTATAGCGGTACTTACAGCAAACAAAAGTAGTTTGAAGATTTATCTCATCTCTCATGGTTGATCCTTTTCTGAGTCATGGACTCATGGTTGATCCTTTTCTGAGTCATGGACTCATGGTTGATCCTTTTCTGAGTCATGGACTCATGGTTGATCCTTTTCTGAGTCATGGACTCATGGTTGATCCTTTTCTGAGTCATGGACTCATGGTTGATCCTTTTCTGAGTCATGGACTCATGGTTGATCCTTTTCTGAGTCATGGACTCATGGTTGATCCTTTTCTGAGTCATGGACTCATGGTTGATCCTTTTCTGAGTCATGGACTCATGGTTGATCCTTTTCTGAGTCATGGACTCATGGTTGATCCTTTTCTGAGTCATGGACTCATGGTTGATCCTTTTCTGAGTCATGGACTCATGGTTGATCCTTTTCTGAGTCATGGACTCATGGTTGATCCTTTTCTGAGTCATGGACTCATGGTTGATCCTTTTCTGAGTCATGGACTCATGGTTGATCTCAGACAAGTTTTGATACGCCTGAGACTACTAAACGAACGCTCACTAAATTAACTTTGCTAATGTGATCACAGAAGAGAGGAGAGATTGCTGACCAGGTGTCAGTGAGTGCAGGTATGTAACCATCACGTATGGTTATCTATTCAAGGGTACCTGTGAACACAAAGTTGGTACTGAAGGTTGTTAGATGTGTATGTAGTCTTGCAGGAAGTAAGTCTAAACCATAGAATGAGGTTACACTCTAATTCTGCTGTGAACATCTGTCCTTTTGCAGCCTTGAAGCAACTCTTCACACTGGACATATATTTTTGGTCTGCTTGGTCAAATCTGTCAGTTATGGACATTATAATGAGATCCGGAGCTTTATAATATGTCTTTCTGTAAAGATCTTCAGGAGCTTGGGGACCTTCTGGTGGAGCACAACCCTCTTCTAGCCTAGCTGGAACTCTGCGCATATTTCGAAGAGTTTTAATAGTCATACCAGCAATAGCCTGTGCTTCAGCTGCTGAAAGAGTCATTGATTGAAGGGCTTTACTGTCTGCATGCAAGAGTAAGCACTGGCCGAGTACCAACCCAAAGAAGTAAAACCGATTCATGCGAGTTTGTACCCCGCGAATACGCGCCTTCTTTTCACTATTTTTTACAGTTGTCAAAGGACCAAGTCCAGAGTTCTTTCAATGTGTCATAGTTACTGATAATACACTCTAGACCTTCTGCACGTACAGTCCATCTGGTGAGATACAGAAGTCTTATGCCAGCAAAAATAATGTGGGAATCGTTTGAAACAGTTTTAGGACCATAAATGAGGAATGTGTATCGTACAAGATTAAGCGTGCGAAAGTAAATAACAAGCCCTTGTGGTTTATTTCTAGAGTAGGGGATATTATAAAGAGTAGATATAGGGGTTATAGGCTACATAAGTGCGATAAAGACAATTTGTGGTTACGAAACAATTACATATCTCTAAGGCGTGAAGCGAAAAGCGTAATAAAAAAGTTCAGGCGCGATTTTGAAATTTCCATAACTCGTGACGGCAAAGAAAACTCCAAGCGATTCTTTCAATACGTCAATAATAGAAACCCAGTAAAGTGCATCATAGGACCGTTGAAAAATTCTGACGGTGAGCTAGTTTCTGAAAACAAGTAAATGGTTACTCTGCTAAACGAATTTTTTACGTCAATGTTTAGAAAAGAAGATGTAACGAATATCGCTACAGTCAGACATAATACCTTTCGATAATGTAATACTTTAGATAATATTGTGGTTAGTGAAAGGGAGGTACTGCACTATATTTGTAAATGAAAATGTTTAAATCACCGCGGCCGGATTCCATATATTCATACAACTAAAAGAATTAAAAGAAAGCATTGTTGTCCGCTAACAAAGATTTTCAATGCGTCTATTTCTGAGGGTGCGTACCAGATAATTTCAAGTTAGCAAATGTAATACCTATTTTTAAGAAAGGCGATAAAGGTGCGGCGGGAAATTATAGACCAATCAGTTTAACGTCTGTTGTAGGTAAGCAACTGGAATCAGTAATCAGGGATCGTATAGTCGAACACTTAGAATTGCATAACTTGATTAGAAATATACAGCACGGTTTTAAGCGAAACAAATCTTGCTTAACTAATCTTTTAGGACTTTTCCAAAGCGTGGTTGAAGTTTACGATAGCATCGAGCGGTAGATGTAGTATATTTAGATTTTCAAAAAGTGTTTGACACCGCATCGCACTAAATATTCGTTGAAAAATTAAGGCTCATGTAATCAGGGTGTAGTAATAAATTGGATAGAAGAGTGGTTGCGAGGTAGGAAACAGAGGGTGGTCGTTGATGGAGCGGAGTCGTCTTGGTGTAATGTAGCGAGTGGTTACATTAACTCCTTACTTTTTCTTATATATATTAACGATTTAGATGTCGGCCTAGTCAGTACAGTTTCAAAGTTTGCGGATGACACGAAGTTGGGTGGTAGGGCAATTAATGACGAAGATAGAAGTAAAATCCAGGAAGATCTGAATAAAATCGTTGATTGGTCAGTCACATGGCAAATGAGATTTAACGTCGATAAGTGCAAAATTTTACATATAGGGTCACGTAACGGTAATTTTGCATATAATATGTCAGGGAAGGAGTTGGCAAGTGTAGAAAAGGTGATTTAAAAGTGGCGAAACGAAGTACAACAGCGGTCAATAAGGCGAACAAAGTGCTAGGTTTTATAGTTAGGAATTTTGATTACAAATCGCGCGATATTATTGTTCCTCTTTATAAATCAATAATTAGACTCCATTTGGAGTACGCGATCCAATTTTGGAATCCGCATATGCGCAAAGATATAGACAAAATCGAAATAGTTCAAAGACGAGCAACTGAGATGATTCCGTCGCTTACGTCAAAGTCGTACGAGGATAGGTTTAAGGAGTTAAAATTGACTACACTCGAGACTAGGAGGCTAAGGGGTGACCTAATCCAGGTTTTTAAAATTATGAATGGTTCGATAACGTAAATAGAGATAATAACGGGCGTAAACTGACTAGTAGAAGGTTCGAGACAGCAGTTGCCAAAAACATTTTTATGTATAGAATAGTAAATAGCTCGAATAGTTTGCCGGTAGAAGTAATTAGTAGCACGTCTATAAACATGTTTAAAAATCAATTAGACTCATATGTTGATAGAATGGGCATAGTTTAAGGTAGTAAAATTAAGGCTTTTGTGGTTCGGAACCCACGTAAAATTGTAGGTCCCCTCCGCCACTACGGAGGACATGCGCAACAATTAAAAACACAGTTAGGTAGACCAACCATGAGGGATCCTAGGGTCTTTGTTGGTCTGAAACATTATATGTATGTATATATATACTGTATACTTTAAATTGAGACTTAAATATACAGCATACCTTGCATAATTTCATCATAAATGTTTTGGCTGACCATCCTCTCCAAAGTTCTAGCTGCGATCGACAGAGTTTTGAGGTCTCTCTCATGAATCCAAACTTCCTCTCCGAACAGTGTGCAGACTTTTGCTTTAGTTTCGTCAGAAGTCGTTTGTGACACCTTCGAGAGAGAAATTTATAAACTATAGGATTATTATGTCGTATTCTGTGGGAATACATATAAATATAACGAACAACTAAAACTAAACTAAATGACTTATAAAACGTGTATATAATAAATTCACGCCTCAGCCTCAATTGGAGTTAAAGTACCAGTACTAATTATAGAAGGCGTTTAGACATTAATATTAGAATACGGACGGCAGTTACAGTACCAACTATATATATATATATATATATACATACTATATAGTGATAGAGAAATTAAGAAACAATGTAATCAAACTATAATGTGGGGTTGTACCCCCAAACGCTACTTTAACATGATTGTGGCTATAACTGGTTAATGAATCTGCCTAGTTCTTTCCTCGATTTTCTTAATAGCTGTTCATATATATATATATATATAATCAATAGGAATATGAAGACAAGAGATAGGACTCTCAACATTTATTGGCCAAACGTTTCGGTCCACTCAGGGGCCATCTTCAGTGACTAAATGAAAGCATCTAAAGACAATAAAAAATATAACTAAAATAAATACAAATGTCAGAAAATATACTGTACATAATAAAACCTAATACAATAAGCAAATAGTTAAAAAACAGCTTAAAAAAAATTGTCTGGATAGTAAGATAATAAAACAATAAAAGTTAAACCCATTAAAAAAAACAAAATTTAAAAATTTAAAAACAGGACTAACCTGGATGGTAAGAGTTGCAAATGACAACTGAAGAGAAAGGAAGGGAGAAAGAACCTAAGTTACTGCGTTGTGTTGAAAAGGTGTTGGTTGGTTGATTAGGAAGTATGTAATTTTATCGAGGAAAAGGCTGTCGTTTAATTCTGGATTTAATTTCTTGATAAAAAGGGATTCTAAAATTTTGAGATCAAGCGAATTAGAAGCAGACGACAAAATCGTAAAGGAGTCCTGGGGACACGGGTGGTCATGGGTCTCTGAATGATGCCGAAAAGCAGAGGATTCAGCAGTGGAAAGAGGGCGAGAAGTTCGATAAGAAAAACCCAAATGCTTCGAAATCTTAAGTTTTAACTGCGGGCAGTCTGCCCTACATAGCGACTTTGGCAGGTCGCACATGTATATAGATAAATAACAAAGGATCTCAAAAGCACGGGGAGGTGATCTTTATGGCGGAAAAAGGATTGCAGAGAATTAGGATTAGAATTAATAATTATGAAGTCGCATTGAGGGAGTGTCTGTCCAAAATAGAGTGGACATCTTTATTAAGTTGAAAAGTTAGTTGGCGTAAAAAAGGAAGCTTAAGATAAACCTTCTGTTTCGGAACCGTGGACTGAATTATTTTGGGCGAACATAGGTTATTTAAAAATTTTGAAATTAAAGTCTCAATAGTCGAAGTGCAATAAAAATTATAGTTAAAAAAATCTCTTAAAATACTGAATTTCTAAGTTAAATGAAGACCAACTTGACACAGGTGATAGGCTCTAAAAATACGACTTTTAATACTAGCCAGCTTAAAACTAAGTGGGATATTGTTGAAAAAATGAGTACCGAGTTGGGTGGTAGTTGGTTTTCTGTATACTTGTATACTTGTGTTGAGAAGTCTGTACTATGTTTATTTACGGTAACATCAAGAAACGAAATTTTATTGTATTGTTCTACTTCAGTGGTTCCCACACTTTTCTCCTTCGTTACCCAAACTCTTGATTTCTTCAGTCCGTATTATCCCCTTCAAAGAAAGCATACACAAAATAACGAACTATTTTACACAGACATACACACTCATACGTATATATATATATATATATATATATATATATATATATATATATATATATATATATATATATATATATTAGTGATGTCGCGGATGTCCGCATCCGCAAAAATTTAGAGATCCGCATTCGCATCCGCATTGGTAGCATTCCCAAAACCCGCCTCCGCCTCTGCATCCGCATCTAGATAAGTGCGGATACGGATGAAATAAAAAACAGCTACATTGGTGGTTCTATATTGGCGGTTGTGGAATGAATTAAACACGTGACTCGCGTGAGTCCTCAGTCGTTTATGAAAACAGTGAACGCAGTGTTGCCAAATAAATCTGTAGATCTGGCACCACTGGTGAGCGAACCGAACTGAAATGAATATAAGGTATAGACCAGGGGTATGGAACCTGCTGCCTTAAGGCCGCATGTGTAGGGTTGCCAGGCGTCCCGTATATACAGGACATGTCCTGTATTTAATGATTTTGTCCTGTGTCCTGTATTGACTTTATCAGGACGCCTTAAATGTCCTGTATTAAGATTTTTTTT
This sequence comes from Bathynomus jamesi, assembly GCA_023014485.1. Lineage (NCBI taxonomy): Eukaryota > Metazoa > Arthropoda > Malacostraca > Isopoda > Cirolanidae > Bathynomus > Bathynomus jamesi. The sequence continues at coordinate 734,742 of JAJOZX010001884.1, read as the reverse complement.
AAATAAATTGCAAAATTCAGCAGTTTAGAGCTGTACGATTTGGAATTTTCAATATTTTTATTTGTACTACTTGTACTCATAATGCTAATGTTAAGCGTGTTTTCTCGTTAATGAATGTTCAATGGACAAAAGAACGAAATAAGTTGGATGTGACCACAGTAGAAGCTATGTTACAATGTAAATGGAACATAGACTGCCAGTGCAAGGAATTTTATAAGCAAGTTCTGCAAAACAAGGACCTGTTAAGGAGAGCCAAGTCATCAGTGAAATATAATTAAAGGTATGTGATTTAAATACTTATATTTTACTTAGATAAGAAATTGATATTTTGGTAACAGGGTCTCGCCTGCGTAAAGTTAAGCTGATTAAATTTTTAATTTAACCCAGAAGACCGTGTTACCAATATTTTTTAGTATATAAGTTTGTCCCACGCAGTAATATTATTTTATCTCAATTTACGTATGTATATGCAAATTAGAAATCATTTGAATTTAAATTTGAACAAGGTGTCCTGTATTTCTATTTGGCAAATCTGGCAACCCTACGCATGTGGCCTTCTAGGGCAGTGTTTCCCAACCGGGGGCCATATGGCTCCCTGGGGGCCATGGCACATTTGAAGGGGGCCACAGGAAAATGTTATTTTGTAAAATAGAGTTAATTTGCATATTACGTACTGAAAATAATGCTTATGGGGGCCACAGGAAAATGTTATTTTGTAAAATAGAGTTAATCTGCATATTACGTACTGAAAATAATGCTTATGGGGGCCACAGGAAAAAATAAGGTTCCTAAGGGGGCCATAAGCCAAAACCGGTTGGGAACCACTGTTCTAGGGCATTATGTGCGGCCTTCTGAAAGAAGTCCGAATTTTGCATAAAAAAATCCTTTTTATTTTATTAAAAATACGTTTTTGTTAATCTCATATTATTATTTTCATTCTCATCTTCTTCAAGTGTACGTGTCAAAAATACCAAAGAGTCAAAAAAGATACAAAGGAATAGTCCTCCCCGCCTGATCACCACAATTAAAACATTGTTTAAAGCCTTAAGGGCTAGTGGATGGACATTTACAATTATATACAAATACGCTAAAACCCGTCTCCTTTCTACATCGACACTTCCCTTCAGCATTGGTAAGTACCGTATTGAGTATTTAGTAAACCAGTAACATGTGTCAATCTGTTATATTTTTAAGTATTTTTTATAATATATGATTATATATTTTTTACAATCATGCATACGGAGTTTGATAATCCGCATCCGCATCCGCATCCGCGCGGATGTAAAATTAATAGATTCGCATTCGCATTCGCATCCGCGGATGTTCAAATGTTCATATCCGCAATGACATCCGCATCCGCGGATACTAAAATTCCACATCCGTGACATCACTAATATATATATACAGAGCCGTAGCCAGACATTTTTGCGCCCTGGGCAAGTTTCACGAACGGCGGCCCCCTTCTTTTTTCTTGGTTTAAAAGATATATATATATATATATATACACACACACACACACACACACAGGGTGTCCCATAAGTCCGGCATCATAGGAAAAATAATAAAAAAAGGCCAGAATTTATTGTTTTCCCACTTTTTAATCTCCATTCTAGGTCCTTCCATTTCAGGAGGTTTTCACGATGTTCTTGTGAATTCTCGTGTTCTGGAATGCTTGGGTGCAAATGTTTCCAATCAGAAAAGCCTCTCTTTGGATGTACAATTTTAGGTGTAACTTGAGACAACTTCCTAAAAATAACACAAAGAAAGCAAAACAACGACTTCTGACTTTTCGAGTAAAGTAGCTAACTCACGTTCGACTTCTCCATTGGGCAGAACCTTTTTGAACCAGTCTGAGGAAAAACGCCTGCCGTCCACACACTGTGATTCTCTGCGCCCCCCAACCAGCTGCGCCCTGGCAGCGCTGCCCCTCCTGCCCACCCCTAGCTACGGCTCTGTATATATATATATGAAAATTATTTCACGAAAGTAACACGTGAAAAATATTTATGATGAATAAAACCACGAAGGAAAGGAAACACAAAATGGTGCTCAAGCGCTTTCGTCTAATGACATCCTCAGGATGACATCCTCAGTGTTCCTGAGGATGTCATTAGACGAAAGCGCTTGAGCACCATTTTGTGTTTCCTTTCCTTCGTGGTTTTATTCATCATATATATATATATATATATATATATATATATATATATATATATATATATATATATATATATAATAATAATTTTATATTTATAAACTTGCTAAATATATTATATATTTTTTTTAACTGCCGCCTCCATTAGCCCCCCCCCCCCCCGAAAAATCATTCATTACCCCTCCGGGGGTAATTTACCCATAGTTTGGGAACCACTGTTCTACTTCCATAGAGAATTTAATATTAGGATGCTTAGTATTAATGTAATTTAAAAATAAAAGGGCATGATCTTTATGCTTAAAAATGACAAAACAATCGTCTACATAACGTTTAAATAAAGTAGGTTTGAAGTCAGGCTGACAACCCCTCAGCCACTTTTCCTCGTGAAAGTAAAGAAAACTATTAGCAAAAGACGGACCAAGGGGCGAACCCATTGCCATTCACTCGTGCTGGTGGAAAAGTTCTTTATTAAAAAAGAAAATGGTATCTTGGACTGATAACTTTAAAAGTTTTGAAAACAATTGTTTGCTTAATCCCTTCTATCATAATTCACTTGATCTCAAAATTTTAGAATCTCTTTTTATCAAGAAATTAAATCCAGAATTAAACGACAGCCTTTCCTCGATAAAATTACATACTTCCTAATCAACCAACCATCACCTTTTCAACACAACGCAGTAACTTAGGTTCTTTCTCCCTTCCTTTCTCTCCAGTTGTCATTTGCAACTCTTATCATCCAGGTTAGTCCTTTTTTAAAATTTTTAAATTTTAGTTTTTTTAATGGGTTTAACTTTTATTGTTTTATTGTCTTACTATCCAGATAATCTTTTTTAAGCCGTTTTTTAACTATTTGCTTATTGTATTAGGTTTTATTATGTACAGTGTATTTATCTGACATTTGTATTTACTTTAGTTGTATTTTTGATTGTCTTTAGATGCTTTCATTTAGTCACTGAAGATGGCCCCTGAGTGGACTGAAACGTTTGGCCAATAAATGTTGAGAGTCGTATCTCTTGTCTTTATATTCCTATTGAAGATATGGTTCCCTAAGAACACTTCTATCGTAACTACTATATATATATATATATATATATATACACACACACACACACACACACACACCGCTTAGTAGTATAGACGCATTTGGTACGAAGTAGGGATGGGGGTAGGGGTACCGGTGCCAAGGGAGTGAGAAAGGAAATGGAGTAGGGGGTAGAGCTGGCCTTAGGCAAAATTGTGGCCTGTGCGAACTTTGTATTCGGCGCCCCCTGCCTCTATTTTAATGAAAAATTTATGTCAAAAAGGTTTATGCTAGACACAATTAATTTTATACATAATAAGAAAAAACAAATCATTCAAATGTTCACTTTTCGTGCCTTTGCCGCCTCAAAATCTGACATAGTATGTGACAGGTTTATTTTGCGAGCCACATCATTTTCAATTGAAAGGATAGCTAGCAAAGAAGTCTGTCGTTTCCCATGGTCGATCGCAGGTAAGACTTTGTGAGCTTCAACTTTGAGAAGCTCCGCTAGCCCCTTGCCACTGTGACTGGCAAGGTTAATAATATTCTGAATGATATCCAGGTGTTCGCAAAGTTGTCACGAAAATTCATTAAAAATAAATTGTAATACTTCTCGAGGAGTGCTGCAATCCTTAGACAGCAAACTTGTGAGATAGCCTAGCAGTTCACCAAGGTCGAAGCCGTTAATGTCACAACTTTCTCCGTCTTTCATTGCGTGATGAACATCCATACAGTTCTTTAATAAAGTTTTCTTGTCAGGAAGATGTTTTAGATCATAAAGGAAACCCCAAAGTTCGACATGTTTCATCTGTTCAAACCGTTCTTCTACTGACAATATCGCGGTATCTACAAGATGAAGAAGTAAACTTTGAACTTGGTTTCCGTGTTCGTAGTAATAACTTCATCTTCATCTTCACCTTCCTAGCTGAACCGGCGTTTCCTATGAAGAATGCGTGAAGGCGACTTAAACACTGGATCGACACCAAGTTTTTCAGCCATTTCCTTTGCTTTTATTAAAGCTTCTTAATACCCTACATCCCTCTATTTTACAATGTAGTTACGGCAAGCTGTTATCATATTTTTGGCCGCAACAATATCACTACTTTTGCTTTGCATGTTCTTGCTTACCAGATTGATCTGGAAAAGGATGTCATACCACACCACGATAGAGATGAGGAACTATATTCAGTTAGTTGGTCTGCGAGATTAAACGCTTCATGACGGATGCTTCCGTCCGCTTTTTCCGATTCAGCTAATGCAATAAGGGCATTGTAGACTTCAGCTGTCTGTTATCGAATAGCTGTAAGGCTGTCAACTCTGCACTCCCAGCGCGTTTAGCATACTTGCTTCACAGTGAGATTTTTGACGTGGTCTGTGAGAAGCTCCCAACGATAAACAGAGACAGAGAACAGAACATACATTCTTTGTACAATACCGAAAAGGGACACAGGCTCCACTGAAGATAATGCAGCATCCTCCACAACGAGATTGAGCGAATGACATCCGCATGGAACGGAAAAGGCTCTTCGGTTTATAGGGAGAATTCTCACCTTACACCCTTACTGTTTCCTTTCATGAATGCGCCGTTGTCATACTTGATCCCGACAGTTTTGGATGTCGATTTCATACTTTTCAAACATTGACAGGATGATTACAAAAAGTCCTTCCCCTTTGGTCTCGTTCACGGTTACCCTCTGATGTGTCAATAAATCTTACGGTAAAAGACATCTTTCCAAAATGGCTTACATCCTGCGTACAGTCCAATATAAGCGAGTAGTACTTGGCATTCTTCAGCCTTGCAAAAATGTCTTCCAGAATTTTTTCTCCATTAATGCAATTAGTTCATTCTGGATTCTTTTTCTACAGTAATGGTCTGTTACTTCGATATCACACGCCTCAAGTGCTCCGTCATAAATTCGTCGTACTCTCCTAGTAGCTTTACTAAACCTAGGAAGTTTTCGTTATTCACCGTATTGAGCCTGTCGGATGAACCACGGAAAGTCATATTATGTTTCGATTGGTAGAAAGTTACACTTAAGAGTCGCTCTAAGACTTGTTTCCAGCATTTCTGCTCATGTTCGATTTTGCGTTGAAGATCTGCGTCAATGCAAGCATTTCGTTTCATCCTTCATTCTGTTCCAACCCATGTCTGACATGAGTGAAATTGATTGAGTGACTTTTCATGACTCATGAAAACTGCAGACATGTGCCTCCAATCACTCGATACATTAATTGCCAGGGATGATTTTGGATTGAAGTCGAACAGCTTACAACAAAAGCAGAATACTTTATCCTAAACTTCAAGTAAAGCAGCCAGCGCTGCTTCAAGACTTCATCTTCAAGCTTTCTGTCCAGAAACGCCAAAGAAAAGTGACGGTTGTGCTCATCCAGAGGAAAAGTCATGTTATTTAATTTTTTGTGGTCCATTCATCACTAACAGGTCTCTAATTTTAGGCGTCAGACCAGGCCATAAGGCAGTATCAACATTGACACTGCCTGTTATAGCACCCTCTCTAGTATAAGTGACATCTTTTTTGCTTTCTGTAACTGTCGTCTCTGGTATAGCGTTGGATTAGACTGCAAATCAGAGCCGGAATCGCCAATGGGTGTTACTAATTTTCTTCAATCATTAATGGCATCGTCAATGTTTTCTTCAACTCTAGTTTCCATTGTTGCAGAAGTTTGACAGGTCGCAAGTCAAGTTCATATTTGCTGATGCTTGTTTCCTCCCAGTTTACAGTGGTAACGTAATTGCTATCTTCCACTGCAGTCTCAATTGTTGTTGAAGTTTGACTAGGCCACAAGTCGAGTTCAGAATCGCCAATACTTGCTCCGCTGCAACCAGCTTCCTTAGTAGCAAGGTTGTCGGTAAATTTAAAAGATTTTCTTAATGCATCTGCACCCTTCTTTATTTCAAACTGTCGTTCTGCTTTTCGCTTTTTGTTCTGATGCCTTGATAGTATCTCTTTTTAAATAATATTAGAAGACATTATGCCGCCCTTCTGAAGAAAAATATATTAAATTTTTTTTAATTATTTCTAAATTATTTTTTAGCTTTCAGTTCAGTTAATTAATATATATATATATATTATATTATATAATATATATATATATATATATATTATGAAGAAGGGTTTATATGGGGACGGACTTATATCAGACACCGAGGTCTCTCCCACTGCCCAGTCAGAGATAGAGAGAGAAAGAGAGAGAGGACCAATATTATACCCGTCTCCATCTTGGCCAAGTAACACCTGGTTCGATCGCGTTGGCCTACCGAAATAACAAACTGGGCGAGGTTGAATGAGAAATTATATTAAAGTCCATGAATGAGTAGTAGGGTGTGTCAATTTTGGGGGTGAAATGACTAAATTGAAAATCATGTGATTTGGTAGCAATTTAATGTAATGGCATACAAAATAATATCCTTGCTTCAAAAGCAATAAAAAATAACTCCTACCTACATCAATTTTAATTCAAAAATTCCATTTTTCTGTAAATTCGTAACAAAATAACAAATGTGCGCAAACATCCTATCAACATTTAAAGTGGCAATAAGATATCATTCAGTCTTTATTTGAAAGTAACCAATGCAGTCATGTCCTTTTTGCTGCGGTTCCTTGACATCAGCATTCGGCTTGCTACTTGCGCTTTGATGTAGCTTTCTCGCCTCTCGTGATTGTAAACTTGACTAGCTGCTTCTGTGACCATTTTCACACATCTCTCCACACTCTGAGTGTGAGAAGGCCACTTTGGCACTTGCATTGGGGCCTCTTTAAGTTGTGTTAAATCTTTGTTTGTTATACATGTTGTCAGTGGTGGCTCAAACTTCCGAACTCAAGTTAACTAATTCTGACAATTTCGTGGCATTGACGTTTATCGGAGGTACCTTCCTTGTCTGAACAGAGCAGTTTCCCAGCTGGTCATCATCTAGTGATGTTCCTCTAAGCTTTAGAATGATTTCCATAGCCTCAGTTCGCTCTTTGGTACATTGGCTGCAGAGTATTGCTTGCAAAACTGCCTCTGGCCTAGCATACCAAGCGGACCTTCTCACCACAGGTAACACGATGTCCACCACTACTTTCCTTTGGGTTCTCAGTAGCTGTAATTGAAACAAGATGTGGTTGGGCCCCTCCATCCACATTGGATTAAGTTTTACATTGAACCAGTGAGGAAGATAAAACCCAATAATAAATTCAACAATCAACATCAAATTGTGTAGCATTTTGCCCTTCAGTGCATGTTTGGAAACCCAAATCCTGCAGAAACGAATCGCTGTAGTTAACCAACGACTGTGACTTACGGGTCCAATCTCCAAGAGAGCCAGATTTTGAGGCAACTCTCCTGATCTGATTGCTTGAACAATACGATAAGCGTAAGATTGATCCGTGCTGAGGTCTTTGATAACTTCTTCAGACAACACTGGAAGGGGAGGGCCTATTTCGACCTTTGGAAATTTTGTATTTATTTCTAATTCCGTTGCTTCATCTAGCATGTTGCCAAGGGGGCCTGACCACTTGTTGTTGCTCTTTGTAGGACCATCAAGTTCCTGGATGAGACGACGAAGAGGTAGTTCCCCTGTGTGCAAATCACATACAATCCAAACAAGCCTTCTTCCAAGTTTTTTCTCTAAATGCGTCATAACACCGCCCTGCCATCCAGTGTTCACCGCAGTTGAGTCTCCACTAACGGCCTGCAGTGAACGTCAAGTCTTCTTTCTTGAAGCCAACATATTATTTGATCAGCAATTTCCTCTGCATGTTTCTTGCCTTCTACTTCTGCTTCAGGAACAAAGTGAAACAAATAGCGGCCACCGGGTTCGGAACACACAGAGTAGTGTTCTTCTTTGATGAGACCGTGAAACTTTCTGTCCATTCCCTCTACCTCTAGGAGAACTTTTGTGTCATCTCTTCTTCCATCAAACAAAAGGCAAGAGAGACCTTCCTCCTTCAAATCTTTTTCATGCTGATCAGATATTTCCTTCATTATTTTTTCTTGTGCTCTTCTTATCTTATTATGATCTATCACTAAGGATGTATCCTCTCGGCTGATGAGGCCTGCATCTATCCAAGCGGCAGTGGCAATCTTTGCAGTCTCTCGTAGCCCCGTATGGTGGCGAATACTGGCAAGGGCAATATTTGAGATGTCTTTAGTGTTGTATTTCATTCTCTTCGGCGAAGGTTCAGATGGCATTTTGGAGCTATCATCTGATGTTGCTTCTTTCTGTTCACCTGAAGAGCTTTCAAAGAAGTGAGAAACCTCTTGATAGAGCTCTTCCTCTCTTTGGGTGGCTTCTTCACTCTTCTTTTTCTTCCTTTCTTCCTTCTCTCGGATTTTCTATTTTTTCTTAGCAATAACAATCTGTTTTTTGGTTTCTGAATAATCTGCCGAACCAATCTGCATACTTCCTTGGCCTCCTGCCTTTGTTCTCTGCGCCTTTATGAAAGCCAGCTCCAAAACAGGGATCTTCTTCTCATGAGGACAGCGACAATCAATGTGAGGGTGAGGTTCTCTTCTGCATGAGGGAGAACAATTGGCTTCAGAACACAACTCTATGGGACACTGGCAGTTAAAAATGTCAAGAAGAGTATCAAGTGTGTGCAGAAATTTATTTTTCTTTGCTAGTTTTCCTTTACCAAGTGATGTCTCAACTGCTTTGTGCCACAGCTTTGTTAATTTTAGCTCAATAGTTCTATACTGATTGAGTACAGGTAGTTTGAATAACACATTAGCTTTTTTCCACTGATGCAGAAGAGGGGGAATCATGTCCCTTATGAGCTCTTTCTCTGTGTAGTTCCTTCTATCCTTTGTATTTTGTTCACGAAGGAGTAACCATAGTCTCAACATGTCTCGCACTGTTGGTAGTTCTGATACGGGAATCTCCTTGCCTGTACCGACTAATAGGCTGAAGTGGCATGACGACTGACCTCTTGTCTTCAATTTTGGCATCTTAGGAATATCTGGAAAGAAAGAAAAACATTTAAGTATTTTATATCAATTACGATGTTTCAAAGTTTAGTCATTCGATGTTCTAAAATTCAATAAAAAAATATTTCATGGGATTACAACATAATTAGACAAGAATATGATAATAATAAATAATTGTAATAATCAATAATCCATACTTACAGTTAAACTGTAGTATTCGCCTAGTAGAATAACTATGAAGTAGGTACAAGAGCAATAACAGCAAATCACCGTCTGTGACATCTAAGAGGCAACTGAGGACTGAGAGTGAGGGACAGTTCTATTCATGTTGTGACTTGTAGCCTACATTGTACAACAACTATATGACCTTGAAAACACTCCATATGCGATCAGTGGGATAATTCTGTGACAGATGAATAGTTAATCAATTTATGTCCTATTATTTAGTAAAAGAGTCAATTTCTGAAACTTTAAGGTAAAATTGATGTAGCTAAGGGTTATTTAATTTAATTTTGGTTGGCCAATTTCAAGTTTTGACATGAAGAGACACTATATTTTCACTACCAAAATTGATTTGTAAAAAGTTGACAAAATTGACACACCCTAAATTGAGTAGTAGTACCTGATGTTAAGAAGTGTACTTAATAACTCAAGAATGAATTCACCAGCGATATTAAGAGTGTCCCAGATGTAGATAGGGTACACTAATTATAACCTAATGATTATTACTTGAAATAAAAATATTGTAAACTTTTATTGCAAAATACAGTCACATATTGTATAACCTCAATGGGACAAGATAGCGGATCTTTTCAGTTTGGCGGACTGCTGCAGATTTTTATGAATCTTAGCAAATTAATTATTTAAAAATTTTGTCCTGAGCAAATGTCTAATTCCTAATGTAACTTAACTGGAAATTTCCAACGGATGAGAGGTACCAGGCAATCAACCCATAGCCCTATATAGTTTTTTTCAAACTAACCTAACCTAACTCATATTTCCTTAGGATAAAATTTGTAAATAATGGATTTGCTAAGTTTCATAAAAATCTGTAGCAGTCCGCCAAACCGAAAAGATCCAAGATACAGTAGCTTCATGTTGCTCATAATGTAATGAGATCTGGTTCTATGAATGGTCTATCTGGTTGATGCTGCTGTTGATAATAATAATAATAATAATAATAATAATAATAATACTTGTGGTTATTTAACCTCCTCTGTAATGACATTTCATGTGACATTGTGAACTCAGAGCTTTTTGTGGGATCCAACCCTCGGATATTACATCTGAACATGGCTATCGCTCATCCATTTTTGTATTGCTTCCTTATTCACTATTATTGATAAAGAGTCATGCATCCTATGCTTGATAGGATCCTGTTCAACTTATTTAGGTTTTATAAATTATAAACTAGGCTGCTCTGGATTAATTACAGAAATGAGAATCAACCATTTTATGTTCATACAGTACTTATGAAACTATAGAATTTATTTAAAGCATTTTTAGAAGGATGGTTTGCACGAATAGTGGTTTATGTTTTTCGTGATGTTAGTTTAAAGGTTCGGAGCTATTGAAGAATAGGGACCACAGCCTTCTTTAGTTAGCTTTATAAGGCTAACGAAAATATCACGATTCAACCTAACCAATCGTTAGGTCAACTGTACGCCCTTGACGATTGATTTTAGGTTAAGTCGTGATATTTTCGTTAGTTAGCTTTATAAGGCTAACTAACGAAGGCTGGGGGCCCTGATCTTCAGGTGATCTGCCTGTTCAAGCACACGATTGTTTATTACAACATTACTGTGAAAAGTTAATGTATACGGTACACAGGACGTTCCAAGTGGGCGTTTATTCTCTTTTCGCCCATCTGCTTAACTGAAAACTGTTCAAAGCTCATAGTTATGTGTGAGGAAATCTTCTAAATCGTAGCGACAATTACAGTGCGTATATAAAGAAAGAGTTCTTGCGAATGTACAGTCAAGGAAAGGGATGATTTGTAACACTCTAGACCAGCACTCAAAAGCGAGTGGTATTTCTTGGGAGACGTGTCTTCTAAATATTCTCTAATTACCAAACCGTTCTCACCTTGTTCCTCCCTACACGTCATAAAATCGTCAATTAAAAATGTATAGACATGCTCGAGAACAGTATCAAAATAATGCATATCATCAACTTGCGCATTTAATAAAGGTTTCAGGTCGAGGAAAGTTGCTATTTCAAACAATCTATTGAGAATGAATTCCCAGCGAGTAGGTACTAAGCCGTTATTACCAAAGTTTTTACTGAATGTGATTACCTAGATTAGCTTTCCACAACAATCGTATATCGACGCACGGTTGTTTCGTATCGTGACTCACAGTTAATGTACAAATAATGCAACATGAGGGGGTGTCACTAATCGTTACTCTTGTTGCACTTGCGGAAGTTGGTACCTTATAATTCTCTACCGCCCACTTCTCAACCAACACGAAGATTTTTGACATCTTGTCAACAGTCAAATAAATCACATTAGGTTTAGATGAACCTACACGTTTATAATTTGTTTCGAGCACATAATTAATTGCACGCCTACATTTAAACACTTGCTGATTTAGAAAAAGTCTCAGCGTACTGGGCATTAAAGATACTGCTTAGGTAGTTCCATCTTTCTTTGTTACTGTACTGTGCTGTTTTCTTAGTGATGCAGCGCCGATGCTTCTGGTTATCACGTCACGAGGCTTCAAGCCTAGATGTTGATGTGACGTGGGTTACTTGCTTCAGATCATGACGCTGACCTAGTGGTGAATTATGCATCTTAGGCTCGAGCCGCGCCCTGTTGGCGACTCGACGATTCGTAGCGCTGACTGAGTCATGTAGAGATATGCACCAACATGAAAATAGAGGTTTGGGGAAAGAAAAGTATATGCACAAAATTATTTAGCACGTTAGATGTCTCAGTGGTAAATCAGTTAACAATGAGGGGGCTCTATTCACGAAAAAAGCATGGCCATACCGTTCCACTCTAGGTAACAAAAGGCACTCGTCGGTCGTCGCTAAGGTAGGTCTGTTAAAAAGGTACACAGACTTCTAGCTATGACTTCACTAGACACCTCATCGTGGTAAACATTAATGTACTGGTAAAAATATTTTAAGCTCTCCATGATCACCAGGTTTGCGTGTTTCGTTGCGGGAATGTATTCGATGACGTGTAACATGACGTAATAAGTTTTATCGCTTCATTCATTAACCAGTTTCGTAATCCAGAGCTTCTTTTTTTCATTGAGCGTCTGAATTTTTACTTCACTATAGTTATATTCTTTGACGCAACTTAGATTCGATACATACCCCAGGACATCGTTAGCATTACGAAATCCTGTGACACTCACGTCAGAATAAGCATAAAATACTCGAGCATCCTGTTCTGTCAAAACAGCCTTATATGAATTAAGAATACTTTAGAAACTTCAATAGATGCATGAAAAGACGGACGACGTATATCCACTCTCTTCAGATTTTGCAGAATAACCATAAAATACTTGAGCATCCTGTTCTGTCACAGCCTTATATGAATTAAGAATACTTTAAAAACTTCAAATGATGCATGAAAAGACGGACGACGTATATCCACTCTCTTCAGATTTTGCGGAATACCACTTTACAAAGGTGTTGCACACAATCTCAAAGGCAGCCATCGTTGGTAAAAAGTAAAATTTGCGAGAGGCGTATAAACACACACATTCAGTTAATTTTAGTAAAACTTGGGAGTAGAACTTCAGCAGCTGAGAACGTACCCACGACAGCGGAGTTTATGGTAGGTGTGTTTGTCGGGCGGGGCTATACTTTGTGTTCATACATGAGTGTTCCTACGAAACATCTTTGGCACCAGGTGCTGAGATTTGTCTTAGGTTTAGGGGTCCAGGAAGGTAATAAAAAGACGTAGAAGGTCTTTAAAGATGGGCCCAATAGTCGGTAAGTCGGACACGATCTCGGGTGATGTCAGGTGTTCATGTTATATCAATCGAAAATTGATGCATGAGAACGTTGTTTTCTGCATGAACAACCAGTTGTTGTTCCAGCTTTAAAGAGTTTCGAACGTAAAGTTTTAGCTTCGCGACGGCGTGACTCTCGTCAAGTCAAACTTTAATGATCTAGACCCTGGAATAAGAGGTCACATAGACATAAAATTTGAGGTTCTTAGTTCTTTCTTAAGAACAATTCTGCACATCAAATTTTTAGAAAAATCAGAGGAGTGGTGTAAAATAAACCAATTTTAAATTTTGTATGAAATGACCCTGTCTGACTATATTAATTAAATATCAATAAGTATTTTAATATAAGTGTCTCGTGGCTCGATTGGTTGGGGAGTTGCCCGGCACTGTTGAGACTCACTGAATCGTGGGTTTGAACTCTAGTGCTGCCTATAGCTGGGTGGTTCGCTTTCTGTATCTTGCATGACAACAGAGCGGCATGCTGTCATCCCCCTTGAACTGACTTAAGCCAAGGTAGCCCAGGTTTGGGACTCCTACCGCTCAATTCCTTGGGGATATGGGACATGGGTGTTACCTTTTTTATTTTAATATACTCTATTCTAGTGTTGTTGGGCTTTTTAATATGGCGTACTTTCTCGTGGCCAATTGCTTCTAACTACTGAAAATGTAGATAAGAGTTGAAAATATTAGATGAACCTCTATGGCTGGGCAGGGCTGTAGCTCGGGGGCCACCAGGGGTGGCTGAGCCTCCCCTGGAAAATTTTGAGCATCCCCAAAGCCCTAAATATAGATTAACTAAAATAAATACTTTATAGTCTTTACTAATACTGTATCAGTATTTTTACTAATCGTAATAATAACTAATAATTAATTCTACTACTAACATTTTCCTCTGTGTTCCAAAATAAAAATATTTGTGAAAAATGTTTCGAACATGTTAATTAAAATTTAAAAAGTGTGGCGGACTGGAATTTCCAGTCCGCTACAATTTTTAGAAAGAGCGCACGAAAGCAATCAATTATTTTAAGAATTCTTTTAAGAAAAGTTAATGATCAGAAAAACAGAAACTTGCAACTGTTTTGAAGTAATTTTAATTTTTTTAATTAGTGTACTGAAGTACTATATTTTGTTTTTAAATTTGGAACCAATGTTTCTGTTGTTGTTTATTTTTCAATAACTTAATATTAGATTCGAATAAAATAAAAATTACCGCAATGCATTATACTATTTTATAATTATTACCAATTTGTATTTTGTATTGTATCTAAGTCATGTTTCGTTTGTTTACATTCTGACACGTTGTTTACCAAAAGTAGCTTTAGAATTATAATTCAGTTTTGTAATTGTCTAATTGACCTGGTCCAATAAATGCGTATACATAAAATTTTAACTTTAACATGCGTTTTATTTTTACAAAGAATTCCCTATATTACTGTGGCTGGGTCACCAATATGTGGACCATGCTCTGGATCTAGACTGCCAGTGAATTTTATATGGACTGCTGGAATTGCTGGAATAAATCCATACTCAAATTATATGATTTATTTTAAAGTGTAGACAAACTTTGACATTTCAAAAGAATCAATCAAACTTTTTTTGCCCTTCTCTTCTTGTAAAGTTTAAATTTAGATTTTCATTCAAGAGATTAAAAACAGTGATTTTAAGTTTGTTTTATTAATCCAAAACACATTTCCCCTCATCGCACTCTAAAAAAATGTGAGTAGCAGACCTTGACAGAGTTATAGAAACAGCGCCATAGTGTTTGTGCTAAATTGTTTTTGTCATTTCAGTTGGGTTGAACTGTAATTTCCAATTATTTTTACTTTTAAAATTTAAATATTCCTTTCGGTTTAAAAAAATATTATTAATTTTTTGCACTCCCCCTCCCCCCTTGGCACTGGCACCCCCTACCCCACCTCCCCACTTCGCACCAAATGTATCTAGACTTCTCACTTAGTAACAAAGAATTTCCACAGCTTTTTTTTACAAGGGTCACTCAATATATTTGAGGGGTCGCGCGTCTTAAGATACCTAAGCGCCACGACAGGCGAAAACGTGTTTTTGATGGATATCACTATTTTCACCCTTCCTCTATCGCGTGGTTTGGGTTATAATGACCTTACGACACTAGAAGTATGGTTGAAAACCTTATGAAGCGAATTACTTTTTTCACCTCTATCGCCAGCCAAAAGTTCACCCAAAGTTCGGCATAATATGAAAATAAAAAAAAAAAAAAATATATATATTTAAATATAAAATATGAAAATCTATTCCAAAAACTCATCAACATCTTCATTAGCATACTTAGAACTCTAATTTAGCAAAAAATGAACGTTCTAGCTCAATTAATAACAGAGATACTATTGCGAGAATATTGCTGAACTTTGGAGGCGATTTCTGGCGAATTTTAATTTTGGCGCTCAGGTAGCGTAAGACGCGGGACCCCTCATTTTGCCCCACCTTTTTTTTTTCTTTCCAAGTTTCCTTGTAAGTTCCAGAAATTTTGTACACAAGTAGTTACATACCTTTTTTACAAGTTTTTATTTTTCCACATATTCGCCATCCTTTTCTACGGCTTTCCTCCACCTCGAAACAAGGGCCTTTATTCCTTGCTGATAAAAGTCTGTTGGGTTCCGCTGGGGCCACTTCTTAACCTCCTCAACAATTTCATCGTCACTCTGAAACTTTCTTTCACGAATAGCATCCTTCATTGGCCCAAACAAATGGAAGTCTGAAGGTGCCAGATCCGGGCTGTATGGAGGGTGGGGAAACACAGTCAAGGGCATTTTTGTGATGGCCTCTCTTGTTTGCAAACTGTTGTGTGGTATTGCATTATCGTGCAAAAGAAGGACGTCTTCCAGTTTTCTCTCCGGTCGAATTCGCTTTATACGTTTCTGGAATCTCTGTAGGGTGGCAATATATGCCTCTGAGTTGATTGTTTGTCCTTTCTTCATAATGTCCACCAGAATCACCCCTTTCATGTCCCAGAAGATGGTGGCTATAACCCTTCGTGCAGAGGGAGCCATTTTGAACTTTTTCTTGCGTGGGGAGTCTGCGTGATGCCATTCCATCCATGGATTGGCGTTTCGTTTCAGGTTCAAAGTGGTGTACCCAAGTCTCATCCCCAGTCACAATTCGTGAAAGGAAGTCATCCCCTTCTGTCTCGTATCGAACCAACGACTCAGAAGCAATTTCTTTTCTTTGGGCTTTGTGATCTTCAGTCAGTTGGCGAGGAACAAACCGTGAACACACTTTTGAGTATCCCAGTTGCTGAATTATCGTATTCACACTTCCTTCACTAATTCCTAGCTCCAGTGATAGCTCCTTGTATGTGACGCGCCGATTTGATCGAATGATGCTGTTACCACGTTGCACAGTGTGAGATGTCAAAGCCGATGCCGGGCGACTGCTGCGTGGCTCATCATCGAGGCTGTCTCTCCCTCTCTCCGATGATCTCACACGTTTAGACCAGCGTCCAACTGTGCCTTGATCAACAACAGAATCTCCGTAAACGTTTTGTAAACGTTTGTGAATATTTCCAACTGTTTCCTTCTCTGCGGTTAAGAACTCGATAACAGCTCTCTGTTTACGAGACACATCACTGTCAGACGTCATTTTCGAAACTGCTTTAACCATCGGTTTTATACAAGGGCGTTTAAAAGCTGTTTTATACAAGGAAGGGAGGTTTAAACTGGAAAAATCCGGTTATGTGAAGTTCAGAAAGTTCAAACTTACGGCCCAAAAGATATTTCAGCCCCATGGCCTATTATTTATCTAAGAAAAAAGGGTGGGGCAAAATAGGGGTGTCAGGAAATGATTGCCCCCCCTGTAGAGCAAAAACTAGAAGAGATAGATAAAAACCGGCGAGACCACTTGAAAGAGCGTTAAATCTGAATAAAAACCATTATATCTATTCCTGTGATTTTAATTCTTACCATTTTTTCCCCACAGAAACCATGGCATCATCATTTTGAACGATTCAGAGAAAAAGCGAGTTCTTGACCGCATTCGAGCTGTCACATTTCGTGAAGCAAAGGAAGCTGGTGCAACTTTCATAACTCGACACTGGGTGGCTGAGAGATTAAAAAGATCAGAAGACTTTGTCAAAAGGAATTGGAATAAGAATCCTGAAGATTGTGAAACAGAATTTCGAGGAGGAAGACCGGAGAAATTATCTCAAGAATCGAAAGACATTGTGCTTGCTGCATCACGGCGCCGAAAGAAGAGCTGCTCTGAGGTAGCGAAAGAGATACTTATCCGTCGTGGTAAGATAGTCAATCGGCAACTTGTGCATCAATTTCGAGTTCGCCAAGGCTTGAGTGCTTGGCATGAAATAGCTAAGCCACGGAAGAGTGATCTTAATATTGAAGATCGGCTATGGTTTTGTGATTATCTTGAGAATGGACGGAAGACGATTTCCTTCACTTGGTTGTCAGCGATGAATTCTTCGTTTATGTCTCCAGAAAACCAAATTTTCAGAATGATCGGGTTTGGGCAACAACTCCTGATGAAGTCCCAGACGACGAGAAGTATCGAGAAATAGTAAAAAATCCAGCATGTGTGGGTGTTTTCATTATGTTCTCTATTCCGAAGCTCATCTGGGTTATCAAACCAAGAGGAACCAGTTGGGATGGGCCTTATTTTCGAAATGTAATTTTAGCCCAACATGTAATTCCGTTTTTGAAAGACCCCGAGTGTGTTTTGGATGTTGAACAGGCAACCTTTCTTCACGACAAAGCCCCCTGTATGAAAGCACTTGCGACTCAACAACTGCTTAAGGACAATAACATTGATTTTTTCGGAAATAATGAATGGCCTGGCAATTCTCCCGATCTTAATGTCTGTGAACATGTCGGATCCATCATGAAGGATCGGGTGGAGTCCTTAATGCTGGAACAACCCATTCAGAATCGGTATTCAACAGAAATTATGACTGCAAAGATCAACGAAGTCCTTGAAGAAATGAGTCATGATACCGATCTCTTTGAGACACTTCTGGGATCATACCCCCGTCGATTAATGGCCGTCAGAGCTGCAAATGGGGGCAACACCCGATATTAAAACAAGTGTTTTTTATTCAAAATTAAACGCTCTTTCGCGTGGTTTTCTCTGTTTTTTTCTATTCCTTTCAGTTTCTTCTGTACAGGGGGGGGCAATCATTTCCTGACACCCTACCACAACTGATTTTCTTGAAAGGGGGGTATGGTTTGGGGACTCATGAGGCAAGACTCACTCATGGGAGTACTGGTGAAAATTGATTCTAATGACCCTACCAAAATCGGAGAATTCTCATAACCAAGTGAAGGTATATCATTACCTTCTGACATGAGTGCCCCTTGTACAAATTTTAAAATTAAAAATTTTGAGAAAAACATAATATTAATTAAATAGTTTAAGCTACTCGGAACATATATATACACACACACACACACACACACATATATATATATATATATATATATATATATATATATATATATATATATATATATATATATATATATATATATATATATATATATATATAAAACAATGAATTCATTCTCATTCCTAGTCAGAAATTTTAAGTATCAAAATTTGAAGAAAGGTTCCCTGCAGATTATTCCTTCAAAGCCATTGGAAGCGAGGTATGACGGTTTTCACTTCTTTGAATTTGGAAATATGCCTTTTATAAGGATTATTTAATCATATTTTTCTTTCGTTCCATAAACGTTCCTATTACATAGCTATAACTGTTTCTATGCCCTTGTATTAAGTAACTTTTTTTTTAATTTTTAGACCTCACCCGTTATTTATAATTTTAGAAGATCTACACTTTCTAAATTTAATATTACTGTATTTTACAATAAGGAGAAGGCGAAAAAATGAAACAGTAAAAATGTTCAATTTTTTTAATGCATGGGAACTGAGGTGGTGGAGCATTTGTCTAATTATCAAGTTTTATACAATGCTATTCTACAAGGCCTCTAGCCTCTGCTCCCTGAATGAAGTGACCTCTATAAATTTATAAATTTTATTTTCAGTTATAAATTGAACAAATCAGAAGAATGGAGACGCGGGGTTTCTTCAAAAACGTTAAAAATGGCAATAATGCATCTGTATGCCAGACTCAAGAGCGTAAAGTTACCCAATCAGTACCGAGTACAAGTATGACTGGAACAGAAGCGATACTGGAGCAGCAACCATTATCAGATCAACAAAAATACGACCTACTGATGCAGTGGTGGGTACACCTAAGAAACACACGGCTTCAAGAATGGTTGAATCAGTTTTCTTCTCTGTTGCTGTCATAGTCTTGCTCCCGCAGGTCTCAAGAGGAGTGCAGGCTGTTTTTTTTATCTAACCGTTCACGAAATACAAAGATTCACGAAGCTGCTAAAGCGCACATAAAATGTAAGTGACTCGCTGTTCTTCCTCAACGTATTAAATAGTTTGCATAGATTTTTAAGATATAATATTATTAAGTAAGATATTGCAGATTGCATTTTCTAAGTTGGCAACTTGAAAAGAACGGTAAAGAAAAGCCTTTTCTCATGTTTTGATTAGGAGGGTGTATATATATATATATACTCCTGATAAAAATTGGGGAAGGCTGAAATTGGGCTACACTGGGAAGGTTATGTTGGTCTGCCTCATCGGCAAAGAGTGCCAAGGTAATATTTTTGGGAAGGTGCAAGACACTTAATCAGTTAGCATTAAAGTTTTCGGGGGTGGGGGGCTCTGGTGAGGTTGGTCTGAAAGCACATTTGGTCGAAGATAATTCTTTAAGTGTTATTTAGAGACTTTAACTGACCATGATACGAATAAAAAGTCGAACCCTAGCATATACTATATCTTTAAGTGGTTCCTTCAATATATACTTAATTATCTCTGTGAGACCACGATGCTATCAATTATGAGTTCTGAAGTGCCGTTCCATCACAACTTCGACGTTCTACTTTGATCACGATCAACACAAGGGAACTTCTGCTCATGTGTCGTGAGTCATACAACTGACCACTCATTACCAAAATACCGTCAAAAGGTTAATATAAAAAACACTAATAAATTATATATGTGCAAGATTGCAACAAATCGGCAGATTAAAATAGTAAGAAGGTAAAAAATATTTGCGTAAATTAAGACACGGCGGCTTTAATTAATTTTCATCTTTGTATTTGTTTATTTTACGTTACCACAGAACAAACAGGCATTTTATTCTGTAGTTATTAATATTTACACCAAATTTACACTACCTTTTACATTACCAAAACAGATGTAGTGATGTTACGGCGTGAATAAAGCCAGTTAACAGTCGATCGCCCTCTTGTGCAAGCAAAAATTGAGTTGTATGAAACGTTACAGGAAAAAAAATCCGATTTTCTTTCTAATATAAGTTTTGTTGCTCAGTTGTGTCCACAAATATATTCTTTTCTACCCGTCTAACGAACTAGTGCGTCTCGGTCAAGTGTGAGGCACAACATATCCTTACAACCAGACATGGGGGTTGACTATGATTATAATCACATGATTACGCTGTAATCATAATCATAATCTAATCAACTATTTTTGAAATGTCATAATCATAATCATAATCTAATCAACATCAGAAAGTGCTGTAATCAATGGCAGTTATTGATTTGATTTGAATTTTAGTTAAGTTCTGGTAACACTGCTCGCCAGTTGCCTCTCAGTGCTTTGAGAGAGACCGTAGCATACACGTCACCAGTGCCGAAAAGCCAGTCGCTAGCAATGCGAAAATTTTCTGTTTCGGAGCTCAATATCATGTATACGCAGTATACCTAATGGCATATGTTAATTATTTTTTCGCCAAAATGTGGCTTTATTGTCTTCTTTCGGTATATGGTCAACTTTTTGTATAGCCACAAAACTACGAACTCTACAAACAGTATAATCAACTGTTCACTCCGTTACCATGGCAACTATCGGAACCCTTCCATTGAGCCTGTGGCCGTCTGGTGAAATCTAGCGCAATGTAACATTCTTTTCGGATGCCATAGCTTCGAACGCCATATCTTTTCACATGATAATGCAAGTTAGCATTATCATAATGCTATTATAGTATTGAGATGAGAGTGTGCCATATACTGATGCTTTCCTAGTTATTCATCGTCGATTGTACAATTATAATTCAAAATAAATGGAATGAATTTGATGTGTTTTTTTTGTTTTTTATATCAACACAGAAAATCTGATATACATAATACATATATAAGTTTCACTCTGTATACCTTATTAAAAACAATATTAATAATAATTACCTAATAATATATAATATATAAAATGAAAGGGGCAATGTTCGCCGTTGCCTGCCAACGGCGAACATTGGCTTAGCGGTTGCTAACGGTTGAACATTGCCCCAGCGGTTGCTAGGGTCGGAACGAAAGTCATTGTTGTGGTAACCGTCGCGTCGCTAGGATAGGAGTGGGTTATAGAATAGAAAAAGAAGTGACAAGTGGGAAGTTGTAATAGGGAGATATTGCGATAGGGGAAAGGGATTGAAATGTTGCATTTCTAAGATCAAGTTTCTCACCTACCCTTATAAATACTGTATTAAAAGTTTAAAAAAATAAGAAATGAAAATGGAAGTAATAGACATAATAAAACAACATTACATAACAAATAAAGTCGTACCTGTTTTGGTTTCACAGACTCTTTTTCCTTGTCTCTCTCCTTCTGGAGTTCCTTTTCGAATTCTCTCTTCACCTTTTCTTCGTTATCTTTCTGGTAAGCGTCAAAAATCTCGCATAGTCCAACGTTTACGCTAAAGGAGGTGCTTGGGGGAGGGTCAGTCTGAATAGCAGTATCCTAGAGGAAGAGTACCACATGGAAAACAACAAAGAAAGTTTGTGAAAATATAAATCAAGAACGTTTTCAATTCAAACGGCCCTCTTCAGTTCCTTTGAAAATTTAAAGAGTTAAAAATTGTGGAGACCATCTCCAGAAAAGTTAAAAAACAGGCATTCTCACGACCAAAGAACAACTGAATTCAAAAAGCAAATGTAAAAAAAAAAAAACCAGGCGTAAAGCCATACTTACTCCCTCACTTGCCGTTTTCTAACTTCTCTTATCAGATTTTAGGCTTATTTTTCAGCTATTGCTATTCTCATCCCTTAAAATTCAGTGCTCTTCAACCTGGGCGGTACCGCCCACTAGTGGCTCAAGGATCTCATTAATCTAAAGGTAATTGCAATTAATTTTATTGTTTTATGCAGGGTATATAACTTTTAGTTTGAGTTTTTGCATTTTTAATTTTGGTGGGCGATACGGAGATTCAAAAGTTACAAAAGTGGGGAGTAAGCATAAAAAGGTTGAAGAGCACTG
The DNA here is from genome assembly GCA_023014485.1 of Bathynomus jamesi. Classification (NCBI taxonomy): domain Eukaryota; kingdom Metazoa; phylum Arthropoda; class Malacostraca; order Isopoda; family Cirolanidae; genus Bathynomus; species Bathynomus jamesi. The sequence goes on along the minus strand of JAJOZX010001884.1, from coordinate 712,349 downwards.
CCTTAAATAGTCACATTTTTCTACTTTCATTACTGATTTTTACTTTCCATTTTCGTGAAGAAATTATTAAGATTTTATATGTAACGCTTTTTATTATTTTTTATTTCACTTTAGCTCAAAAGTTATTAAGAATTTTCCAAGAATTTTATGCGTAACGAATTAGTTTTGGTTTATTTTATTCTCAGTTAAAATGTCTTATAAGTTATAACGATTTGGATTAGATTTCACGTCTCAATACTTCATTCAACCTGTTTTATTTTATATACAGAAATTTCTCGTATGAATTTTCAGTTCTGCAAGAGAGAGTTTATTTTTATTAAAGTTACTTCCATCTTCACCGATATTCATCTCTAATGATTTTTAACTCCAGAACCTTACTCGAGCTGTTTATGTCTATTGTGGTCAACCCATTTTATACCATTCATGCATCTTAAATTATTCATCTTATTTGAGTTCACTTTTCACAGTGAAACATCGTGCCAAATGAGTGTCGCCAACCAGTATACTAGTGTTGTCACCAATCCTTATTCATACACCGTAAACCTAATATTAATATTAACACGACCTAACCTAACCAAAGCTAACATAAGCTCAAACTCTAACTCCAAACTAACATCACCTAAACTGATTCTAACCTTCCTTTACCTAACTAATCGCCCTAAACTAACTTTTATCTAACTTACTTCCATCATTACCTATCTTATTTTCCAACTCTAACTCTAATCCAACCTAACCTAACTTAACGGTCCTAATTTTTATTCAACTTAACTGCATTTAATGTAAGTAGTATAGTGGGAAAAGGGTAGAGTGCAAGTTGCAATGTTACATAATGTTGCATAATATTACGTAATGTTGCAAGAGTGCCATCCCCCACCCCACCCCTTTGTTGCCAACCCCAAAATGAGGTTGCAAGGGGTATTCAACTTGGGGTTATCCCCCACGCTGATCCCCCCAAAGGGGAGTGCCAATCTTTGTTGCCAACCCCTTTGGGGGAGAAGGGGACGCCTCACCACCCAAAGGGGCAGAAAGAGAAAGAGAGAGAGGAAGTTCGAAACCCAAATTTGGGTGTTCGCTCGGCTGGAAGCCAAGCTCATATGGGGTTCTTCAGCCACCCGCCGCTCTCTTATAGGGTCCCAAACAGCCAGTTGGCTGAGTTGCCAGATAGCGCCATGTATTTAACTAATCCTTATATTCATCAGCCAGTTGGCTGAGTTGTCAGATATCGCCATGTATTTATTTACTCCTTATATTCATCAACCAGTTGGCTGAGTTGCCAGATAGCATTAAATATTTATTTAAAGTATATATTAATCAGCCAGGGCCAGCGGGTGCCACAGCCAGTTGGCTGCTGAGTTGCCAGATAGCAATAATCATTTAATTAAAGCATATATTAATGTTGGCTGTTGAGTTGCCAGTTCGCGCTATGTATTTAATTAAAGTATATATTATTCAGCCATTTGGCTGCTGAGTTGCCAGATAGCATTTTAATTGTTCAGGTATGCCTTATTAGGGAAAGTTGCTAAATGCCACCATATATTTTTAGTATGGGGAGTTGCTAAATACCGCCACTTATTTATATGAAGATAGTTGTCAGGTACCACCATATATTTTTATATATTTAATTCATCCGTCAGTTGGATTAGAAAGTTGAGCTGTCAGCTTCGTTACTTATCTATTTGACAAATAGCAATTAATTAATTATTCAGAAATCCGAATCCAAACAAATGATATACAGTATTTGTGTACAAGGAATAAATAAAACACCAATACAACGTTCTGAGTATGAATTAGTGGATATGGAATGGGACATATATATATATATATATATATATATATATATATATATATATATGATCAAATAATAGAACAGAAAATATATAATCATACAAAGCACAGTATTAGCAAAATATTAGTACAGGAAAATATATTTCACAATTCGTGTGGAAATGAAAAAAATATATAATAAATGAATGAACAATTCGTACACACACAAACTGATGCATGCAAAGTCCCATCGTGCTATGTATTTATTTTAACCATATATTAATGTTGGCTTAATCACCCAGTTGGCTTATATAATCATACAAAACACAGTATTAGCAAAATATTAGTACAGGAAAATATATTTCACAATTCGGATCAATCCCAGAATAGGCACCTGAAATCATTTTTAGGTGCTTAATCTGGGATTGAGGCAAAACACAGGTGCTTAATCTGGGATTGAGGAGAAAAAAAATATAAACAGTTTTTAGAGATGTAATTTCATTGTTTTTATCAATATTTGAAAAAATCAACTCTAACCTAACCTAACCTAATCTTTTGCTATATCTTCTGCTTTTTTGGTTAGTTTTGCTGGATTCAGAAACATTCGGGTTCATATTGCAGGAATTTATAATATCTAAAATTTGTCTTTATTCATTAAACCACTTTAAACCTTTTATAACTTTGCCTTTATTACATTTGTAATAAACTTTGTATAAACAATAAATTTTGTAATCATCAGGTTTTTTTATTTAATTCCTTGCAAGGTGCCTATTCTGGGATTGAGGTTGAACGCAGGTGCTTCATCTGGGATTGAGGTACATCAGGTGCCTATTCTGGGATGACCCCACAATTCGTGCGGAAATAAAAAAACATGCATCTTTACTGCAAAACACTTCAAATAAGCAGAATTTCTTTTAATGTTAAAATAATTAGTTCTCAATCAATACCCAGTGATTAATTTTCCCCTAAGTAAGCGTGAAATTATTATTATTATTATTATTACCACTACTAACAATATATATATATATATATATATATATATATAAAAGTTCCTATTCTGAACAACTCAATAAATGCTCAAATTAAATATAAATTTGTAACTGTAATCTATTTTTAAAGTAAAGTTTTAGGCCTCTAACTTATTTTGTAGTTTTGATAGCTATATATATATATATATATATATATATATTTCAATTTTGGAAATATTGGAAATGTACAGGTAAAGACGCGTTCAATCTATGGTCAGGAAGACAATTTTAGAACAGGTGTTTCTCTTTCCTCCATACAAAAGAATATTCGTGTTGGTACCTGGAAATGCGCTTCAATTTTACGTTCATACTTTTTTTTTTTAACTTTACTGTATAAAAAATGCATGTAAGAATCTCTTTACACAACTAAAATAATTCATTTACATTATTATTTTATTACTTAATTCCTATTTTTTATTATTATTAATATCACAATTTTCACTAAATCAGAAAATGTAAACACAAAATACTAAATACAGAAAGGTGAGCTGAGACGGATAACAGTGGGAAAGACGAAAGGAAAAGAAAAATGACCCCAGCCACAAAACGTCGTCGCTTAAACTTTGCTAATATTACGGGAAACGATGTAGGGCACATTTAAATGTACATTCGAAATATTTTAAAATAGTACTTGTCAAAATAGCTTTGAAATAAAAATCTTTCCTCAGTCGTTAATAATTTAAGAAAATTTAAAAATTTTATTTTCAAGCTATTTTTATCTTGAATCATGACTAAATATTTCATTTTACAATTTAAACGTGTAGAACCTTCTGTAATTGAATAGTGATATTTTATAGGGAATTCACATGAAAATTACTGTGCAACACCACATGCAAAACGGCCTCGTCAACCCTCAATGGCGTATCAACAAAGCGAGTGGACGAAATAGCGAATTTTGGGTATTTTTAAAGCTGACATTTTTAGTTTCGTAATTAACGAGTGACTTTGGTTTCAAGTATATATTAATTAAATGATGACTTTCCACTCAATATTATTCCCAAGCTCATCCGTGAACCGCAATGCAAATGTACAAATGTGGAAATCCACATTTGAGAAAAAGGGTTTCTTGATTTGAGAAACAATGTCACTCCATCCCCATTGGCGGTAAAGGCGCCAAATGGGATTGTCAGTATTTCCTAATTTAACTTAATTTAACAGAAGCACCAGGAAAGCCAATCTTTTTTCTTTTAGTCCAGTGAAACAGGTTTACGTTTTCACTGTATGCGTATTAACTTGTGGTCATGTTTCTGGTGTTTTTAAATTTGCACTGTGTTCTGTTTTTACTTTTAATTAATACTAATTTACACCACTCCGTCAATCCGATTTCCATCTTCTACAAGAAATCGATTTTCAATATGACACTTTATTATCATATATACGTCTTTTCTAATCTGTACGTGGGTTAAGGCTTCTTCTTCCAGCAAATATTTTTGGCTTAAACGTTACAAAGCACGACATTGGGTTGTTCGAAAAAATATTTTAATCTGAATCAAAGATAGATTGCGTTTTCAGGTGTCCAGGCACTATTGTCTTTATTCCCCAAGGAAACACGCTATGGTGAGAACAGGCAGTATTTTAAAAATTATCTTAAAATGCAATTAACTTCTTGTATGCACAAGAAGCTAATAGCGGTACGAACCGTAATGGCGTACGATTGTTTTGTCCAGGCGCTAATTCAATGTCCCTGAGGGGCCATTGATCGAAAGTGTACGCTTCTGGCAGGAAGGTATATTTAGCACACAATAGCCATCTCTAAAAACTGATAAGCTCGTACAAGCCTCATAGCGAAATCTGAACTCTCTATCTCTCTCTCTCTCTCAAATTGAATTTCAGTGTCCTTAAGACTTTTACCGTTTTAATAATTTTTCCTAATGATATAAGCTACAAATATAAGAAAGCACAAACAGCAACAATAAAAAGACTTCCTTACATATTCTAAATTTCGTTTATATATATATATATATATATATATATATATATATACATACATATATATATATAGGCAATTGACCACAATTAAATAGTGAAACGCTGTGGCCGAAGTTAAGCGACACTGGGTTTGTGTGGTTGATGGACGGGTGACCATCCTCTGCATCCAGATGATATAGTGATCACGGGGGGGGGGGAAATGCAAAGGCCCCTCCTTCCTCAAAAAAGAAGAATATAGTTTTCGAACCTGTACTCATCTGGCTGAAGGGATATTCTATCGACATTTTAATAAACTAACTTAACCTAACCTAACATTGCCTAACCGGGTATAATAAAAACTAACATAGCGTACTAAACTAAACATTGCCTAACCGGGTATAATAAAACCTAACATAGCGTACTAAACTAACTTAACCTGACCTAACATTGCCTAACCGGGTATAATAAAACCTAACATAGCGTACTAAACTAACTTAACCTAACCTAACATTGCCTAACCGGGTATAATGAAACCTAACATAGCATACTAAACTAACTTAGCCTAAATTAACATTGTCTAACCGGGTATAATAAAACCTAACCTAACATTGCCTAACCTGGTATAATAAAACCTAACCTAACATTGCCTAACCGGGTTTAATAAAACTTAACATAGCGTACTAAACTGAGCCTAACATTGCCTATCCGGGTATAATAAAAACTAACCTAGCGTACTAAACTAAGCCTAACATTGACTAACCGGGTATAATAAAGAGACATTTTTTCCTCTTTCTCTCACCGACACCCACACCGTCTTCCTCACCCCCTTTATTCTCGTTTCATTCCCCCCTTTCAGAGAACCCTATTGGTACCCACCGGACCATAAAGGTCAAACAAAGTTCAAAACCAGACGTCAATTTGAATATTCTCGGGAAATTTTTGAAAACACATCAATTCAGCATCCTTGCTTAATAAAAAATATAAATTATATATATAATATATATATATATTATATATATATATATATATATATATATATAAAAATTATATATATATATATATATATATATATATATATATATATATATATATATATATATATTATATATAATATAATATTATTGTAACGGTTAAGTTTTTATATATGTTAATTAATCTCACTGATTGAATATTTTTGGATATTCTCTATACAAAACAGTAATTTCTTAAAATTGTTTGTTATTTAAACTTCTTCCTTTTCGAGAGGGAAGACACTTTTGGTTAATTGTTAATTTAACTCTGAGAGAGAGAGGGGAGACTTATATGATTATTATTAGTTATCCGGGTTTTTACACTTAAAATTTGTCAGTAATCTTGTTTCGAAATAAACAGCCTTTATATTTACAACATTTTAACCAAAACTCAAATTAATTAGCAAATCATATTAAAATAATCATATTAAATTCCATTTTACACTATATATATATATATATTATATATTACTTAAGAGCATGTACAATAACATAGACAAAAGATTCAGTATTTAATCTTTATAATATTTCATCGAAGATCTTGAACTGTGGCGAGATAAAAGAAATTGATTTGGCCGTTTCCAAATGTCATCTCTTTAAACGGGTTGGCAGAAAAATGGGTGCCCTGGGTGGCTGGATTAGATCACACCTTAGCCTCCTCCTCTCGAGTGTAGTCAATTTTAACTCCTTAAGCCTATCCTCGTACGACTTTGTCCTAAGCGACGGATTCGTCTTAGTTGCTCGTCTTTGAACTCTTTCGAGTTTGTCTATATCTTTTCGCATATGCGGATTCCAAAATTGGATCGCGTACACCAAATGGGGTCTAACTAATGATTTATAAAGAGGAACTATAATATCGCGCGATTTGTACTCAAAATTTTGAGCTATAAAACCTAACACTTTGTTCGCTTTATTGACCGCTGCTATACTTTGTTTCGCTACTTTTAAATCGACCGTGACAAACTTACATTTTTCGGTAATTATACGTTAATTTTACGTTAATTATACTGCGTGTTCTTTGCAGTTGAAAATGTATATATGTGCGGCATGCGGGAGGTGCCCCCCTCGGGGCATTGGTTTCTGCGCGTATGTAGGAGAATTACGACTTCTGATCGAGTGAGGCCCATTGTGTAATGGTTATATATATATATATGATGAATAAAACCACGAAGGAAAGGAAACACAAAATGGTGCTCAAGCGCTTTCGTCTAATGACATCCTCAGGAACACTGAAGTACATAAAAGGTTACAGCCTATATATAGGTTACAGAAAGAAAAAAAAAAAAGAAAAATAAATAACATACATACACACACACACACACATATATATACAACATACATATCTATATATACAAATACATACATACATACATACATACATATATATGCAATAAACAGAGAAGTAAAAATAAAAATAAAAAATTAAAACCTTAAAGGATTACCAGTGAGGCGTACAGATTTGTAAGGAAAAATCGATTTTTAGCACAAGTTCAAATGGATTATAAAATACAAATTTATACTGGAACTCTGCCCGGGTTTTAACACACTGCTGCCTATGGTCAGGTTTCGATATATATAAAAAATAAAATGCAAATTAAAAGTTAATAAAGTAGCAGACAAGTTTACCAAGATTTAATGT
>JAJOZX010001884.1:425000-700000 GCA_023014485.1 Bathynomus jamesi | reverse complement strand
AAGTCTTAAGGACACTGAAATTCAATTTGAGAGAGAGAGAGAGAGATAGAGAGTTCAGATTTCGCTATGAGGCTTGTACGAGCTTATCAGTTTTTAGAGATGGCTATTGTGTGCTAAATTTACCTTCCTGCCAGAAGCGTACATTTTCGATCAATGGCCCCTCAGGGACATTGAATTAGCGCCTGGACAAAACAATCGTACGCCATTTCGGTTCGTACCGCTATTAGCTTCTTGTGCATACAAGAAGTTAATTGCATTTTAAGATAATTTTTAAAATACTGCCTGTTCTCACCATAGCGTGTTTCCTTGGGGAATAAAGACAATAGTGCCTGGACACCTGAAAACGCAATCTATCTTTGATTCAGATTAAAATATTTTTTCGAACAACCCAATGTCGTGCTTTGTAACGTTTAAGCCAAAAATATTTGCTGGAAGAAGAAGCCTTAACCCACGTACAGATTAGAAAAGACGTATATATGATAATAAAGTGTCATATTGAAAATCGATTTCTTGTAGAAGATGGAAATCGGATTGACGGAGTGGTGTAAATTAGTATTAATTAAAAGTAAAAACAGAACACAGTGCAAATTTAAAAACACCAGAAACATGACCACAAGTTAATACGCATACAGTGAAAACGTAAACCTGTTTCACTGGACTAAAAGAAAAAAGATTGGCTTTCCTGGTGCTTCTGTTAAATTACAGTAAGTTAAATTAGGAAATATTGACAATCCCATTTGGCGCCTTTACCGCCAATGGGGATGTTGTGACATTGTTTCTCAAATCAAGAAACCCTTTTCTCAAAGGTGTATTTTCACATTTGTACATTTGCATTGCGGTTCACGGATTAGATTGGGAATAATATTGAGTGGAAAGTCATCATTTAATTAATATATATTTGAAACCAAAGTCACTCATTAATTACGAAACTAAAAATGTCAGCTTTAAAAATACCCAAAATTCACTATTTCGTCCACTCGCTTTGTTGATACGCCATTGAGGATGGATGAGCCCGTTTTGCATGTGGTGTTGCACAGTAATTTTCACGTGAATTCCCTATAAACAATCATTATTCAATTACAGAAGGTTCTACACGTTTAAATTGTAAAATTAAATATTTAGTCATGATTCAAGATAAAAATAGCTTGAAAATAAATTTTTTTAAATTTTCTTAAATTATTAATGACTGAGGAAAGATTTTTATTTTAAAGCTATTTTGACAAGTACGATTTTAAAATATTTCGAATGTACATTTAAATGTGCCCTACATCGTTTCCCGTAATATTAGCGAAGTTTAAGTGACGTTATGTGGCTGGGGTAATTTTTCTTTTCCTTTCGTTTTTCCCACTGTTATCCGCCTCAGTTCACCTTTCTGTATTTAGTTTTTTATGTTTAAATTTTCTGATTTAGCGAAAATTGTGATATTAATAATAATAAAAATAGGAATTAGGTAATAAAATAATAATGTAAATGAATTATTTTAGTTGTGTAAAGAGATTCTGACATGCATTTTTTATACAGTAAAGTTTCAAAAAAGTATGAACGTAAAATTGAAGCGCACTTCCAGGTAATAAAAATATATAGAAAAGAAATTCAATGTACATGTTAATTGAAATAGAGAAAATTAAAATAGAGAAATTAATTTTGTAAAATTACGGGTAGTGTGAGTAACGTTAGCATGTCTCAGGTTTTAGAGCAAATATTTTGCGTCATCTGCAAACTGACATAAAATATGGTCACTAGAATACAGGTAAAGGCGTGGAAGGGGGGGGCATCACACGAATATTCTTTTGTATGGAGGAAAGAGAAACACCTGTTCTAAAATTGTCTTCCTGACCATAGATTGAACGCGTCTTTACCTGTACATTTCCAGATTTCCAAAATTGAAATATATATATATATATATATATATATATATATATATATTATACACCGATATATATATATATACAGTTAACAAAAATATAAAATAAGTTACCAGCCTAATAAAACTTTACTTTAAAAATAAATTAGTTACAAATTTATATTTAATTTGAGCATTTATTGAGTTGTTCAGAATAGGATGTTTTATATATATATATATATATATCATTAGTAATAATAAGAATTAATAATAATAATAATAATAATAATAATAATAATTAATAACAATTTCACGCTTACTTAGGGGAAAATTAATCACTGGGGTATGGATTGAGGACTAATTATTTTAACATTAAGAGAAATTCTGTTTATTTGAAGTGTTTTGCAGTAAAGATGCATGTTTTTTTTATTTCCGCACGAATTGTGAAATATATTTTCCTGTACTAATATTTTACTAATACTTTGCTTTGTATGATTATATAAGCCAACTGGGTGATTAAGCCAACATTAATATATGGTTTAAATAAATACATAGCACGATGGGACTTTGCATGCATCAGTTTGTGTGTGTACGAATTGTTTATTCATTTATTATATATTTTTTTCTTTATTTCCACACGAATTGTGAAATATATTTTCCTGTACTAATATTTTGCTAATACTGTGCTTTGTATGAGTATATATTTTCCGTTCTATTATTTGATCATATATATGACGCGTTCGGTGGAGAAGGGGCGAACGCAACATTTTCGAATTATGCCACAAAATGCAGTTAAAGTTTGTAAACTTTAAACCTTTGTATTTTTCCGGTTTATTGAAATGTTGTATGAATTTGAACACATATTTGAGTAAAATATTGTTGTGTAATATGTCGATATAATAAAACGCCAAGAAATTTTACAATATTATTTATTGATAGCTTCTGATGTTAACTGGTGTAATCCATTATTTGGTCCTCTCGTCGAATGTTGTATTACCTGCTTCAACTGTTTCGGTTTCTTCTTCGTTCCTTTAACAATCTTGTATAATAGTTCACTGCAGTTGCAGGCATTAGGTCTGATAATTCTTTGAGATCTTTTATTTTTTCCTTAGTTATTGGCAGCAATTGGGAATACTTTGGTTGCAGTGTCTGCTGGGCTAGATTGAATAAACTGACGCTGTAGGATTTTTTCCCTTTCTGCAGTCTGACGGGATGGCTATTATCTGGGGTTGTGCGGTATGCAGTAGATATTACGTAGCCTTCTTTGTGTTGAAAGTCAAATATTAACTTTCTTGCAGCTGTAAATTTAGTAGTTGTTGATTTCCTAATGACAATGCACGTTTTTAGGACGTCAAAATCGAGAAAATCAGCCTGTTTCATTTCTACAACTAGGAAGCGCTGCGAAACGGCTGTAGTTATGGCCGTAACATAATCTTTTTTGGTGTAAATAATATTGCTGTAATTATTTTTTTATATTTTGTTCAATTTGGCCAAATTGAGCATCACAGGGCATTGTCGAGTGACCAGAAAGTAGAGAGATGTGTTCAATGTGAAGCAATGATGCGGAGTGAATTTCTCTGAGATACATTAAAACCTAAATTTTACCGTGAAAGAGTGCAGACTAACATCTAATTTTTTGCATAGGTAAAGCAAAGATTTTAAAGGATAATTATACGACAAAAAACTCATTTTTCGAATTTTGTGGCGTTCGCCCCTTCTCCACCGAACGCGTCATATATATGTCCCATTTCATATCAACTAATTCATAATCAGAACGTTGTATTGGTGTTTTATTTATTCCTTGTACACAAATACAGGGTGTACATAAAGTCAGGATCTATTTTTGTGAAGCACTTCGAAATTATATGGAATTCAATCATAAAATGTTAAAGTAGTAACATTTATTAAATAATTAAGAGTAAGATTCGACGTGACGCCCATCAGTATCCCTGCACAGCTCAAATCGTTCCGCAGCATTTCTAAACACATTCTGGAGCATTTGCGGGGTTATGTTATCTGCAGCAGTTCGTATACGTGTACGTAAGTTTTCAAGACTCGTAATCTTCGTCTGATAGACGTGCGATTTGATAAGCCCCATGCAGAGAAATCTAAAGGGGTTAAATCTGGTGATCTCGCTGGCCAAGGTCTGTTGCTTCCGCGTCCGATCCAGCGATTTGGAAAACGTCCATTTAGATAATCCTGAACAATTTTGGCATAGTGACAAGGAGCACCATCATGTTGATAGACGACGGGGATAGGATTGTTAGTACCGTCGTCTATCAACATGATGGTGCTCCTTGTCACTATGCCAAAATTGTTCAGGATTATCTAAATGGACGTATTCCCCTCGGGTGGATCAGCTTGGGGGAGAACTCCAAGTTGCATACCCCTTGCAATCCCATTTTTGGGTTGGCAACAAAGGTTGGCACTCCCCTTTGGGGGCAGCTTGGGGGATAACCCAAGTTGCATACCCCTTGCAACCTCATTTTGGGGTTGGCAACAAAGGGGGTGGGGTGGGGGTGGCAATAAAGGGGGGGGGTTTCGCACCAAGGGGGTGGGGGATGGCACTCTTGCAACAAAGGGGGGTGGGGAGGGTTGGCACAAAAAGGGGTGGGGGTTGGCACTCTTGCAACATTATGTAACATTGCAATTTCAACTTGCACTCTACCCTTTTGCCACTATACTCCTAATTTATTTTTCCATCGAACCTGAATTTTCGTTTCTCAACAAAATGTAGCTTATTCGAAGTTCTCCTAAATATTAGCCATTCTACCCATTATTTCTATTTTTATGCTTAAAAACTTGAAATTTTTTTAGCCACACCGAACAGGAATACATAATGTAACATTATGTATTCCTGCAAAGTTCATTCACACACACACACACACACACAAACACACACACATGCAACTTTCAATCAAACAGAAGCAAAATATTGTACCAATGACATACAACATACAATTCAGCCAGAAACAGTAATTTTCTAGTCCCCTAACTACCTACCTAATCTACCCTACCTTAACAGATTAAAGATTCCTTAAATTAACATTAAACTGTACAATAATTTTTAATTGTTTGTTCAAATAAAAACTCGATGAATGACACAAGAATAAGACTTATACTGAGAAATACCTATCTCAACAAAATTAATTTCTCGTAACGGAACTTTTCTCTGAAAATCTTGTGTCGTGAACTAGAGGACTGAGTGAATGCTGTAGTGTTTAAAAATAGGCGCGAGACTACGTCTATTGGATGAAGGCCTCTCAGCTGATAGGTGTTGCCGCGACACGTCGAGAGACTGAATGGTTGATAAAACCTAGAATCGAAAATATTTAGCGAATATGATAATTCTTGAGGGTCTCGTTTATGTTGATCTTTTCTTCTGGTTATATGGCTGGGTCTGAAGATCTTTTTAATGATCTTGGTTTTTCTTTGAGCTTACTTTATGATAACGTGGAAATATTTTACAAAACTGATATGTTTCAAACCGTTCCTAATTGAGGTGTCCCTTGGTATTTGAAAACGTCCGTCTGATGAGGTCCTTTATACCTGCAAGAAACCTCTTTTCGTCGTTAGTCCTATGTAAACCAGGATCTGTATTTATATTTAGAACCATGATGAAATGAAATCTTGGAATTTGTTTGTATAGAGGACCTGCATGCGTAACTCGACTTCGTTAGAGTAACCTTTTGTAATTTCTTAGTTGGGGCCATCCACTACGCACTTGAGAAGTGTAGTACTTTATCGAATTCTACGACGTTTTAGAGTGAACTTATAGGCTTATAATGAGGTGTTTTATGACCTCATATATATATATATATATATATATATATATATATATATATATATATATATATATATGATACAAAAATCAGGAAAAAAATCAGAAATGCAGGAGAGGTGAAGGCCCTACAAAGAAATACAAGCAGAATATATAGATGATCAGAAGACAATAACATGAAAATTAACACCGAGAAATTCCATCTCTTGAAATAATGGAAGAAATAAGGAACTAAAACATACACTATAATGTCCCAGATAGCCGGAAAATTCAGAGAAGCACGAAATCAACAGCTTTAGGAGTTATAATCGCCGACGATACGAAATTTGAAACAAAGCAAAAAAGAGTTACGGGACAGCTACTGAGAACCTTTAAAAGAAACGACAAGAAAGTAATGATTACCTTGCTGAAAACACTGATTGTATCAAAACTTGAATACTGCTCAGTCCTGACGTCCCCATACAAAAAATGAAGAAATTAATAAACTAGAAGAAATTTAAAAAAATTCACAGCCAAGATTGATGGTTGCAAAGAACTCAGCTACTGGGAAAGACCTCGTAAATTAAATCTTTATTCGCTGGAAAGAAGAAGAGAGAGATACACCATAATTTACACATGGAAAATAATAGAAAACTGGTACGTAACTTCAAACTGAACCCAGTAACCACCTACAAAACAATGAAAATTAGGAAAAGTAGAATGTATAGTGTTCAAACTAAAGGTCCGACAAGGGACACCCTCAACTTTGAAGGAAATTAGCTTGGTTGTCAGTGACCCAAGACTTCTTAACCAGTTTCTGAAAGATATCAGGAACATCACTGGTGTCAAACTATAAGTCTTGAAAAAGACTAGACGCCTGGTTCAGGATGGTACCGCATGAACCGGCTGTGCCTTGCTATATGCGATGGAGATCGCAAGAGAGCAACTTGCTCCTCTTCCTGGACAGGCCTAGAGGTGAGGCCACCAGCTTGAATTTCGTATGAAGAGAGACCGATGTACGGAACTATTACCAGGTGTGTATATATATATATATATAATTCCTACCAAAATTTTCCGCCATCGCCCTTATTCATCTCCTCCCTCTCTTCCCCATGTGAATTTGCAATCCAATATCCAACCCACCACCACCCACAACAGAAAATGCCCAACGGTAATACACTCCCAACCCATCACCGTCCACCATGGACAGTTCCTTTATATGTTTGCTCCTATAATACTGACCTTATACATGATCATAACAGACAACTGAATACAAATTTAAATATTTTTTTAGTGTGATCTTCGTGCATTGAGGAATCTTTGCACGCAACTCCTACCAATTATGCGTATACGTAATTCAATAATTAATAAAAGAAACAGATAAAGGAATTGATTATATCAGTGGTAATTAACCTTTTTCGCACTGTTACCCCTCGAGTTAGCCAACAAAGCCGTAATTATCCGCCTCCTCTTTTTAAATGGCAAATATGAGAAAAGGAAAATTAGGAAAAAATAACAAAAGTTTAGTGGAACCATAACTCAGCTGTTTTTAGGACAGGGACGCCAGCTCGTTATCCCCCCCGATAAAGGCCGAATTGCTCCCCGAGGGGGGGGTAATTACCCCAAGGTTAAATTAAACTGTTAAAATTAATTTATTTCTTTTATGAACTGAAATACAGTTTCGGAAAAAAGTTTGTCTATAAATATAAAATATCCAGAAAGCATAAAAAATTACGATTGACAATATTTTCTTTTTTTCTAGATATTTTATTTTACTCTTTTTTATGAATAATAAAATTTCATTACTGATCAATAATTTTTTATGCTATTTTTGAAAGTTTATGATTTTAGTCGAACTTTTTTCCTAAACTCTATACCATATTTTAATATACAGGGTGGGCGGAAAGTAGCTCCCTATTTTGGATTGGTAAAAAAATACGTATATTATCCATTTATTTCAGAAGAAATAATATGAAAAGGTAGGCATACATGGTAGGTTTTCTCTAAAATTCAATGTGGGCTCCAACTCTTTCCACCAGCTTCTGGAGCCGCCCAGGAATGGCGTCCACTGACTTTAGCAGGAACTCCGGCGGGATGGAGGACATGACTTCCCGAATTCGGTCCTCCAGTTCTTCCAATGTCCTCGGTTTGGTGCGGTAGACTTCTTCCTTTACCCACCCCCAAAGAAAGAAGTCGCACGGTGTCAAGTCGGGGCTCCTGGCTGGCCATTGATGTGGACCACGACGACCCATCCAACGCCCAGGGAAGTGGGCATCCAGCCACTCACGGACAACAAGAGCGAAGTGCGGAGGGGCGCCATCTTGCATAAATATCAGATCGTCGATGTTCTCCCATGTGCTGACAACCGGCCAGACCTCGTTTCTCAACATAGCAAGGTACCGCTCAGCATTCATGGTGTTGCGCAGAAGGAACGGGCCCACAACCTGATCTGAGGTCATACCATACCACACCGTTACACTGAACCGATTCTGCCGTTTTTCAGCGGTAACCATGGGATCCTCTCCTGCCCAGTAGTGGCAATTGTGGCGGTTGACAAAGCCTCCGACGTGGAACACCGCCTCGTCGCTCCAGAGGATGTTGCGGAAGAGATGGGGCCAGTCTTCATGCCAAGCCAGCATGATTTCCCCGAACTCCATGCGAATGTCGCAGTCCTCGTCCGAGAGAGATTGGCAGTAATGCGGCTTCCACGCACGCCAGTTCAGCTCCTTCTTCAGCACAGCTCGCACTGAGTAGCGGGAGTCCACTTTCCCGAGCTGCCTGGCGAGTTGACTTTCGTGGACTCCGTGCGAACATTTCCTGAACTGCCTGCATCGTCTCCTGGGCCCTGGATGTCGAAGGGCGACCACATCTTCGAACATCTGCCACAGACCCCGTGGTCATGAGCTTCGAGTGGCAGTTCTTGATTGTTTTCGGGTCCACTTGGGCACGTGGTCCGTGAATGGCCCGCCACCATCTTTGAACTCGAACGACAGATTGCCAAACTTCGTACCGTGCCGCCAACTGGGCACGCTCCTGCAGTGTTAAACGCTCAGCCATGTTACCCTTCAATCTGAAATGAAAAAAAAAAAATGAACGTTACAATTGTACCACTTTAGAGAACACAAAGAGAACACTTTAGAGAAAAAAGGATTACCGTTACAATTGTACCACTTTAGAGAACACACCATAACAATATAACAATACAATCACAATTTATACATAATTTATATGAAATTTAAATTAGGGAGCTACTTTCCGCCCACCCTGTATATTAAAAACAAACTGTGCATGGAAGAAGGAAACCTTCTGGAATATTAAATAATTTTACTATCCCAGAAGGGTTCCTTGTTCTACGCACAATCTGTGTGTAACATAAGAGTTATCTCAGGGCACCATTCTGAGTTGTATCATATACGTACAGTAAACCCTCGTCCAACGCGTGTTTGTCCAGCGCGAATTTGCTTATACACGAAAAAATAAATGCGAACAATTAATTATTTGCCGAAAGCGGAAAATTTTATTATACACGGTCCGCCAAACACGCTCTAATACAGTAGTACTGTACGTGTGCCAGTGCGCACTCCAACACTCCCGCATCTCCCTCCCTCTCGCGTCACCCCTCGCATCACCCTTTGTCTCAGTCCCGCTAACGCGTTAAGTTCAGTGAAGTTGTGTTGAATTGTTTTTGTCGTATTTTGCCGTTGTTTTGCTATTACCCTTAGACAGCAGTATGGCACCAAAACGTAAAGCATCTGTAAGTGATAGTGAAAGGAAGAAAAGTCGTAAGGTTATGACAGCCGAAAAAATAAAGATTCTAGATAAGTTGCGTGGTGGTATAAGCATAACATCACTTGGCCGCGAGTATCACGTGAATGAGTCTACCATACGCACCATCCGAAAGAGTGAAGAAAAGATGCCTGCTATTTTCATTTAATATATTTTTATCGAGTCTTTTCCGTTTGGGGGCTAACAGCGAATTTTAATGAAAATGGGTATACGAATGTAGTTTTGGTCACTGGTTTCAAAAATAACTTTTTTTTTTGAGAAATGAAAAACAAATATGTTAGAGCACTTTAAATAACACTGGGGAACAAATTTTAACTTTTTTTTTTTGTTTCTTGGACGTGAACAGGTCGGTCTTATAGGATTTTTTCCGCTGATTCCGAATATAGCCGTAGAATTTCTCTATCACCCAAGGTTACTGAGAAATTTGTATTTTAATATTTATTCAAAAAGTGTATAGAAGTTAGTAAAAATACTTCATAAAAATTATATTAGTGGCAGATTGGCATTTAAAATATTCTTCTTAAAACTTCTTTCTCACTGATTTTCTCTTGTAGTTTTCATTAGGAGCTTCTCGCATCAATGTCCAGCAGTAATCGCTAACATTGCCGGATCCCACCTCCCTTGGTAGCGTTTCTCCATAGTAGCTATATCTTGGTGGAACCTTTCTCCATGCTCATCGCTTACGTCGCCGAGGTTTTCAGGGAAGAAATCTAAATGGAGTGCAAGAAATGGATTTTTAGTGACATATTACATCCCAATAACCTATATGCTTCAATCATGTCCTGCACTATTTTTTTCATAGTTAGAGGCTTTGATGTTCCCTAGAAAATTTGTGACAACATTCTTCATGGCCTCCCATGCCACTTTTTCTTTTCCTCTCAAGGCATCATCAAACTTTTGATCTTTCATGAGCTCTCTGATTTGGGGACCAACAAAGATCCCTTCTTTTATCTTTGCATCGCTAAGTCGTGAAAACTTTTCTTCAAATATTTGAATGCTTCATCTTCCTTGTTCATTGCTTTGACAAAATTTTTCATGATGCCAAGTTTGATGTGAAGTGGCGGTAAGTATATTTTCTTGGGGTCAACTAAGGGTTCATGAGACACATTCTTCAGTCCTGGGATACATTTTTGACGAGTGGCCAATCCTTTACAAAATAATGCGAATCTCTGGCTCTGCTGTCCCATTCACAAAGGAAGCAGCAGAACTTCGTATAACCGAGCTGCATTCCCAGAAGAAGCGCGACGACTTTTAAATCCCCACATATATACCAACGAAACTGGTCATAATTAATCTGCTGAAGGATGAGTTTTATTTTTCGTAAGATTCCTTCATGTGGATAGCGTGCCCTACAGGAATGGAAGGTATTTATTTCCATTGTGAAGTAGTACAACCTTGAGGCTTAGCTTCGAAGAGTCAATAAATAAACGCCAATCTTCAGATTTGTGCTCATGACCGAGAGCTAACAGCAGTCCATTTACATTATTACAGTAGCATAAACCACCTGACGAGGAGAAATACTGCATCAGAGCTTTTTGGCGAGTGCGGAACGCCGATATGCTTGTATCTTTTGCCAGCAAATTCCATTCACGTAACCTGGAGCCCAATAATTCCGCTTTCTTTTTCGGAAGGTCCAAATCTCTCACGAGATCATTCAGCATAACCTGCGTTATCATACGTGGTTTATTTGATTCAGGTTGCTGAAAGTCTGTATCTTTAGTGTCATCAATTTCCATTGGTTCAACTTCAGACTCTTCATCCAGTGTCCATGACTTTGGGGGAGTTGGAATTGGGTTATCATCGTCATGTAGTACTGGTCTCATGGCAGATGCAAGATTTGCGTATTGAATTTTATGTTTATTTTTGGCAGAGAATCCTGAAACGTTAGTCATACAAAAATAGCAATCCGTTAGGTGATCCTTGGGCTCTCTCCAAATCATTGGTATGGCAAATGGCATAGATTTGCGGGTACCTTTAATCCAACCCCTAAGAGTGACGGCACAGGAAATGCATGAGATATGAGGTGCCCAGGATTTGTCTTGGTCGCCTACCTTACATCCAAAATAAAGTTCGTAAGCCTTCTTCACGAGTGGGTCATCGTCTTCCTCTGTGCCATTATGGTCAGTTCTCCACATACGTAGCAAAATGTATCTCTGGGATTAATACAGTTTCGATTCATGCTGGCGGAAAATTATTGAAATCACGGTAAACTTTTTGGAATGAAAAACCAACTTTTTCTACTATGAACAATTTTAAAATTTGAGCAAAACTTGAAAAAAAATTTCTTTCTTTTTATTAAAAATCTGTTTGTTTAAATAGCTATATTTTTTTAATGCAAAAAAATACTATTAAATATAGTTAACCTGGAAAAAAAAAAGTAAAATTAAATTAGTACACTTAATTTTAACTAATATTTTGGGAAACTCTGAGTAAATGGAAATATTATTTTCTCGAAAACTATGGGTGATAGAAACATTCTGAAACCAAATTTGGAATCAGCATCAAACGTTCTATAAGAAACACCAAATAGTTTTCAAGAAACAAAAATGTTGTTCCCTAGTGTAATTAATATGTGTTTTAACTAGCTTAAACTAGTTACAGAGGATTCCATTAAATTTAGCCAGTCACAAACTGCTACTGTTTATGAAAAAGTGCTCTAAGTGTGGGAAAGTGTGTTCCTTTGATAAAAATACACAGTTCTTTCGTTGCCAAAAGCGTCGGTCAAACGGTAAAAAGTTCAACTTTATGAAGAATACGTCTTTTGAAGGATCCCGGCAGATCTGTAAAAGTAGCAGAAAAAAATCAAGAATTAATGCCCAGTTAGGTCAATTGAATGCCCGGTTAGGTCAATTGTACGCCCTTGACGATTGGTTAGGTTAAGTCATGATATTTTCGTTAAAAACACATTAATTATTTAAAGTGCTCTAACATGTTTGTTTTTCATTTCTCCAAAAAAAGAAAGTTATTTTTTAAATCAGTGACTAAAACTACATTAGTATACCGATTTTCATTAAAATTCGCTGCTAGCCCCCAAACGGAAAAGATCCTTTTTATTTATTATATGTAAATATTATTATGTTTATGATTTTATTATGTTATTTCATGGACAATATAGGTAGGGAAATTCATTTGTGTGTGAATAGAAAATCTACATATCTAAATATTAATGGGACATTTTACGCGGCCGCGTTCACTGTCCCTATTTATCCCATAAGGTATTAAGTTTGTCCAACACGGATTTACCTAACGCGCCGTTCTCGAGGAACCTAACCGCCGCGTTGGACGAGTGTTTACTGTATATATATATATATATATATATATATATATGATGAATAAAACCACGAAGGAAAGGAAACACAAAAGCACCTTTTTGTGTTTCCTTTCCTTCGTGGTTTTATTCATCATAAATATTTTTCCCGTGTTACTTTCGTGAAATAATTTTCATATATATATATATATATATATATATATATATATATATATATATATATACACACACACACAGTATATATATATATATATATATATGAAAATTATTTCACGAAAGTAACACGTGAAAAATATTTATGATGAATAAAAACCACGAAGGAAAGGAACACAAAACGTGCTCAAGCGCTTCGTCTAATGACATCCTCAGGAACACTGAATACATAAAAGGTTACGGCCTATATAGGGTTACAGAAAGAAAAAAATAAATAAATAAATACATACATATACACAAACATATATACATATATATATACACATACATATCTACACACATACACACAATATATATATATATATAATATATATATATATATATATATATATATATATATATATATATATATTGCAATAAACGGAGAAGTAAAAATAAACTTAAAAATTAAGGATTAGAGGATTAACAAAGAGGCATATCAATTTTTAGCACAAGATCAATGAGTTATAAAAATATACAAATTTATACTGGAGATACGCCGGGTTTTAACACTTTGCCTTTTTAGAGTCAAGTTCGATATATATAAAATAATTGAAGATTAAAAAGTTAATAAGTAGCTTACAAGTTACCAAAGATTTAGCGTCCTACCCTTTTTATCTAGATTTGTTTTAAAGGAATTCAAAACAACAGGATCGAGTTGAAAAAGACCTTTGCTTATGTTGAGTTATTTGAAAGTGAATAATGGCAGACTCAGAATATTTCTATTGAAATGTTTGCTCGAATGAAATAAAACTGAAGCATTATTCCAATCAATACAGTGGGATAACTCTGACAAATGGACAAAAAGAGCACTGGACAACTGTTCTGTTCTGACGGATATTGATGCTGTTTTATACGTGTGTGCAAATCCTTTCCCGCTGACCTATGTAAAAAGAATCACATGTTTACACCAATTTTATAGATAATGCTGAATTATTGGTGGGGCTATTTTTTACTATGATATTTTTCACAATATTGTTATATAAAATACTACATTAATATCCAAAAGTTTAAGTACATTAGCAATGCCTAAAAAGCCCGGGAAAAATGGAAGTACTAAAAATTTTTTGACAAAGTACGAGTGTTATTATTGACACGATAGAAAGTTCGTTTTGCCTTGTGAGACAAGATTCCATAAACGCAGATGGGTAACACGATCACTTCCAATACCGTTGATTTTTTCCAATTCGGCATCGATGTATTCCGGACTGGCGATCCTAAGGGCGCGGAGAAACATTGATGAAAAAATGGCCTTCTTAGTGGGGGTGTCATGTCCCGAGTAAAAGTGTACGTAGGACAAGTTGTTTGTTGTTTTCCGATAGATACTAAACTTAAAACCTGGGCGTTCCCTATGTACAACGCACATCCAAAAATGGGATTGACTTGTCTTGTTCCACTTCTAAAGTAAACTTAATGGAGGGGACTGATCATTTAACTGAGGAGGAAGTTATCCAGGTCACGATTCATGGGCCAGATACACAAAATATCGTCGACGTACCGCAACAAGGGATGCCAACCCCCAGGATTCTCGGAATGTAAAATTCGAAAAAACTCCATATAAATATTGGAGAGGAGGGGGCGATAAGGGGTTGCCATGGCCATCCCAAACACTGTTGATAATACTCGTTATTGAAAGTGAATTTACAGTCTTTAATGCAAAGCTTAATAAGTTCCAAAACAAGTGTGAAGGTAGTGGCAGGTCATACTTATGTAATCTTGGGAGGAAAGTCAAGCATATCATCAATCGGGCACTTTTGTAAACAATGAACAAACTCAAAACTGATCAATCTATCGTTAGTTTCAGTACGTGCATTATTCAATTTTTCAGTAAGATCCATGAATTTTTACATGTGAATCAGAGATAGTTTCCGAGAATGGGGACAAGACTTTGACAAGCCATTTGGAGAGTTTATAAGTAATAGAGCCCACCGAGCTAATAATAGGGCGCATAGGGTTGCCAGGTTTGTGGGTTTTAATAAGACCGTAAAGGTAGGGCAGAGAAGGTGAAGTGGACATGAAAAGCGGAATTAGTCCTTATGATCTTTGAGAATGCGTTTCAAGCCACTATTAAATGATTTGTGACGTCATCCTGCGGGTTCTTCCTAAGTTTGCTGTATGTGGCGGGGTCCTGGAGAAGCTCGTTCATCTTTCCGATGTAGTCCACTTTGTCCATATAACAATATTGTGAAAAATATCATAGTAAAAAATAGCCCTACCAATAATTCAGGCATTATCTATAAAATTGGGTGTAAACAATGTGATTCTTTTTACATAGGTCAGACGGGAAAGGATTTGCACACACGTATAAAACAGCATCAATATTCCGTCAGAACAGGACAGTTGTCCAGCCTTTTTGTTCATTTGTCAGAGTTATCCCACTGTATTAATTGGAAAATGCTTCAGTTTTATTTCATTCGAGCAACATTGTCAATAGAAATATTCTTGAGTCTGCCATTATTCAACTTTCAAATAACTTCAACATAAGCAAAGGTCTTTTTCAACTCGATCCTGTTGTTTTGAATTCCTTTAAAACAAATCTAGATAAAAAGGGTAGGACGCTAAATCTTTGGTAAACTTGTAAGCTACTTTATTAACTTTTAATCTTCAATTTATTTTATATATATCGAAACTTGACTCTAAAAAGGCAAAGTGTTAAAACCCGGCGTATCTCAGTATAAATTTGTATTATTTTTATAAACTCATTGATCTTGTGCTAAAAATTGATATGCCTCTTTGTTAATCCTCTAATCCTTAATTTTTAAGTTTTATTTTTACTTCTCCGTTTATTGCATATATATATATATATATATATATATATATATATATATGTGTGTGTATGTGTGTAGATATGTATGTATATATATATATATGTATAATGTTTGTGTGTATTATGTTATTTATTTATATATATTATTTTTTCTTTCTGTAACCTATATATAGGCCGTAACCTTTTATGTATTTCAGTGTTCCTGAGGATGTCATTAGACGAAAGCGCTTGAGCACCGTTTTGTGTTTCCTTTCCTTCGTGGTTTTATTCATCATATATATATATATATATATATATATATATTATATATTAGTTAGGTCTTTTTATAAGTTCCAAAACCATGTATATGTTTTATATATAATATTTAGTGAAGTATAAACCAATACTTTGCATAAATATTTGCCAGAATCACATCAGGTGCTTAAACCAACTTAAAACACACGAGTCCTAAAAACTGTTTTCGCTAAAATCACCTTCAGAATCTGAATATTTCATAAATTACCTTCACAACAGTTCGGGTTGTCTGCGAGACCCTATCGCTGAAGTTGAAAGGGTTGGGCTGGGAGTCCAACTTCCGAAGTTCTTCTTTCGAAATAATGCCTTCGAACTCGTCGTCCTCGCCCTGTTCTCTGGATTTGGTCTCGTCTTTGAGGCATTTCTCTGCATCGCAAAAGTTGTCACCGACCACCCAGGATTTAAAATATACACAATGTGATTAGAATGCGTCATTAAACTTATACCTTATGTTTAATGTTTAACAAATTTAATTTTGAAATATTTTTTTACCTGAGGATAATATATATATATATATATATATATATATATATATATATATATATATATATATATATATATATATATGGGAATGAACTCAGAATGGTTCCCTGAGTTTTTTATGGTCTGTGTGTATCATATATATATATATATATATATATATATATATATACAGTATATATATTATATAACTTATATTATCCTCAGGAAAAAAAATATTTCAAAATTAAATTTGTTAAACATTAAACATAAGGCAATATTTCTGATAGTCAGAAATTTACAAGGGGAGAGATTTGACCTCTTTTGACAATGGCTCAGGGAGGAATGATTTAATCTACAATACAAGAAATAACTAAATCTAAATTTTGGGGAGTGCAGTTGAAGGATAAGCTCCCACTTTAACTGGAGAGCTAAAGAATTCTTGACGTTAATCATAATTTAAGCATGCAACGAAATTTAGAAAGATAAAAATATTAACAAAAAATTTAATAATAGGTACTAATTTTGTAAAGTATACATTTTTGGTTGGCGACATAATGTCGGGGGCCAACATGCACCGAGTACATTAAGTACATTAATTACATCATATTAAATTATTACAGTTAATTACAATTTTAGCAAATTGTTAATTGATATATCTGATACTGAAGTAATCTAAATAGGTGATACAATTTATATAATGAAGGAGAGTTATCCGTTGTTCTATATTTTAAAGGGGATTAACAACAACGTTATATATTTATAGTTAAGAATGATTACGCCAAATTATGTCAGATATTATTAGAAAATGGTTGGTTATCATAGTTTGAAAGCCTAAATAGCAGCGATGAGGAAAGCGGAGGAAAGATACGATGTACTTTCCATTGGAAGTACGCGAACATTTATGATAACGTAACACATAAGTAATATAGAATTTGAATGACAGTTAGGTAGAAAGAATAAGTACAAGTAATGAGAACGTGGAAACTATGTGACGTAAACAGATAATGAACCAGTGGCCTGGCATGGAAACAATACAGTATAATATAGTAATATAACATAACATCTTAATGTTTACATTTGTAGCAAAAGCAAGAGAGAAGATTTCTGATTCAGAAGCTCGCTTTTGGCGACGTCATCGGAATTCGAACACTCAGTCAGCATTAACGAGTATCTTGCGAGAGGTTAAATATATAATTAAAAGGAATTTTTTTTTAAATAAGTGACTGCGTACATGTGGACGTATTTACATGTAAGGTAGCTACGTACGTAATCATGATCATCAGCGGACACGTACGAATGCATAAAGTATTGTACACATATCGGTACGTCACACAATAGGTTGTGTGCGTAATATAGACGGACACGAGTAAACATGGACTGATATGTTGACAGGGCATAGGTAGGCAATAGGTAGACGAATGAATAATTAATAAAATTAATAAAAGATAGCGGTCAAGAAAGGACATGGACGTATGAATGAATATGGTCGAATAATATTTATACTGCATAACACCAGACAGGACACAACACTATAAATAATGACTTATAAAGTGTAAAGCTTTTATTATTATGTTAAAGAATTTACCATACATTGAATACTAAAGATATCCACACACTAAAGACATGAATGATTCAGTATTCAAGGTATGGAAAATGTGAAGAGAACTAAGTTACTTTATGATGTCATAGTTTATCAAATTATGCCATATCCCTCGTACGTTAATTCATAATTAATACGCCATAGTTATTTAATTCGTACGTACAGTATAAGTCATTATTGGGAGAAATTAGAGGAAACGAATTAGAGAGATACAGTAATGAAGGGTTTACAGCCATTGCACAAGAGTGAGTGAAACTATTAATTAAATATATATACTTATACGAGTATACAGTAAATATTAAGGAATTGGGTACATTTGAGGAAGAATTAAGTAAATGAATAAAGAAGTACAAACAAGGGTTCCAATCATGCCACATTCAATGTACGCATAATCTAGTAAAATTTAGGGATGAGGGTTAGAAGCAAGACAACAATAATTAATTATAATAAATTCTATAACAAATGAAAAATGGGGATATGGGTAATATTGGGATGGAAATGTTAAACGATCTAAACCGTCAAGTGTCTTGTTTGTACTTTAAGGGTATGAAATTAAGGGACATTCGCTTCTCACAGCGAACTTCTAATGGCACAAACATGGATACGGCTCAACCATAGAAATGGTAGGTCGCATGGTTGTGACATATATATATATATACACACACACACACACACTTTCTGGTATATAATTTTTTTTTTAGTTATGAAACTACATTCTGAAGAAATGCTCTAAAAATTATATATATATATATATATATATATATTTTTTTTTTTTGTTAAATTTAGGTTTTTATTTATTTGTCTTTTAATATTATCACGTTTTACAATTTATTTGCTTAACAATGTAAAAAATTTTTTGAATTATCATCAACACTGCGTAACCAATGAGGCTGTCGACGATGTTCTTCAACAGTAAGAGGTATCCACGTATGTACGTGTATATATAGTAGGTAAACGTATTTCGCTTCTTTCAATAGGCAATATTTTGGCCGGAAATTGAGTTGTAGTTGAAATCTTTCATCTAATCCCGGAGAGCAGCCAGAAGGGCTATATGAGAATAAAAACCCACTCTAATAGACAGAGTTTATTTCCACGACAGTTTCGACGCCCACTGGCATCCTCCTCGGGTGGATACAGAAACACAAATGAAACAAAACAAGAGGGAAAAACAGTTCAGGGATCGACCGTTAAGAAATTCGCACCTAGGTTGGATTCCATTCTCTCGAGACAGGAGGGGCATTTTCATTAAGTACATTCGCACAAATTTTTTTAAAACTATCTTCCTGTTCTAAACATACAGATTCTATTATTTTTACATAATTATTACATTTATAATTAAATTTATTACATTTAATATTGCATAATTATTAATTACAGAAATTATAAATTTATTATTACATTGGTTATTACATTGTTGTTTATTATACAGAAATTATAAACCGAAAAAACGAATGAAAAAAGGCGATTAGGAAATAATCCAGAGACCATTGAGAAATTCGCACCTAGGTTAGATATCGTTCTCCCGAAACCAGAAGGGCATTTTATTACAGGGTCAGCTTATAACTACATTTCCACAAATTAAAAATATCTTCTTGTTCTATACATACAGATCCTAATGTTTGACATAATTACTGCATATATTTATTTCCACATTAATTACTTCCATTATTACATTTACTAAAAGCGAGTAAGGAAACATTCCAATCCAGAGACATTTAAGAAATTCACACTTAGGTTCGAACACGTTTCCCACGACTCCGTAAGGGATTTATTGACCAAGAATCTCATTAAAGGGTCTAACTTATAAGTACCTTCGCACAAATTAAAATTATCTACTTTTTCTATACACACAGATTCTATTATTTTTCTTTTGACATAATTATTACATTTATAAAGTACCTTACTTGATTCCCAATCTATAGCATGATTATTTTGGCTAGCGTGATAAAAAATGGCATTATTAGTATTACAACTTCTGAAGGCATATTTGTGTTCTTTGATACGGGTTTCAATATTTCTTCCAGTTTCTCCCACGTATACTAAATCACAACTTTTACAGGGAATGCTGTAGACACAGGCTTGTTCCTCTTTTGCAACGTTATTCCTAACCAATTTACTTTTCACGGTAGCCGAATATTTGAACGCCAAAGCAAACTTAAATTCTTTCGTCAACGGTTTTACTCTTTCTAAGCCGGCAATGTAAGGCAAACTCACATATGTTTTTGGTTAACTGAAGGTTCCCGAGGGGCATAAAAGATTTTCTGGCTTTAAAATACGCCTTTCTGATAAACCACTCAGGATATTTTAAATCCTTAAAATGTTCCAAATCTTTGAATTTTCCGGATCCAGCAAATGTGGGCTACAAATCCTGAGTGCTCTTAGAAACATGGAAGAAATAATTGAGCTTTTAACCCCTTCATCATGATATGAAAAATAATGAATGTACGAATTACAATGAGTAGGTTTTCTATAGACCGTGAAATTGGGCTTTCCGCTTTCGTTAATGACCAAAACATCTAGAAAAGGTAATTGTTTGTCGTTCTCCCATTCGTTCTCCCATTTTAGATTTTGTGTCTTCCGTAGTTAATTCCAGGGTGGATATTCCGTGTTTAAATGGTTTGATTCTGAGCAAGTTTCTGGAACATTTCAACTCATTGGACTCTATTCCCAAAAGATTCCGGTTAGCTTTAGACAAGCTCAGGAAGAATGAAGCAATATTTGTCACTAAAGCGGACAAAAGTAACACTGTGGTTATTTTGGACAAGTGTGATTATAAACAAAAAATGGAAGCGTTACTTAGTGATGAATTCACCTACATCAAAGTGAGATCGTCCCCCCTAAAGCGTCTTTCTGCCGAATTCAACAAAACCATCAGGAACTTATTAAAGATGTCCCGGCGATTGATCCTAAAAGATTTCTACAGATTAACCCCAAACTCCCCCACATTTACGGCCTACCCAAAACCCATAAGATTAATATACCACTCCGTCCCATTATTTCACACAGGGGTTCCTTTAGTTACAGGTTATCTAAATTTCTTGCAGATAAATTATCCCATTAGTTGGTAAATTTTCAGGCTCGCACATCACTAATTCCTGTGACTTTATTAACAAAGTTATGTCCTTAGATTTAAAACGGGGAAGAATGATAAGTTTTGATGTTGAGTCCTTGTTTACGAAAGTTCCCATTGATGATGTACTTAGTTTTTTAGATAGAAAATTGCCAACATGTAACGTAGAACTAGGCATGCCCACATCTGTATTTTTAGAACTGATAAAACTCTGTGTCACCAATAATGCCTTCTCCTTCGGTGAAGAATTTTATTTGCAACGTTTTGGTATGGGAATGGGGTCCCCTTTATCCCCAATACTGAGTACATTATATATGGAGTATTATGAGTCGGAATTGTTGCAAACAATATGTCCCAGGAATCTAATTTGGTTTCGTTATGTAGATGATATTTTCTCATTTTGGCCTGACCACTGGAACAACTTTGACACTTTCTTTCAGTCATTAAATAATCTTGTTCCCTCTATTAAATTTAAATATGAATGGGAGAACGACAAACAATTACCTTTTCTAGATGTTTTGGTCATTAACGAAAGCGGAAAGCCCAATTTCACGGTCTATAGAAAACCTACTCATTGTAATTCGTACATTCATTATTTTTCATATCATGATGAAGGGGTTAAAAGCTCAATTATTTCTTCCATGTTTCTAAGAGCACTCAGGATTTGTAGCCCACATTTGCTGGATCCGGAAAATTCAAAGATTTGGAACATTTTTAAGGATTTAAAATATCCTGAGTGGTTTATCAGAAAGGCGTATTTTAAAGCCAGAAAATCTTTTTATGCCCCTCGGGAACCTTCAGTTAACCAAAAACAATATGTGAGTTTGCCTTACATTGCCGGCTTAGAAAGAGTAAAACCGTTGACGAAAGAATTTAAGTTTGCTTTGGCGTTCAAATATTCGTCTACCGTGAAAAGTAAATTGGTTAGGAATAACGTTGCAAAAGAGGAACAAGCCTGTGTCTACAGCATTCCCTGTAAAAGTTGTGATTTAGTATACGTGGGAGAAACTGGAAGAAATATTGAAACCCGTATCAAAGAACACAAATATGCCTTCAGAAGTTGTAATACTAATAATGCCATTTTTTATCACGCTAGCCAAAATAATCATGCTATAGATTGGGAATCAAGTAAGGTACTTTATAAATGTAATAATTATGTCAAAAGAAAAATAATAGAATCTGTGTGTATAGAAAAAGTAGATAATTTTAATTTGTGCGAAGGTACTTATAAGTTAGACCCTTTAATGAGATTCTTGGTCAATAAATCCCTTACGGAGTCGTGGGAACGTGTTCGAACCTAAGTGTGAATTTCTTAAATGTCTCTGGATTGGAATGTTTCCTTACTCGCTTTTAGTAAATGTAATAATGGAAGTAATTAATGTGGAAATAAATATATGCAGTAATTATGTCAAACATTAGGATCTGTATGTATAGAACAAGAAGATATTTTTAATTTGTGGAAATGTAGTTATAAGCTGACCCTGTAATAAAATGCCCTTCTGGTTTCGGGAGAACGATATCTAACCTAGGTGCGAATTTCTCAATGGTCTCTGGATTATTTCCTAATCGCCTTTTTTCATTCGTTTTTCGGTTTATAATTTCTGTATAATAAACAACAATGTAATAACCAATGTAATAATAAATTTATAATTTCTGTAATTAATAATTATGCAATATTAAATGTAATAAATTTAATTATAAATGTAATAATTATGTAAAAATAATAGAATCTGTATGTTTAGAACAGGAAGATAGTTTTAAAAAAATTTGTGCGAATGTACTTAATGAAAATGCCCCTCCTGTCTCGAGAGAATGGAATCCAACCTAGGTGCGAATTTCTTAACGGTCGATCCCTGAACTGTTTTTCCCTCTTGTTTTGTTTCATTTGTGTTTCTGTATCCACCCGAGGAGGATGCCAGTGGGCGTCGAAACTGTCGTGGAAATAAACTCTGTCTATTAGAGTGGGTTTTTATTCTCATATTTTGACCTTCACGTAAAAAAGTGAAGTTTTTTGCATTCAGAAGGGCTATGTTTTCCCAGGGAGCTTCAGACCCAAACTCTGGCTGGAGATGTTTTCACTTAAATAATTTTCAGTTGCCATATGTATAACGTTTGTGAGTCGCGTTTTGGATTTCATTCGGTGTACTTCATGCACTTTTTGAATTTGACTGCTGAATTGTGGATTTTGTTGGCCATAACATGTACTACAGTCTCGTCATAGATTTCATTCTGCGAACTGCGTCTTCGCAGCGTAAACTTTGCTTATAATCAGGGCCCTATTATTTGTTAATTTTGATTTCTTTTAATATTCGCATTTAAAGTTAAAAATTCGTTTTTATACAACTGTACCATTTTGTATTTAACATTTTGTATTTAACGCCTGCATGAGCTCCTGTTTTATAGTTTAATCCTGTGTAATAATTGACTTCCTACATTGTTTAATTAAATTGTAGTGAAGATTCATAGTGAATAATTTTTTCAAAATGTTACATTCATTCTTAAATAGGTTGTCGAATATCTTAATTGTTTGAACTACTGATGTAACTCTTTTTGGCTAAAGCTGTATATGTTGTAATAATTAGTTTCCATGGTGCTTTCTTTTAAAGTCAGTGCATGAACTGAAAGGAGAAGCTTTATAGACATAAATTTAATGTCATTAAAACTCTGACAGTGACGTGACTCAAGGCATCAAAATAAAAAATCTAAGGCAATGCAACTCCTTTGGCCAAGGCTGACTTTGGTCAAAAGAGTTGCATCACCCTAAAACTTTTAAGTTTGTCTGATAAAGTCAAATGAAACGTGCATGCTACTTCTGAGTTCTGAGTAATGATGTACCGTTGATGTATTGCATTTCATACAACTATGTAGTTTAAATATACTTAACAAAAAACTGAAAAATTGAAAAAGTATGAAAAAGTTAAAATACTGCTACTTTGAGAAAAATGCACTTAAGTTCAAATAAAAGTACCATTCCTGAAATGTACTTAAGTAAAAATGAGAAAATATCTGCTTTAATACGTACTCGAGCAGTAAAAGTAAAAAGTAGCATCTCAAACATAATATCAATAATGATAAACATTACTTTGTGACAACGATAAGCTATGTACTAACTATATTTATCAGGTAATAAAAAAACAAATATACGAGGTGTTCAAAACGTTCCCGGACTGATCCCACAAAAACTTTCTGGTAACACTTAGGATCTAATTGATGTTGTCGCCTTCAAAGTAGTCTCCTTGCGCAGCGATACATCGCTCCCAACGGCGTTTCTACTTTTGAAAGCATTCGTAGTAGGCCGTATTCCTGATCGCCTTCAGTTCGTTTGTTGCATTTTTAATAATTTCTTCCACACTTTGAAATCTTCGACCTTTCAATGCAAATTTAAGTTTGGGGAAAAGAAAAAAGCCTTCTGGGGACAGATCTGGAGAATACGGAAGCTGGGTAACGACTACGACGTTGTGCTTCGCCAGGTACTGCTGAATTGACAACGCTATGTGTGCGGGCACATTGTCATGGTGTAACATCCACGTTCCTGCATTCCAACTTTCAGGCCGTTTTCTCCTTACTGCGTCTCGCACGCGCTTCAGTATTTCCAAATAAAACTGTTGGTTAACTGTTTGACCTCTAAGGACGAATTCGTAATGAACGAGTCCGTAGTAATCGAAAAAAACGACCAGCATTGCCTTCACATTCGATCGGAATTGCCGTGCTTTTTTCGGTCTCGGGGACGTCGCGTGCTTCCATTGCGATGACTGCTGTTTCATTTCAACGTCATACCTGTACACCCTCGACTCGTCACCCGTAACGATGTTTCTGAGAAAATTTTTATCAAGATTGGCACGGTGAAGGAGGTCTTGAGACACAACAACACGTTGCTCTTTCTGCTCGGCAGTCAAGAGTCGTGGCACAAATTTGGCTGACACACGACGCATCCCCAAATTCTCTCTGAGTATCATGTGGCATGATCCTATAGAAATGCCCATTTCGTCCGCGACTTCCCTGACTGTCAGTCTACAATTCCCTCGAATCATTTCACGAATACGAGCAACAGTTTCATCAGTTCTTGAAGTGGAAGGTCGTCCCACCCTTGCATCGTTCTCCGTCGACGTTCGGCCTTCCTTAAAGCGTTTGTGCCACTCAAAAGTGGTTGTCTGACTTAAGGCGTCATTGCCAAATGCTGTGTTCAGCATGGCAAGCGTTTCAGAAGCAGTGTTGCCCAGCTTAACGCAAAATTTTATGCACACACGTTTTTCTTCAACAGTAGCCATTATTCAAGTGCACAAAATGCGACAAAACACCCAAGAGGAGGCACCTTTGGCACTTCGTCGCCGCTGATTGGGAGGCTCTTAGGCAGTACGTCTCTGATTTCCCATGGAATGATTACTGCTTCCGTGGCCGGGGCCTTTCTGAGTGTGCACAGCGCATCACAGAGGTGGTTCTTTCGGGCATGGAGGTGTACATTCCATATTCTATTCCTACCACTAATGCAAAAAACCTTGGTTTAACTTTACTTGTCCTAATGCTATCCGCAACAGAGAGGAGGCTTTCAGAAGGTGCCATTGCCATCCAACTCTTGACTCTCACTCAGCTTATATTTCTGCCCGGAATCGTGCAAAATCTGTTCTTCGACTCGTCAAAAACTTCTTCATCCGACAAAAATGTGAAAATTTATCCAATTCTAATTTTTCTCGCTCTTTCTGGCATCTAGCTAAGAACCTCTTCAACAACTTTACTTCCTCTTCTTTCACTCCTCTTTTCCATTCCGACGGCACAGTTGCCGTCTCTTCTCTTGCCAAAGCTGAACTCTTCGCTTAAACTTTCAATTACAATTCAACCCTGGACGATTCCGGTGCTGTTCCTCCATCTCTTCCACCCTCTAACTTTATTATGTCTGAAATTAGAATCTCTTCTAAAGATGTTGTTTCTGCCCTATCTGGGCTCAACTCTAGGAAGGCGTTGTTGTTGTTTAGCCGATCAGCCCACCCTGATCGAGCAAGCCGGCGGCACGCAGGTAACCGATCGCCCTCTTCGGAGTGGACTAGAGGTTCAGCGCACTAGTGATGTTGTGTTGTGTTCGTTGTTGTGCTAGGGCGGTACAGTCTGTCATAATGTGTTCAATTGTTTGTGGTGTGTCCTGGCACAGGTGGCAGGTGTCGTCTATGGAGTTGTCTAGTCTGTGTTTATATGTTAGTAAGTTGGGGTGATGTCCACATCGGAATCGTGCTAAGTTAACTCGATCCGATCTGCTCAGGCTGATCTCTGACCTGTTAATGGGTGGCGGCTTCGCACCTAGGACCGCATTCGGACCGAGTCGTGTCAGTGCTTTGTGGGTTAGGTGTGTGTGTATGTGTTTTATGTACTGTGTGATGTCTGTGGGGCGTGGTATGGAATGGAGTATTTGGTTATAATGTCTCTCTGGTTACCTTAATGGTGCGAGGTGTCGGTGCGTGATTGTACATGTAGTGGCAAGGGTGTTGTGGGTTAGTTGTCGCTGCTGCCATGAATTGTGTTCCCCTCATGTCTAAATGTTCCCTAACTTTCAGTATTTTTGTTTCTGTGTGCAGGTGTTCTATTGGTGTTGTTTGAGTGCATCCTGTAATGATACGAAGTGCGTTGTTTTGTATTGTCTGTAAGCTGTTTATGTGTGTGTTTGAGATAATGGGTGCCCAGCATGGGCTAGCATAGTCCATAACTGAGCGAATATATTGTTTGTATATGAGTGATGTTGTTTCCTGCTGGTGTCCAATGTTTGTGCCTGTTAGTACCCTAAGCGTGTTAAGTCTTGACGTACATTTGTTTTTAATATCCTGAATGTGGTTTGCAAAAGATAATGATGTGTTGTATGTGACCCCAAGTATTTTGGTCCTGTGAGTGTGTGGAATGTTGATGTTTAGTGTAAGCTGTGGAATTACCTGGTGTTCTTTTGTGTTGCTTGTAAGCAAGGTGATGGTTGATTTTGTGGGCGCTACTTTGAGTCTATTGTGTGTGAGCCAGTCTTGTATACTGTTTATGTATGTTTGTAGGTTATTTGTAGCGGTGTCGATGTTGTTGTGGGTGGATGTTAGAGTGATGTCATCTGCATATGATGATAAGGTAAGCTTGTTATCTATGGGTGTTGGAATGTCATGCATGTATAAGTTGAAGAGTGTTGGTGAGAGAACAGAGCCTTGAGGGACCCCGTTCAGAAAAAGCTTGTTTTTGGATGACTTGCCATTAAATGTGACATGTGAGTATCTTCCTGAAAGATAGTTGCTCAGCCACCTTTTGGTGTTATTGTGCATGTTTGTGTTGAGTATTTTGTTTATGAGAGGGAAGCTTGTTGTGTGTATGTTGGGATATTATTTTGGCTGCGACAGATAGCCGCGTGTGAGGTGTGAATGCCGCTGTTAGAGTGGGTAATGCCGTTTATAGTCTTGTATAGCCTGGATGTATCTGTGGAGTGGTTTAATGTTGTTATGAATTCCCTGAATGTTTCTGTTTGTTTTTCTTTGAGTTTGTTGTTTATTTCTGTGTTGAGCTGTTGTATCTGCTGTTTTATGGCTTCTGTGTGTGGGGTTTGTGTGTTATATTTGAGGTTGTTACGTTGCCTTATGAGGTGGGCTATTTCTCTAGTGTAATTTGGGTTGTATTTCCTAATGTTGCCCTTCGGTATGTATTTGTTTGCATTATTGATGATTTGATTAAATGTCTTGAGTGTTGTATTGATGTTTATGATGAATGTGCTGTTTAATGTGGTGAATTGTTCCTCAGTCTGTATTTTGAACTGTTCCCAATCAGCTTTCTTGTAATTTCTGTAAGTGTGCCTAAGGCTGTTGGGGCAGAGTGTAGAATGTGTTGTAATGATGATGGGCAGGTGGTCTGATGACAGTTGTTTTTCTGTTCTCCATTGTGTATGTGTTGCTAGTGAGGGGGAACAGAACGTTATGTCTGGGGAGGAGTTTGAGTATCCTGCTTGATGTGGTATGTGTGTATGTTCTTCTGTATTGTTAAGAATGAAGAGGCTGTTTAGTTGTGTGGCTATGTTGGCGCCTCTGGTGTTGCTTTGGTTGTGCAGGTACCAACTAGTGTGGCGTACGGTCCTGATGGTGTTCCTCCTGTTGTTCTTAAGAACTGTGCTTCTGTGCTGACACCCTGCAGAAGCAAACTCTTTCGTCTTTGTCCCTCATCTGGTACTTTTCCTTCCTGTTGGAAGTTCGCTTTCATTCAGCCTGTCTCAAAGAAGGGTGACCGCTCTCAACCCTTCAACTATCGTTCAATTGCTTTGATTTCTTGTCTTTCCAAAGTTTTTGAATCTATCCTTAATAGGAAGATTCTTAAACATCTTTCTTCTCGCAATCTTCTTTCAGATCGTCAGTATGGATTCTGCAAGGGACACTCAACTGGTGATCTTTTTGCATATCTCTGACTCGTGGTCATCCTCCTTTCGGGATTTCGGTGAAACGTTTGCTGCTGCTCAGATATATCGAAAGCTTTTGATGGAGTCTGGCACAAATCTTTAATTTTGAAACTATTCTCCTTCGGTTTCTATCCTTCTATCTGTGCCTTCATCTCTAATTTCCTTTCTGGCCGATCTATAGCTGCAGTTGTAGATGGCTACTGTTCTTCTTCTAAAGCTACTGATAGTGGTGTTCCTCAGGGTTCTGTCCTGTCACTCACTCTTTTCCTTTTATTTATTAATGATCTTTTAATTCGCTCTTCCTGTCCTATTCACTCCTATACCGATGATTCCACTCTTCACTTCTCCACCCGCTTCGCAAAGCGTTCCTCACAGCAGTCGCTTCATGATTCGGGTAGGATGACTATGGGACACCTGACCTCTGATCTTTCTGCTATATCTGATTGGGGCAGAGAAAGCCTTGTGGCTCTCAATGCCTTAAAAACTCAGTTCCTCCATCTATCTGCTCGTCACAATCTTCCACACCACTATACTCTCTTTCTAAAACAGCTTCTAAGGGGTTAGGTGTGCTATACCGCCTCCGCAGTTTCTTCACCCCCACTCAGTTGCTCTCTCTATACAGGGGCTTGTTCGCCCCTGTATGGAGGGGTATGGGGTGTGTATGGGGTGGTTCAACTCACACAGCCGTACTTGACCGGGTCGAATCAAAGGCTTTTCGTGTCATCAGTTCCCCACCTCTTACTGACTGTCTTCAATCCCTCTCTGTTCTCCGCAATGTTGCCTCACTCTCTCTTTACTATCGCTATTATAACGGACATTGCTCTTCTGAACTCTCTAACTGCATGTCTCCTCCTTTAAGGAGAGCACGCAGTACTAGGCTTTCTTCACTTTCTGACACCTTTTCTGTACGACTCTCTAACGCAACACAAGGGTTAATCGGTATTTTTAATCTTTTACCTACTCAACCGGTCAACTCTGGAACAATCTTCCCCAATCCATCTTTCCCTCTGTCTATGACCTCTAATTTTTCAAACACAGTGTGTCTAGGCATCTCGAAAACCCTGGACCTTGATTTTGGCTCTCTTCTTTTTCCATGGGGTAGGGGGCGGGCGCTTTCGCGGAATTCGCCCTTGTCCCCTCCTTCCTACACCAAAAAAAAAAAGTTAAAGTACATCTCGAAAGGATTACCATGGAAAACTGTCCTTTACAGTTTTGTCCCAAGCATAACAGAAGGTATGTCGACGATATAATAACTTAAAAGAGCTGAAATATTCCACTGAACAGAAGTGGTTTTTATTATTATTTACAAAGATGTTATAATTATCTCAGTCATTAAACGAAAGATAATAACAATAATTATAATAATAATAATAATAATAATAATAATAATAATAATAATAATAATGAAGCAATTTAAGGTTAGCTTTTGATATATACAGGGCGTCCCAAAAAAATGTATACACACTTTAAATAATTATAAAGGCAGTGTTATTAAAATACATTTCATTTTCAAAATGTAATAGAATCTACAGACATTATTTAATTGTTTTGTCAACGCCTGTTTTCAAACTGACGTCCGTTCTGGTCCAGGCACTGCTGATAACGCGAAGCAATGGAATCGCAAACATCACGAAACATTTCGTTTGGTATTTGTGTGCATTCTCGTTCAATGGCTGCTCTCAATTCAGCGACTGTTGCAGGTTTTATAGCGTAGACTTTGTCTTTTAAGTATCCCCATAAAAAAAAGTCTAGTGGTGTGAGGTCTGGTGAACGCGGAGGGTATTCTACGAAACCCCTTCGTCCAATCCACATCCACATCGTGCCAAGTACCACTCGCAATACTCCACTCTTCGGTCCGGATCATCATCTTCATTAATAACATGGACTAATCTTGGAATGTAACTTTTCCATTGACAGCGCTTCAAAATGCGTTGGACAGACGATTCTGAAATTCCTACCTCACGACTCGCTTGCCGCACAGATTTTCTTGGACTTTGGTGATACGTTTCCAGTACTCTTTCTTGCTTTGTGGGGCTTGTCGATGCCCGTGGTCTTCCGGAACGCTTCTTGTGGACATTCTGAACAGTTCCATCGGCTTCAAACTTATCTCTAATTCGAGTGATGGTAAGTCGCGTTGGTGGATCTGTTTGAAACTCCCTCCTAAACTGTCTTTGCACTTCAACTGCGTTTTCACACTTCCAGTAGCATTTTAGAATGAATTTCCTTTGTTCAAAGCTTAGTTTGACTGCCATTATTAATTCTAATGGGTTTAACTTGGAAAGAAAGAAACATCAATTGAGCTATCAGCTGTTACAGTGTGTATACATTTTTTTGGGACGCCCTGTACATATATATGATGAATAAAACCACGAAGGAAAGGAAACACAGAATGGTGCTCAAGCGCTTTCGTCTAATGACATCCTCAGTGTTCCTGAGGATGTCATTAGACGAAAACGCTTGAGCACCATTCTGTGTTTCCTTTCCTTCGTGGTTTTATTCATCATAAATATTTTTCACGTGTTACTTTCGTGAAATAATTTTCATATATATATATATATATATATATATATATATATATATATATATATATATATATATATATATATA
Source organism: Bathynomus jamesi (assembly GCA_023014485.1). Lineage (NCBI taxonomy): Eukaryota > Metazoa > Arthropoda > Malacostraca > Isopoda > Cirolanidae > Bathynomus > Bathynomus jamesi. The sequence continues at coordinate 668,955 of JAJOZX010001884.1, read as the reverse complement.
TATACATATATATATATATAAAAACACGTTTCGCTCATAAACTTCAGGCACCTTCAAAAAAACTGATTTTTAAAAATCTTTTGTAACAGTTTTCTGCAAATGCGCGAAGTATATGTCCTATGCCGAATAATTCACTAGGCAACAAATTTCAACTTTTTTTTTGTTACAGACACGTGAACTACTGATTCCTACTAAAGCGCTGATGCTGATTTCAGATCTGATATCAAAATTTCTCTATCACGTCCAGATTTTGTGTAACCGAAAACCCTATTTTTCATTTTTTTTTCTCACCCGCTTCTATTACGAAAGCCGTCTAAGCTACTTTCCGTGCCACGTTTTATGTTAAGCATACTTAAATAATTAGTGAACAGGGATGTCTTTCATCCTTTATTCTGGCTTAAGACAGACGCAGCGGAATTCCGCTGGCGGAGTTACCACCCCTGCGCCCAACCATCCACCCAAAGCGCGTTAGTATTTTGTTGTTACTACTGAAAGGCAAATTCCTGTTCTTAAGTGAAACTTTGGTGTGTCCTCTTCCTTTGTCGCTTGTAGGATGACGAGCTCTCCTTCTGCAGGAACCAACAATAATCTCCCATCATATTTGGGTTGAAATTACCTTGGTATCTGTTTTCCATAACTGAGATCTGTTGGTGGAAGCGCTCACCATGCTCGTCACTTACAGCCCCAAGGTTGGCCGGGAAGAAGTCAAGATGAGAATGTAAAAAATGAATTTTCAAAGACATTCTGCATCCCATTATTTCATAAGATTTAAGCATGTTTTCTACGAGTTTACGGTGGTTTACAGCTTTGTGGTTTCCAAGAAAATTTTTGACAACTTCAACGAAAGATGTCCATGCTCCTAGTTCATTCTCATTTAGGTTAGATGGAAACGATGAGTCGTGGATGACACTGCGGATCTGTGGTCCAGTGAAAACTCCAGCTTCTAGCTTAGCATCTGTCAATATTCCTTTGAATTTATCCTTTAAATATTGGAAACCACTACCTTGATGATCCATACCCTTCACGAAATTTTCATAAGGCCAAGTTTAATGTGAAGTGGTGGAAGATGTACTTTCTGAGGGTCAATAAGTGCTGGGTGTTTCACATTGTATTTACCAACAACATGTTCAGTTCTAGATGGCCAACCATGTTTTTTGTAGTGGTTCTTGTCATCTCTGCTGTTCCATAGACACAAAAAGCACATATGCTTTGTGTAGCCCAACTGTAACCCAAGAAGTAATGATACAACTTTAAGGTCGCCACAAATATTCCATGTGTGGTCCTTATATTTGATGAGTCTTAGCAGCAGTTTCATCGATTCATAAGTCTCATTAAGGCCAGTGGCATGTGCTACAGGTATTGAAGGTTTTCATTGCCGTTGTGCAGTAATACAGCTTTAAGGCTAGCTTTACTAGAGTCAATGAACAGTCTCCATTCTTTTGGATCATAGCGACAGCCAATCCCTTGCATCAGACCACTGATATCGTGGCAGAAACAAACGTTTTCTTCCTGTAAGTAAAATGATGAAAACTGCAAATGGCGATGGCGGAAATGTGAAACTTTGGTGTTTGGTTGGAGAAGATTAAATTCTTGAAGTCTTGAACCAAGCAACTCTGCCTTTTCTTTTGGTAATTCCAAATCGCGCACTAAGTCATTTAACTCCGCTTGACTTAACAAATGTGGGGAAATATTTGCATCTGGAACATATATGCCATCTTTCCCTGTTTCTATATCACTAGCAGAATCTTCAGATGAACTGCTGTCTGTTATCGTTGCTGGTGGAACTGGTGGTGGATTTGTTTCATCATGTGGTACTGGTTTCATTGCTGATTCGCAGTTTGGGTACGTGATCTTTGATTTGTTTTTCTTTGTGAAACCAGCAATCTTTGTCAAACAAAAATAACAATCATTGAAGTGATTTTTCGGCTCACGCCAAACCATGGGGACTGAGAACGGCATAGCTTTTCTTTTACCATTCATCCAAGCTATTAACATTGCATTGCACTGTGCACAGCAAATATGTGGTGCCCAGTTCCTCTGTTGGTCTCCTAACTTACAGTCAAAATAACACTTGTAGGCAAGTTTAATCTTTGTTGTTATTTCTACGTTGTGGCTTAGGTGTATATTGTCCACAGACAAAGCAGAAGTTGTCTGGGTGATTTACACAAGCACGTCTATTTGATGCCATTTTGAATTACCATACAATATCTGAAAAAACGTAGAAAGTAATTATTACGATGTGCAAAATAAAAAGAAATACACACCGTAGTACAAAACAAATGCTATAAAAACACACAAGTCACCACAACTGTCACTTGCTCATCAGCAGAGAGCTTCAACAACCGTTCTGCTTGACTGTCACGTAGCGACTGACCGTTGGGCCGTTGCCCGTTACTATGCTCTTGACTCAGTGTTGCCAACTCGGGATAAATTTTATTTATCAAAATTGTTCGAATTTGTATATAGTTGGCAAAAAAAATTGCTTTAACCTTGAAAAGCAAGTTTCATATTACTGGCATTAAGCCGATTAAAACCAAAATCTGGACGTGGTAGAAAATTTTACTAAAAGTGATTTGCATTTTACACAAAATCTAGACGTGATAGAAAAAATCTAATTATAGATTTGAAATCAGCATACCGAAATTAGCTAGGAGCACCTATTTGGTCTTCTGTAACAAAATCTTTGTTGCCTAGTGATATAATCAAAACTGGCTTGTTCCGCGCTCAACTCGGTAGTCTTTTTTTCATCAATCTCCTTCACCAATGAATGAAAACATTCCTCAGCACCAGAGATGGGCAGTATCGCGATACATGTATCGGCGTTACGTATCGAGCGATACTTTTGTATCGGTATCGATATCGCTTGAGCCATCTATAAAGCATCGATGTATCGGTATCGCTTAAGACGATTTACGAGTATCGATGTATCGGTATCGCCTTAGGGATTTTAGTGTATCGATGCCCATCACTGCTCAGCACTGCCCTTCCTTGACGTCATGTTCACCGAAGATGCTCATACTTTCATTTTGCTGTTTTCCACAAACCTACACATGCTGGAATTTACATTCACTATTTCTCTCATCATCATCATCATCATCATCATCAGGTTAAAAGATCAGTTAGGAATGCCAAGCGTAATTTAGAGATAGTTATAGCTGCGGATAGTAAACATAATCCAAAAAAGTTTTTTGAATACGTAAATAATCGTAAGCCGGTAAAGGATAACATAGGCCCTCTATTGGATGTAAATGGCGCTTTGGCTTCTGACGCTCAGGCGATGGCGGGTATTTTCAATAACTTTTTTGCGACAGTTTTTACCGTAGAGGACGTAAATAATGTCCCCGACGTTGACGATATCGTTCCATTTAGTAGCGAGACTATTTTAGATGAAATAACTGTTTACGAGGCTGAGATTGCGCATTATATCGATAGGCTAAAGTTAGCAAGGCTCCAGGCCCTGACGCTTTTTATCCTAGACATTTGAAAGATTTGAAAGACGTTATTGTAGGCCCCTTAGCGAAGATTTTTAATCAGTCACTCGAAACGGGGATTATTCCTGAAGACTTCAAATTAGCTAACGTCACGCCTATTTTTAAAAAAGGCGACCGCGCGGTAGCTAGCAATTATAGGCCCATTAGCTTAACGTCAATTGTCGGTAAACTTTTGGAATCCGTAGTTAGGGATCGTATTATCGATCACTTAGAAAGTAGGGGTTTGATTAATAGTAGTCAGCACGGGTTTCGACGCCATAGGTCTTGTTTAACAAATTTGTTAGAATTTTATAACGAAATAGTGCGCGAATACGATAGGCATAGGGCAGCTGACGTTATTTATTTAGATTTTAAAAAGGCGTTCGATACAGTTCCGCATAGGAGACTAATTGCGAAGGTTAAAGCGCACGGTATCCGCGGTCAGGTAGCTAACTGGTTAGAAGAATGGCTTCGTGCTAGGAGGCAGAGGGTCGTAGTTAATGGTAGTGAATCGGGGTGGTTAGAGGTAGGTAGTGGTGTCCCACAGGGTTCAGTGTTAGGCCCATTGTTATTCGTAATTTACATTAACGACATAGATGTAGGATTGATTAGTAACGTGTCAAAATTCGCGGACGATACTAAAATAGGCGGTAAGGTTGTTAACGAGGACGATAGAAATAGGATCCAAGACGATGTAGATAGGATTATGGAGTGGACGGATAAGTGGCAGATGCAATTTAACGTAGATAAATGTAAAGTTTTGCATATAGGTTCTCGCAACAATAATTACGTGTACACGATGGATGATAGGGATTTAGCGAGCGTTGACGAGGAAGTAGATTTAGGCGTACGCGTAACTAAAGATTTAAAGGTTAGGAACCAGTGCCTGGAGTCTTGCGCAAAAGCTAATAGGATGTTAGGCTTCATAGCGCGTAATTTCGAATTTAAATCGAAGGATATATATTGCCCCTTTACAAGTCCCTAGTCAGGCCTCATTTGGAATATGCCGTTCAGTTTTGGTGCCCGTACTTGCGTGAGGATATTGATAGGTTAGAAAGGGTTCAGCGTCGTGCCACGAAACTTATTCCGGCATTGCGCAATAAGCCTTATGAAGATAGGATTAAAGTGTTAGACTTGTATTCACTCGAAACTAGGAGATTAAGGGGGGAGCTTATTGAAGTTTTCAAAATCGTTAATAACATCGATAACGTAAATTTTGACAAATTGTTCACTTTCGATAATAGTAATACTCGCAATAACGGATTCAAGTTGCGTGGCAGACGTTTCATTACTAATATCGCTAAAAACTTCTTTACGTTTAAAGTAATTGATAAATGGAATAATCTTCCCGCGTCAGTCGTTCATTCTACCAGCGTTAATGTGTTTAAGAACCGTCTTGACAGACATTTTAAAAATATTAACGTTGTTTAAAATTAAAAAAGAAAGTTAACAACAGGAGCTCTGGTGGTGGTGCTCGAGGATGAGTCTGTTGACGATGAATGCCAGCTTGTGACATGCCAGCGTGATGCCAGCAATAAAAAAAAAAAAAAAAAAAAAAAATTAGACTAACACGAATGTAGATGTAGCTCATAGCGTAAACTAACCCACTTTTTGTTTAACTTTACCTACTTTTTTTTTTTTCTTATCCTCCTTACTTTGCATGTCTCTAACTCTTTTCTTGCATGTTTGTAGTTTGCATGGTATGACAGTGAGTTAAGACTGTTTGCATGGTTTGTAAGCGTTCTTATTTTACTTCTTTTCATCTTTCACCCCTCTCCTATATTCTCCGACTATTTTTCTGACTTGTCGGCAGTGGCCGGCGGATGATGATGGTGAGACTTTTTCCCTCTTTTTCTGAATGAATGTTAACCCACGAATGATAGGTGTTGCTCCTTACTTAACCCCTTATTCTCCTCTCTTCTCTTAACCCCCTACTCTCTCCTTTCTCTCGGGCTAGCCTTAGAGTGGATCTTAGGGTCTTTGTTAGCCTTAGCTTCTGTAGATCTGTAGATCATCATCATGTTAAGCGCTCTGTCCTAATAAATTAACTGTCGCCCCGTGTTTCTTTGCATTCGGATCTGATGAAGACCTTAGGGTAGGTTGAGAGCTTCTGCATCTAATAAGTTCAGTAATATAAACGATGCGTCTTTTAAGCACATGTGTTTGCTTACACAGACGTCTGAAGTCGCAAATATGTACGTTTTACTTTTCGAGTTCTTAAGATTTATTTTAGATAATGCTCTCACAGTAAAACATTCTAAATACTGAAGTAGTATTTTGTATTTTAAACAAAAAATTTTAAAATTTCCTGTAATCAAACTATTTAATTTAAATATTCCAAAACAATTTTTTTAACATGCCTTCCACCACCAGCACAATACTTTCCAGAAGATTTGTGGAGAAACTTGTAAACTGTTTGTGCGTTCTTTTAATACCTCTAAAGCTAATGAGGTAGATCGAGTGACGACATGTAGTTAGGTAGCTGTTGAAAATTAAAAAAAAACTCATGGCGTCTGCGTGGTAAATAGGCATTTTAATCCGTTAATGACATTTTCACCCTTTGACTGAAAGGGCGCTCAAATTAAGGATATATTCAATATATAGGAAGGATCACTTACCATTTAGCTTCTTTTCTTCCTCGAGCTTTTGAAGGTCTTCCTTCAGGATGGTTCTCGAAGGAATCGTGAGCAAATCCTCGACCAACTCTTCATCCGGAATTTGGTCGTATTGTCCAGTTCGAAAATTATACCGGACGAGAGACTTGGCAGTGGCACTCAAAGTTGTTAATCGGATTTCCACTTCTGATTCGCGACTAGTTGTTTCCTTGATATTTGAGGCATGTTTAAAAAATGGAAAGAAGTAAAGCTAAAGATTCACACAAAGAAATTTACTGATTAACAGCAACCACTTCACGCTATCATTCATCCATGATACGCATTCACTGAACAATTTGGTGGCATAGTTTACCTTGTATTTATATATAATATGATAATGATGATGATAATAAGAAGCTTTATTGGCAGGATAGAAATTGCATAACATATATATGCAATATTCTGTATAAGAGTTCATATATATATATATATATATATATATATATATATATATTATTTTCTGATGTTTCGTCTACTTGCACTACCCATCACCCACAAATCCATACTAGTTTAATAGAAACCTTCCAGTTAGATTTGTTTGAATCTAACTGGAATACCCCAGTGTATTCTGTGATACATTACAAATATACCTACAGCGCGTGTCAGACAACTTAAGAAATTTTTTTTCACTGAACGCCTGCAAAAGGAGCTCTTCCCGTACAAACAGACCTTTTCTATGCCACAACTCTCCACAATATGAATGTTTTCACAAACACGCTCACAAAATTAACAGCAACAACTTCCAAATAACAGATTCAGTCAGTTTTAAATGTTTTTCATTCTTAAAAGAAACTTTGAAACTAGTATTAAATGTTTTTCATTCTTAAAAGAAATTTTGAAACTAGTATTAAATGTTTTTCATTCTTAAAATAAATTTTGAAACTAGTATTAAATGTTTTTCATTCTTAAAAGAAACTTTGAAACTAGTATTAAATGTTTTTCATTCTTAAAAGAAACTTTGAAACTAGTATTAAATGTTTTTCATTCTTAAAAGAAACTTTGAAACTAGTATTAAATGTTTTTCATTCTTAAAAGAAACTTTGAAACTAGTATTAAATGTTTTTCATTCTTAAAAGAAACTTTGAAACTAGTATTAAATGTTTTTCATTCTTAAAAGAAACTTTGAAACTAGTATTAAATGTTTTTCATTCTTAAAAGAAACTTTGAAACTAGTATTAAATGTTTTTCATTCTTAAAATAAACTTTGAAACTAGTATTAAATGTTTTTCATTCTTAAAAGAAACTTTGAAACTAGTATTAAATGTTTTTCATTCTTAAAAGAATGAAAAACATTTAAAACTAGTTCCGAAGTTAAAATGGAAGCTACTTTTCACAGTTAATTTAAATTATTTTAAAATTAATAAGTTAATTCAGGTCGTGGAATCAATCGTTCATAGTCGGACTACAGATCTGTTTATTCATTAACTTCATTCTTTTAATTCATTCTTTTAATTATTTTATTTTTTTAAATTTCAAAATTAAGTTACAACCTTTGGCTCTGAGATCACAATTAATTATTTATTATTTTAGGTACTTTAATTATTTTAAGGATTTTCTTTGGTTTTAAAGTATTTTAATCTGTTTTAATTGTCTTATTTTAATATTAGTTTATAATTAAATGCTTATAAAGATTCGTAGATGATGAGTATCTTAAGTATTCAGAATATTGAAAAAGAGGGATCACCTGAAGATCAGGGCCCCCAGCCTTCTTTAGTTAGCCTTATAAGGCTAACTAACGAAAATATCACGACTTAACCTAACCAATCGTCAAGGGCGTACAGTTGGCCTAACGATCGGTTAGGTTAAGTCATGATATTTCGTTAGTTAGCCTTATAAGGCTAACTAACGAAGGCTGGGGGCCTTGATCTTCAGGTGATCCTTTTTTTTTCACCAGAAATTTTATGTGGGATTGATCTTGAGCCAACGTTTCGTCCATTAGGGGGGGGGCAGACATTTTCAAGCAAGTGATTTAAATATTGGAACTATAGTATAATTAAAATAATGAAGAGAATATATAATTTTAAAATTACACTTTAGGTGATGTAACTGTAAAATAAAATGGTGTAACTGTAAACTAAAAACTGAGGCTAACGACGAATAGTTCATCTACAAAACGAAAATAATACGCTTATGAAAGTCTTTTTTTTACTCATTATTTTGTTACAATTTCTGACAAACGAGACTCCTTTTCAGTACAATGATACCCTTTGTAATACAAAAGATGGAGTATGAACCGGATCCCCTCCCTCCCTGGAACAAACCTTTAGAAAGTTAAACCAAAATCTTGAATAAAAACAGCAAATTCAGTCTTGTATTATACCTATATATATATTATTTTAAAAATAGAAAAAGAATCTAAAAAGTTTAATTTCAGTGTTTAATTACACAAAATAATGAAGCAAAAACGTGCCGCGATTTCTCATGCATAAGTTGAGTATTGGGTGAAGTACTATATATATATATATATATATATATATATATATATATATATATTATATATATGTGTGTGTGTATATATATAGAAATATATAGAAATATTTTGTGTCATGCAGAGCAACATTCAGAGTTTATGGTATTAAAAAGTAGGTTATTTACGAGGAAGGTTATTTATATTATTATTAGTTTGCTAAGTAAATTACCGCCTATATTACCGTATGTAATTTCTCGATCTGATCCGTTCACAGGACACTGCAGTTGTCGAAAAAACACGATATATTGTGGCCGCAAAAAAGCCATTAATCCTTATTAGCAGACCTTTCTTGAGCAACCATATTCATTTACATTTATACCCCGCCTTCTTTACCAAATTACTGTAAAGTTTATCCAACCAGTTACTGATGTTGTTATAAAGCAAAGGCTAGAATTGGTTCTGCTCTCTTCTTAACCATCTTTCAGTTCTGCCGTATTTTAACTTGTATTTATATTTAATTTAAAATGTAATTTTCGTATGAATGTAATTTATATGTAATTAAAATTGTAAGTAACGAGAATAACGCGGTTAATTTGAGAATCCTAAAATTTCTTCACGTGAAATATCTGAAGTGTTCGATTGCAACAGCGCAATTTAATGGCTTTGCAGTAACTGAATTGAACTTTTTAGTTTACTCACGACTTCCAGATCGTTTGTGTATTTCTCTTAACTGCATAGGCGAATCAAATCATCGTGCATAGCGGACTCCAATTGGATCTCGCTATGCATTCTAGATTAATATTGTTGAACTGATCACTTCTCGTTAATGAGTTTTAGTTCGCTTTTAGTCTTAGGTTTACAAAAATTAGTACATTATAACTAAATTTATTGTATACTTTAGCCATTAAAATGTAGTCCATATTAAAAGGTTGGTCACCTAACCTCTGATAACCATAGTCAGGGATCTTGGAGTAATAATGTCGTCGGGTGCACAATTCAGAGAGCACTATAAAATCAAAATCACAACGGCTGGAAAAATAATGGGAATCATCTGGAGGAGCTTCCGCAGCAGAAAAGCAAACATCATGCTCAAATTATGGAAGAGTCTAGTCCTACCAATAATTGAGTATTGCTCAGTACTCACAAGCCCACACAGAAAAAGAGACATTGCGAGCATTGAAGCTATACAAAGGACTTTTACGTCTAAGATAGAGGAAACGGAAGGTGAAGACTACTGGTCTCGACTACAATCCCTGGAACTCTACTCTCTTGAAAAAAGGCGCGAGCGGTACACAATAATATACATATGGAAAATACTTGAGGGCTCTGTCCCTAACCTCAGAAATGAAATAGAAACAAACTGGAATGAGAGAAGAGGCAGATTTTGTACGGTCCCAGCTGCGGTGGGACAAGGAGCCATGAAAACGAGGATGGAAAATACCCTCAGAATACGGGGCCCAAAGCTTTTCAATGTCCTTTCAAAAGAAGTGAGGAATCTCCAGCACACCGACCTGAATAACTTCAAGAAACAGCTGGACAGATTCTTGTGCAAAGTCCCTGACCAGCCATGCGTGGCTGGCTACGAGGGCAGGAGGCGATCAGAGAGCAATTCCCTCCTTCACCAAGTCCGCAAATGAGGCGGGATGCTGCAGAGGGGTCGACCGCAGGTCGATCCTGAACCGTCGTTCAAACTCAACAAAAGTAACAACAGTAATATATATATATATATATATATATATATATATATATATATATATATATATATGAGGAGAGAGAGAGAGAGGAGAGAGAGAGAGAGAGAGAGAGAGAGAGAGAGAGAGAGAGAGAGAGAGAGAGAGAGAGAGAGCGAGCATTCTGAAGGTAAAAAAATATTAAAAAATAGTAAAAAAATATTAAAACCAAAAAAATTTCAGTTTGAGAGATATTTCTTTTTGTATAGTTAAGATATACAATATAGTCTGAAAAATGCGTCCTGCAGAAAAAGCAAATCATTTTGTGTGTATAATACTAAACCTTAAAAAGAACAGGACAAGAATAACAGCAAAAAACATTTTGCGTTAAAAATTTAAAGTTAAACAAGCAAACGTTCAACAAATCTGTCATGTTCAAGTTCTTGGAGAATAGTTTCAGTGTGTTGGAGTGGCTCTTGAGAATATCGGTTGGGACCAAGTTCTTGCAGCATCAAATCTTCCACTTTGTCTTGAAAATCGCTCCAAAGTGCTCTGCTACGTTCAGATCAGGGAAATTTCCTGCCATTGAGTCCGATCAAAGAAACCAATTATAGAGTCTCTCAGAAGTTGCTGGGTGACACTTGCACGGTGGCTTGGGCACTCTCATGAAGAAAACAACTTCCGCGGTGTTTGTTACATTTTGTGAATCTGAAAGAAATAGAATGACATTTTCTGTAAGGATAGTCTACCGATAATATGCACCATCCCATAAAGCGCCTTCTTCTTTGATCACCCATATCATTTTGATAGCGATGAAGCAAATGAATATCCCAGTGCAACGAGGTTTATTGCAAAGCTGTTGATAATGTTCGTGGTTTTTCAATATCTTCTAAGGAAAGTGACCCCACTCTGTCATTTTGACTACCCCATGGTCAATACCTTTCCGTGGTGGGGGAGATTGCGTGTCCCGATGAAGTCGTGTGCTGTACTGGATAGGGCCACCTATGACAGGGGGAACAGGATGGGTGGTTCAAACGAAGTGCTGTCACTTCCCCTTGGTTTTGGGACTGGGACTGGGGGTAAAGTATCTTCCAGCTTTCCATGCGTTTGTTGTGCGTGGAGACCTGTCTATTCCCCGTTTCTCGTCATCTGGAAGTTGAGTCTGCCTTGGAGCTGCGGCTTTTTGTGGGCAACACGTTTCTTTGGTGGGGAATAGGGGTAAAACAGGAGGTTCACTGTGGCCCCGCTGAATCAATCGACTGGCCTCGCGTAGGCTAGAGTCAAGTAGGCATTAGTAGTGTCGACACCCTTTTCGGTCCTGGGGTTGCCATAAGACGCTTTAATGGTTACCTGCTTATTCCTTTCCTTTAGCTCTGGGGTTGCCGTGACATTTAGCCTCTCACAAAAGACCCTCTCCTTGTTGGGCTCCGTGGTGAGTCGGGGAACGGAGAACTGAAGCTCTTTTTCTTTACCTATGGCAACTCCATCTTCCTCTACTTCTTCGACCTCCCCTCCCCGGAGTTCAAAACACTACTTTGACGCCCGTAAGGGCGGGTCGTCAGTGAGCCATTCTTCTGGCTCCCGTCAACGAGATCGACAGAGACAGACCTCTGCCAAGAAAGTCACTGTGAAACGTTTGTCCAGCGTTTTTGAGCCCGTGTCCTTCGAAATGTTCCTTGTCGTCCGTTCATTGGAAGGCATTCCTGTCACCGAACGAAACATTTTTTATAGTCATTGTGTATCGTTGCCACTTAGGGCGCCACTCCCCTAATTGTCTCGCAGTCCGATGGGAGTCTGTTAATGGAGGTATCTCCTCCGAGCAGAGCTCTCGCCTTCGGGCCCTTTCTTCTATGGCAGGTGCCTCTGTTAGTTGTTTGGTCCATCCCTCCCTCAACCAGACTCGTGGAGTTGCATTTTCACAAGATCTCCTCCGGTACGCTGAGGAGACTGCTGGCTGAGCTGGCAGACCAACAGGTCAACAAGGTCGAACGTATCCAAAAGTAGATCGATGGCATCCCTACTCCAACCCCGACCCCCACATCTTCTAGTGTGCCCACCGCGTCTCCTGTGAAGACCACCCTATCAGCGCCGGAAGTTTCTGACGTTGTTGCCTCGGAGGAGGTCGGTGCTCTTCTCGCAGACCCGGTTTCTTCTGCGCTGGCGTCGGCCTCTTTGACCGATGCCACTGTCTCAATGCCTCCCAGTGCGTCTGTGCTTGGGACTAGCCCTTCTGCCTCGGTTGTTGTTGTTTAGCCGATCAGCCCACCCTGATCGAGCAAGCCGGCGGCACGCAGGTAACCGATCGCCCTCTCCGGAGTGGACCAGAGGTTCAGCGCACTCGTGATGTTGTGTTGTGTTCGTTGTTGTGCTAGAGCGGTACAGTCCGTCATAATGTGTTAAATTGTTTGTGGTGTGTCTTGGCACAGGTGGCAGGTGTCGTCTATGGAGTTGTCTAGTCTGTGTTTATATGTCCATAAGTTGGGGTGATGTCCACATCGGAATCGTGCTAAGTTAACTCGATCCGATCTGCTCAGGCTGATCTCTGACCTGTTAATGGGCGGCGGCTTCGCACCTAGGACCGCATTCGGACCGAGTCGTGTCAGTGCTTTGTGGGTTAGGTGTGTGTGTATGTGTTTTCTGTACTGTGTGATGTCTGTGGGGCGTGGTATGGAATGGAGTATTTGGTTATAATGTCTCTCTGGTGTTACCTTAATGGTGCGAGGTGTTGGTGCATGATTGTACATGTAGTGGCAAGGGTGTTGTGGGTTAGTTGTCGCTGCTGCCATGAATTGTGTTCCCCTCATGTCTAAATGTTCCTTAACTTTTAGTATTTTGTTTCTGTGTGCAGGTGTTCTATTGGTGTTGTTTGAGTGCATCCTGTAATGATACGAAGTGCGTTGTTTTGTATTGTTTGTAAGGTGTTTATGTGTGTGTTTGAGATAATGGGTGCCCAGCATGGGCTAGCATAGTCCATAACTGAGCGAATATATTGTTTGTAGATGAGTGATGTTGTTTCCTGCTGGTGTCCAAAGTTTGTGCCTGTTAGTACCCTAAGCGTGTTAAGTCTTGACGTACATTTGTTTTTAATGTCCTGAATGTGGTTTGCAAAAGATAATGATGTGTTGTATGTGACACCTAGTATTTTGGTTCTGTGAGTGTGTGGAATGTTGATGTTGTTTAGTGTAAGTTGTGGAATTACCTGGTGTTCTTTTGTGTGCTTGTAAGCAAGGTGATGGTTTCGGTGGGTGCTGTGCCTCCTGCCGTTTCCGAGGATTCCCCCAGAGAGACCGCACCTCGGATACCGAAGGGTGCTTCTCCCTCGACCCCACCAGTTCGGAGTTCGGGATCAGGGGGACCTACGGGTTCTTTAGGATCCAGAAGACTCCTATTATGCCACCTGACCCTCCTCCATCTACTCAGATCTTTAATAAGGACTTAGTGGGAAAAGTTGCGTATGTCTTCCAAGCTCGTCTTCCTCAAAGGGGGCCTTGGGAACCATTCCAAGTAGGGTGTTCGCAGCCATCTTACAATGGAACTGTCATGGGTTGAGGACAAACTGGGAGGAGCTTCAGGTTCTTTTAAGTGACGTTTCACAGTTTGTGTGTGTTTGCAGGAGACGATGGTGAAGAGAGCAGCTCTTTCCCCTCCCAGGGGTTTTGCGGCATTCTCCTCTCCTCGTCTCCATGTGGGCGGTCATCATGGTAGATGTGCTCTGTATATCCACCTTGATGTCCCTTTTACCCACTTCCCTCTCCGTTCTCCTTTCCAGGTCGTTGTTGTTCAGTTTTACGTGGAGAAAAACTAACCGATATGTTCAGTGTACCTTCCTCCGAATGATCCATTTTCTCGAGATGATATGGTGCCTTTACTTAGCCAACTTCCCCGTCCATTTCTTATACTTGGCAACCTTAATGGGCGTCATTCTCTCTGAGGTGATCCTTTGACCAATGCAAGGTGCACTTTGCTGGCGTAGCTGGTAAAAGATTTGGACTTGGGAATTTTTAACACCGGTGAACCCACTCACTTTTATGTACATACTGGTTGTAAAGCACGAGTCATAGCCCTTCTTCCAATTGTCAGTCATCCATCTTTTACGACGATAAAGTTTTTGGACGATCCACTTCCGACTGATGAAAGTTGCACCTACTTCCATTGCTTTTCGATAGACATTTGCTCTAATTCAGTCTACCACACGTTGTCCTTCACTAATCTCCAACGACACTGGCCATTGTCACCTTCAGTTATTGGTCTGAAATCACAATGAAATTATCGATTAAAACAAGTATACCACATCTACTTTGATAGTCCAGTAAAGTTTGCATCCCACCAGCAAAATGTTACGCACAATTCCGTACATGACAAGTTTTCCAAACATTTTCTACATATCATACCGCGTATAGTGAATAAAATTATTAAAAAAAATCCAGATCTTTCTAACTTTTTTATTTTTCCTTTGCTAAACTTCTCTTGTGTTTGGGAAATGCTTCGAATTGAGAAGCACGTGATAACTTCCGGACGCACTTACGGGTTCGAAGTGTATTTCTTTTTTGAAGTATATAAATACTGAAATACCAAAGCTACCAAAGAGGGTGGTTGAAAAGCTACTATCTATTTTGCTGAAATAATAGTATTTTAGGATAAAAATGAAATAACATAATTAGATAAATATTTATTTATCAAGCTTAGGTCTAAGATTCGACGTGAGCATTATCAGTGTCTCTGCAAATCTCAAATCTGTCCACTCAGTGCTGGACTTACCTATAAGCTAAATAAGCTATAGCTTAGGGCCACACACCCTCGGGGGCCTCATTTTTTTAAATATATTTTTATTTTATCATTAGTTTTTATTCTTTAACACTAATTCATCAAAAATTATATATATATATATTATTTTTTCTTTATCATTAACATTAATATAAAAAATAATAATTATAGTAATAATTATTTTAAATTTTTTTACCCGAATTTTTTTAGAGAAGGGCCTCAAATTTCATATAGCTTAGGGCCTCAGCAGGAAGGGCCTCAAATTTCATATAGCTTAGGGCCTCAGCAGGTGAAAGTCCGGCCCTGTGTCCACTGCATTGCGGAACACATTCTCAAGCATCTCTGGGGTTATTTTAGCGATTGTCGTGACGATGCGGGTTCAAAGATTTTGCAGGTCCGTAACCCTTGTTTTGTAAACCTCAGACTTTATAAAGCACTACTCAAAGAAGTCTAATGGTATTAAATCCGGAGATCGTGCTACCCAGGGCCTATTTCCACCACATCCAATCCAGCGATTTGGCAAGAGCTTATCAAGGTACGCCCGAACGATGTTTGCATAGTGACATGGAACTCCATCTTGTTGAAAGAAAACAGTGTCGAGAATGCCATCTAGACGAAGCTGGAGTTCAAGAAACTGCTGAAGCATGTCAACATAAATTGGCCCTGTTACCATAGCTTCTGCAAAGAAAAAAGTCCGTAAATCTTCGATCTTGTCATACCCAAGCAGACATTAACTTTGGGAGAATCTCTCTCCCATTCGTAGAACTCAGCTGGTTTTTCACTAGCCCAGATACGGCAATTATGTCGATTAACCTTTCCGCATGTGTGGAATGTCGCCTCATTGCTGAAGAGAATGTAGTTTAATAAGTTTTCGGTATAAATTTTTTCAATGAATTCTGTGCACATGGCGGCTCGTCTTGGATAATCCTCTTCGTGTAACTCATGTAGCGCTTGAATATGGTAACTTTTCTTCATTAATATTGATTTTAAAATCCTTAGAACAGTCGTTTTTGTGTATGCTCAGTCTACGTGATTCTGTGCGAGTTGACATTCTAGGATTTGTTTCAAAGGCATCTCTTACCAAGTCAACATTTTCTTGAGAGGTACCTGGACGTCCAGATCTTGCCTCATTATGAACAGATCCTGTTGTTTCAAATGTATTGACCAGCTCGCGAATTGCTTTGTCTGTAGGTCCTGGTTTGTGAAATCTTTCGAGTTTTTCTCGAATTTCTTTGCACTTCTTCCCTTGGATAATTATTTCAGCAAAATAGGTAGCGACTTTTGGACCACCCTGTAGAACCTCACTGATAGTTATCCCACAATATAAATCTGTGAATTATCGCACAATCGGCCTCATTATGCCTAGTTGTTTACACGCACAACCACACAAACACCCCATATATACTTATGAGGCGCGCAGGCGAATAGAGGCGAATTAACGATTTCGGGATTTTGGTTGATTCGCCTCTATTCGCCCGAATATATATATATATATATATATATATATATATATATATATATATATATTTGAATGAATATTTAAATGAATGGTGCAAAAAAGGATTTTTTTTTATGCAGGAAGGGGGTGTTCAATGTCGAATGCCCACAAAAACGTCCCCCCACCCCCCATAGAAGAAGAATTAACTATTTATTTAATTAGTAACTATTTATTGCAGTGACATATTCGAAAAAAATAAGTGCACTTAATTCAGTAATGCTGTACATTTTAATTTTTGTATAAAATCTTAAAGAATGGAGGAATTGCGATAGCGATTTGGTAAGAGCTCATCAAGGTACGCCCGAACGATGTTTGTAGAGCTCATCAAGGTACGCCCGAACGATGTTTGTATAGTGACATGGAGCTCCATCGTTTTGAAAGACAACAGTGTCAAGAATGCCATCTGAACGATGCAATATTTCCGCGCTCCACCCTCTCCGAGATATGACCCAACGTAGTCTCTCTTTCTATCCCACCCTCACTCTCTCCATCTCCTCCTCCCCCTCTCCCTCTCGCTCCCCTCTCCTCCTCCTCCTCTCACTCTCGCTATCCCCCCCCTCTCCTCCTTCCCCTCTCCTTTCGCTTCACCAAAAACGACGATATTACGAGATCAGACCATCTACATGGAATCGCACAATAGCTGAAATTAATCATCATAATGTTGAGGAATACAACACTTATTTGTAAGTGTTAATATCGAGTCACGATATGACAAAGTATTGCATCGCGAATGATCACAAAATTCGAAGGACACTGTAATTCGGCGTGTCAGATTACGATTCGAGTAGCATCTAATTTTAAAATGTGATTTGAATCCAGCGACGAAATATATTAAATAATATATATTAATATATATGTAAAAATAAATAATTCTAACATCCATTTTTGCATATAAAGTCCAAACTCGCGTGACACTTTAACTGTATGCAGGGTGTTTCAGGAGGAAAGGTCAATGCTTTGGGAGGTGATAGTATCGGTCATTATGAGAAAAAAGTTCATATGAACATGTGTCTAATTCTGAATGGTTACGGAGATAGAGCTGTTTGAATCTACAAATACAAAAGCATTGTTAATGGTAATCAAGAAAGAGAAACCAATTACTGTTTCTAACATTTAATGTTTAAACATTGGCATTTTGAATGGTATCAGATACAGAAATGACAAATTTGTTACAGTTTACAATACGTTTTCGAAAATCCCACCGTCAACCTCAAAATGCTCGCGAGCAATTCGTCTCGTGTATCCACCTTTCTTTTGTAAACTTGACGTTTCATCCACCCCCACAAACAATAATCTAACGGAGAGAGGTCTAGAGATCTTGGTGGCCATTGAATGGGACCACCGCGGCCGATCCATCGACAAGGGAAAGTTTGATTTAGGTATTGCATCACCAGACGGGTAGAATGTGGAAGAGCCCCGTCATGCTGAAAGTACATACCAGCGCGTGTAGTCAAAGGAACATCCTCCAATAGTCCTGGCAATTCATTTTGCAGAAATTCTAGGTAACTTTGTCCTGTAAGACGATTCTCTAAAGTAACAGGGCCAATCAGCTGATCATCGATGATACCGCACCACACATTGGCAGAGAAGCGATGTTGAAAATTTGTTTCCCCCTTGACATTTGGATTTTCGTCTGACCACCGATGAGAGTTACGAGTGTTGTTGATACCGTCACGGGTGAAAGTAGCTTCATCGGTGAACAGTATTAATCGAAGCAATCGGTGATTAGCATTTACCCAATGACAAAATTCCAGTCGCATGGCAGCGTCTCCTGGTTGAAGGTGTTGTACACGCTGTACATGATATGGATGCAAGCCTTCCTCACGTAATGCTAGCCACACTCTTGTGTGTGGTACACCGAGACGTGTAGAAATTCTTCATGAGTTAGTAGTAGGACTATGCTCTACCAACTGAAGAATGTTTTCCACTTCATCCACATCTTGTTGACCTTCACGTTTAGATGAAACATGAGCGCTGGGAAGTGTACCAATCTCACGCAGTGTTGAAAACCCTGGTAAACACTCTTCGATCCGGAATTCTGCGGTTCGGAAGCCGTCGACGGTATTCTGCAACAGCAGCTGTTGCACTTCCATCGCAAAAACCGTAGACATACACCATATCTGCATATTCGGCATGTGTGAAGGTGTGTAGCATTCTTAACACTGCTTCAAACACCAAACAATGTCACTCACAACAGTCAGCTGTCGATTGGCTTATGTTACATGCTTACATTACAGCTTACATGATTCAAGGTTATAGGGGAGGGAAGGGGGAGGAAGAGCTGCGCGCGCATCAGATTCAAACAGCTCTATCTCCTAACCATTCAGAATTAGACACATGTTCATATGAACTTTTTTTTCTCACAATGACCGATACTATCACCTCCCGAAGTATTGACCTTTCCTCCTGAAACACCCTGTATACAGTATAATGCAAGTTCGGAAAAAAATTTAATTTTCTTTCTATTTTATTTTTTTAAGTAATTGATGAATTCTTTCTTTTTAAAATTCCCTAATCATTTTCTAGATTAAGCTTAATCATGTAGTCGCGTTAAATTCTGCAATGTTAATTTTTTTATATATTCTCTCTTAGTTGTAAAAGATGTAGTCATAACTTGCCAAAGCTCTAAATTAACACTTAATTTTAAATTTTAAGCATTTAATTTGGGCTCATATGCCTGTTTATTTTAATCCATAATAAAATGCATATTTCAATTTCCATTTTTAGTTAACTCGGCAAATCATGATAACATCAGATCTGTCAGTATGTTTAAAAGTAAAATATGACTTCATCTTCAAATATCTTGCTTATCTGCCAGTATGCTGTTACAGCCAAAATTTACCTTTATTTTCAACTATTTTGCATAAAAAAAAAAAAAATCAGCCTATTGAGAATAAAAAACAAAACAGGTCAACATCAAATAATAATGATGTCACCAAATTATTGGTATATAAACTTGTAATTTTTCAAATTATCATTCTGATAATTCTGATCTGACCAAGAGGCCGAAGCATTACCTGTAATATTTTAGAAGCAGTAAAATTCAGTCAGAGGAGCCCTGCTTTCTCCAGAGAACTTAGTTTTAAAATAGAATAAATAATTTCCCGATACGCTACAAGAAGAATCGGGGAACCGTCAGATAATTTAGCAAGTTTTCACAGAATCCTCCGATCCACTAAAAGAAGAAATCGGAGTGTAGTACAAAAGAAACTACGGATCAATGAAAGTAAGCCACCCCCAGCCTTCTTTAGTTAGCTTTATAAGGCTAACTAACGAAAATATCACGACCTAACATAACCACTCGTTAGGTCAACTGTACGCCCTTGACGATTGGTTAGGTTAGGTCGTTATATTTTCGTTAGTTAGCCTTATAAAGCTAACTAAAGAAGGCTGGGAGTGGCCTTCTTTCATTGATCCGAAACTACTGCGATTCCTACAATGTACCAGCTACCCCAGAGTGAGAAAATTCGTTGCTGCCACCCAATCAGACCCTTCGTCAACCTCGAACCACCCAAGGCCATAGACGGAGGGTTAACTTATATACTGCCACGATCATCAGACGGTGGTTTCAGGAACAACGAGATGTCGAGCTGCTGAACTGGCCCACCAAGGGGGTGTAACCTAAACCCTATTGAAAATGTGTGGGCAAACGTGGTTAATGTTTGGGAGCCTGGGTAGGAGCGTACATCTCGGCACCTGCTGGAACACTATATTATCATTATCTTTTCATGGATAGACCTTTTTCTGGATGATCATTTGTTGATGATGCATAGACTTTAAACAGAAATGTTATTGCCTGGAGGAAAAGTCGATACTACAATTTATCTTACACTTTAACTATAACATAGCCACCTCAAAATCCTATGATTGAAAGTTTTTAAAGTATCCTACGTTTGTGAAATAACCTAATTACTCTATTCCCTAAATTTAGGAATAATGCTTGAATAAAATACATAGTCGTCCTAGCATTACCACCAAAACTACAGTGAACAATATATTGATTCCGTCATTGGTTTTCAAAAAATAAAAGCATTACTTACTATGATAACACCTGAGAGGGGGAGAAAGAGATTTTTGGAAGTGAGGGTGGGGGACTGGGGTTTAAGAGAGACTGCGTTGTTTTCACATCTCGGAGAGGGTAGAGCGGAACTATTGCAGGGAACTGTACATCTGTTTTTACCGTGTATTTTTCGCCTGGCCTAGGCTCTAGTTGTAATGGCGTCTGTTCAAAAGAAGACTAAGCTCATAAGGTGGTTCACAAATATAAATCAGTCATTATATCCCAAATACGATTTACGCGTGAATGAAACAAACCCGCATAACCTTGGGCAGCTGGTTGAATAATCTTGGTCCTCTCAGAACAAAACTATTTTCCTTCAGGATGGAGAACGTTCCGTCTGGCCTTTAATTTGGGAACACGTCACATTCTTCCTTTCCTACTTCGCATCCTTGTTTGAGTGGTTATAGGGTTTTAAGATTAAGGGCTAGTTCCTCTATTATTTTCCAAGTGTAAATAATGGTGTACCTTTCTCTCCTTCTTTCCAGTGAATATAAATTTAATTCACGTAACCTTTTACAGTAATTTAGTTCTTTTCATCCATTGATCTTGGCTGTGAAGCTTCTTTGAATCCCTTCTAGTTGACTGATGTCTTCTTTTTCATATGGGGATGTTAGGACCGAGCAATATTCCAACTTGGGTATGATCAGTGTTTTCAAGAGAGGAATCATTTTATTCCTATCCCTTCTTTTAAATGTTCTCAGTTATTCTTTTTGCTGTGTTTACTGCTATCTTATTTTGTGCTTCAAATTTCGCGTCATCAGTCTTTAAAACACCTAAATCTTTTGCTTTAGAATTTTTCCATTTGGGTTATAGTATTCTATGGATTTTAGGTCCTCCCTTCTTTCGTACATTAATAGTTGAAAATTTTCAGTGTTAAATTTAATATTATTGACTTCAGACCAATTATAGATTCTGTTTATATCTGTTTGTAGAGATCCTATACCTTCTGGGTTTCTTATTTTTCTACTAATTTTTGTATCATCGGCAATGGATGTTACTGTGCTGTCACTGGTAATTTCCTCATCTATATCACTTAGCATGAGTATGAAAAGCAATGGAACTAATACTCTTCCTTGTGGTACTGAGCTAAAGACCTCTAACTCTGATGAAGATATTCCTTGAAGTGTAAAGGCCGCCGCACACCGAAACCCACGCTAGCCACGCCACGCACTCCAGACACGCTACGCAGTCCTCACACCAAAAGATACGTGGCCGGGCAACGCTGCCAGTATCTATCCGACCTTAATCGTCGAGTCCAACGAAATTCAAAGGATAAATGTATGTACACCATTCTATTCAACAAAAACCTTGCATGAGAAGCGCCCTCATACATATTTTTATCAACATGATCATCAGAAGTCACAAAAGGTCATCATATAACCAAGAGAGTATCGGATTGATTGGCGTAGAGAAAGGTATTAAAATGGGAATTTCCTTCCAACAATTATTTTTTCTGTAAATGTCCCTGTACTCTCCTTTCTTTATGTTATAAAGACATGAGTACCGTCTGACTTCTTCAATCAACTCTTCCATTGCAAAATTGATGCGAAACGGGGCGGATCGGGAATGAATGAATGAGTGCGACTGATTAAACTATTCCCTCCAGTGGGGAGAAGATAAGCTCCACCTAAAACGGAGATGAACTGAGCATGCGCAGCCAAAGACACGTCTCGAAATATCGCTCAGGGAGCGAACGCGAGCCACTTGGCGCAGCTGGCCGACGCATGGTCGCTGCGGTGACGCATGGTCGCTTCGGTGAGTTGCTTCGTTGAAAATCATTAGAGCGATGCTGAGCCACGTGGCGTGGGTCGTGTGCGGCGGCTTTAACCACTTGCTACCACTCGCTAAAGCAATTATATACCCATTTTCCTACTTTTTCTGTTATTCCCATATATTTCAGTTTATGTGCTATGATTCCATGGTCACGTCGAACGCCTTGGCAAAGTCTGTGTATATCACATGATAGTTTTCATTGTTTTCAATTGCATCAATAATGTTGTTATAGTATTCCATTAGTTGTGAAAGGCATGATCTTCCTGACCGGAATCCATGTTGGTTATCATTTAATTTTTCCGAGTTTCCAAAGAGTCGTATATTTTTTCTTTAACTATTCTTTCAGATATTTTGGTAAGATGAGATGTAAGCGACACCGGTCTATAGTTTTTAGCCTCGGATCGATCTCTTATATATTGGCACTATGTTCGCTCTCTTCAGGATACTCGGTATTTCTCCTGTCTCTAGTGATGGTCTCCATATCCAATATAGCAGGGCCGGCCAAGTTGTTTTGTCAGCGGGCCACTTTATAAAAAATCAAAAGTCAAGCGGGCCACCTTAATATTTTATCATTATCATTAAAATATCACAATTAATAACTGCAAATAACTGTTTATCAAAGTAAATTTATACTAAACTTTTGCCAAATACAAAATCTTAAAAATTACAAATAAAACTTATTTCTGAATACAATGTTTCATGTGGTACAGCGATCGAGAAGAAACAACGTCGAGGTGGTAGCAAAGTCACTACGATTCTGAAGGGTAGGGAAATATTGGCGTCTAAAACAAAGAGTGTACAGTATATCACTGATTGTACATATAATAATTATTTTTTATTTATTTTTTATTTAATTTTTTATTTATTTTAATTTTTTTATAGAATTAATATATTTTTTTATTTATTATTTCTGAGGCGGGCAACCTCCAAAAGTCAAACGGGCAACTTTTGGCCCACGGGCATGGGGTTGGCCGGCCCTGCAATATAGGGACTTAGCAATTTCATTCTTGCAGTTTAAATATATATATAAAATTTTGTTCAGACAACCAAGACACAGCCTTCCACTCCAAAAGCAATCTCTGATACTGGTCTGAAAGTGCAGGATGTGCCTAAATTATGTTTACAAATTCAATTAAATTTAAATGAATTTGTAAATATAATTTGTGGACACCCTGTATAACTGACTGATAACTTAAACTTCATTTACTCACTAATATTTTATATTTGTGAACCACACCACCACCAACCACACACCATTCATGAAACCGAGAAAGATGAACAGACCAACATTGCGCACTTTATTTACGTCTGATAAATAGTCTAAAATCTACTGAGGAAATGGTTGTTTTCAGATACAGTGGTTATTTACATAACACTTTTAGAATGCTTGTACACGCTTCATAAACGTTTATGAACGTTTATTAAACGTATCATCGTTTGCTGGAAAGGTAGGCATGTTTTGGTTCTAAGTTTTGCCCGCCATTTATTATCTTTATATTTTGTATAAAAAACTAACAAAATATTGTGATTCTTTTTAATATTTGCCCTTGATAATACCACTAATATAATATATATATATATATATATATATATATATATATGATGAATAAAACCACGAAGGAAAGGAAACACAGAGTGGTGCTCAAGCGCTTTCGTCTAATGACATCCTCAGGAACACTCAACCACTGTGTGTTTCCTTTCCTTCGTGGTTTTATTCATCATAAATATTTTTCACGTGTTACTTTCGTGAAATAATTTTCATATATATATATATATGGAGAGAGAACGAGCAAATGAAAAACGAGGTACCTCCCAGGAACCGAACCCGGGATCATCCAAATGCCGGTCGAATATGCTAACCACTACGGGTTCGATTCCTGGGAGGTACCTCATTTTTCATTTGCTCGTTCTCTCTCCTCATCTTGTGCAGACGCTCTTCTACACAAGCATCGTTCTTTACATTAATTATACTGTGTGTTGTTTGCAGTTAAAATGTATATACGTACGGCATGAGAAGGTGCCCCCTCAGGGCATTCGATTCCGCTCGTATGTAGGAGAATTACGGGTTCTGACTGATCGGGACCTTGGTGTAGTGGTTAGCATATCCGACCGGCAATTGGATGATCCCGGGTTCGATTCCTGGGAGGTACCTCGTTTTCATTTGCTCGTTCTCTCTCCTCATCTTGTGCAGATGCTCTTCTACACAAGCGTCGTTCTTTACATTAATTATACTGTGTTGTTTGCAGTTAAAATGTGTATATATATATATATATATATATAGGGTGAGTCAAAAGTCCGGAAACATCGGAAGGATAGGAAACTTTTATTGCAAAAAGACATGTGTTACAAGTAATTATAAGATGTGCTCTACTGTATATGTTCTCCTTTACTTCCAGACATTTCTGGACTCTGTTTCCCCACTCGATCTGGACTCTTTCCAGGACATCGGGCTGGATTGCAGCACAGGCTTCTGTAATGCGCTGCTTCAAGTGGTCTGTGTCCCGGATCTTCAGACCATACACAATGGCTTTGAGGTGTCCCCAGAAGTAAACGTCCAGCGGTGTCAGGTCGGGGGACCGGGGAGACCATTCCACTGGACCACGACGACCAAGCCAACACCCTGGAAAATGTTTCCGGACTTTTGACTCACCCTATGTGACGGTTACACGCGTTTCGTTTGAAGTCTGAATAAAAGTGATGTTACAATAAAAATCCTGCAGTTAATTCTTTTTAAGCAGTGCCGTTATCTGAGTGAATATTTAGTGCACACAGTGGTAGTTCTCTTTAAGTAGTGAAATAGCGGCGTATATTAAAATAAAGCAAATAAAATCAAAGCAACTTAATCTATACAGCTTTTTTCCGAGTGTTTTCTCTCCGAAGGAATTTAGTTGCCCATCGAAAGGCTATATCCCTCAGTTATCCCCCGCGGCACACTCCCAGGCACCAATCACTGAGAATCCCCCACCCCCCGGAGTAGCATAAAACTTTCCCTCCCTCAATTCTAAAGTCAAATCAAGTACTCTCTTATTTACCCTTTTGAGGCAATATTTGGTGCACAATCATTCACATACCATTAGTAACATGCAACGGAAAAAAAATTCCTACAACCGTGTGGATACTGTAAAAAAGTAACAGATGAATCAAAGACAATCCGTGGCGACCTTTGCCAATTACTAGTCGATTTCGGATGCCTGAAATGAAGTGACGAAGAAATCTCTTGTAACAGGCACAAAACAATTAAACGGAATCAAGTTCTTCCGCAAAAGCTGCATGATCGAAATAAACTCGTTTACGGTCTTTAAAGCAGAAAGAGACTATGAGGAAAAAACAAGAGGAAATTATGAATAGCGAACAGAGAAGAATGGAAAGAACGAAGATAGTAAAAGAAGAAACTGTGAAAAATGAGCAGAAAAAAAACAGAAAAACGAGTAAACGGGAAGTAGAAATAAAAAAAATTACTAACACGCAAGGATCCCGGGACAATCAAGAAATCAAACTGAAACCGTCCAAAACAAAGGCTCCAAGTCAAAATGGGGAACAAACGGTATGTAAATATTATGTGAAAGGAATTTGCAGATATAAGGGAGGACAATGTGTATATACGAACACCTTCCTTTGTGCAACTTCTTCTACAATAATGGTCACTGTAAATTCGGTGGAAACTGCAAATTCTACCATCCGGACATTTGCAAGACTTACGCGACATATGGAACCTGCCAATACGGGAAAAAAAATGCTATTACGATCATCTCCCGACAAGTTCAAAGGACAAAGGACAAGTTTCAAATGACAACAGGAAAATATGAAAAAAATATGTACACAGAACAAAGAACATAAGCATTGTCCTGGTAAATATTCAAGGAATAAAACCGAACAGGTTTCGTACCTGAGAGGATTTATGAACGAAACAAGGGTGGACATCGCATGCCTCGCAGAAACATATCTTAAATATTGCCAAGGAAATTGCGATAACTGTGAACACTGTATCGATAAGAAAGAATTGCATATCGATGGGTTCAACTAACTAAGAGTGGATAGAACAGCGAGACGTAAAGGTAGCTGTGCTATTTATATCATGAGAGTCATATGACAGAGACGGTAATAAGTAAATCCAACAGCTTCGTGGAAACGCTTGCAGTGAAAATGGAGAAACTAAACGTGGTACTGATAGTCATCTATAGACCTCCAAACTCTCCAACTGAAAAATTTTCGGATGCCATTGATGATATCAGAAAACTAAAAAAGTCTGTAAACTCTCCATCCCCAATATAATACTCTGCGGCGATTTTAATTTCCCATTTTTAAAATACAAAAAGGTGCGT
Organism: Bathynomus jamesi; assembly: GCA_023014485.1. Taxonomy (NCBI): domain Eukaryota; kingdom Metazoa; phylum Arthropoda; class Malacostraca; order Isopoda; family Cirolanidae; genus Bathynomus; species Bathynomus jamesi. Next base: position 642,334 of record JAJOZX010001884.1, on the reverse strand, counting down.
AGAAATATATTTATACACCAAGACAAGGGGGTCACAAGAGAAGACCAGGAGCAATCAAACATGTTGATGGCTCTAACAAACGAATTTATGTTGACACAAGAGATAACAGAAAACACCATAAAAAATAACTGCCTAGATCTGGTATTCACGAATAGCACGAACTTGATTCTTGATATAAAAATAACCGCAACTATTATCTCAGACCACAACATGATGGAGATATTAACAAATATGGCGAAAACATTAAAAGAAAATACCCATAATGAAGAAAGAAGCAAATTTTGGACCTTTAACTTAAACTCCAAAACTATAAATTGGGAAGCAATCAGATCACACATGATTCAAATAGAGTGGAGAACAGTTTTCGAGAATAAAACAACTGAAGAAATGCTAACAACCTTGGAAGAAAAGACGATGGGAATTTTAGAAAAAATATGCTCCGAAATCACAACCAAAAGGAAAGAGGAACTGGTTCGAGAGGCAAAAGCGAACAATATTCCGCAAAAGAAAGAGAGTAGCTGAGAAGTTAATAAAGTGCAGAGACAACAATACCAGAAAAGTAATACAAGAAAAACTGGAGAATATTGATAGAGCAATACAAACCCTGATTGAGGGCCATACAGAGAGGGAAGAGGAAAAGGCGGTGGAAGTAATAAAGGAAAATCCAAAATATTTCTATAGCTATGCGAAAAGAAAAAAAAAAAGCGCGCTACTATCGGGCCCTTAAGGAAAGGAAACAATGAACTAACCGACGATATAAAAGAAATATCTGAAACACTGAAGCCCAATATGAATCAGTCTTCAGTACCCCAAAAAAGAGACAAAGTGATACCTGACATAGATCCATTCTTTGAAGAGAAATTGCAAGGAGAGTGTATAACAGATTTTGATTTCACCCCAGAGGAAATAGCGAGAGCTATAGGACAAATGAAATCACACTCAGCTGCAGGTCCGGACAAATGGAAAGCATTATTGATTAAAAACTGAAAAGTGAAATAGCTACACCCATATACTGGATATAGAGAAGACCCCTAGACACTGGAGAAATGCCGAGTATCTTGAAAAGAGCGAACATTGTACCTATATATAAAGGAGGGGACAGATCTCAAGCAAAGAACTATAGACCGGTGTCTTTGACATCCCATCTTACCAAAGTATTTGAAAGATTAGTTAGAGAGAAAATATATAACTTCTTGGAGACACTGGAAAGAGACAAAGAAAATCAACACGGATTCGATCAGGAAGATCGACGTGGACAATATCGTTCCATTTAGTAGCGAGACTATTTTGGATGAAATAACTGTTTACGAGGGTGAGATTGCGCATTATATCGATAGGCTAAAAGTTAGCAAGGCTCCAGGCCCTGACGCTTTTTATCCCAGACATTTGAAAGATTTGAAAGACGTTATTGTAGGCCCCTTAACGAAGATTTTTAATCAGTCACTGGAAACGGGGATTATTCCTGAAGACTTCAAATTAGCTAACGTCACGCCCATTTTTAAAAAGGCGACCGCACGGTACCTAGTAATTTTAGGCCCATTAGCTTAACGTCAATTGTAGGTAAACTTTTGGAATCCGTAGTTAGGGATCGTATCATCGATCACTTAGAAAGTCGCGATTTGATTAATTAATAGTAGTCAGCATTGGTTTCGACGCCATAGATCTTGTTTAACTAATTTGTTAGAATTTTAAACGAAATAGTGCGCAAATACGATAGGCATAGAGCGGCTGACGTTATTTATTTAGATTTTAAAAAGGCGTTCGATATAGTTCCGCATAGAAGATTAATTGTGAAGGTTAAAGCGCACGGTATACGCGGTCAGGTAGCTAACTGGTTAGAGGAATGGCTTCGTGCTAGGAGACAGAGGGTCGTTGTTAATGGTAGTGAATCGGGGTGGTTGGATGTACGTAGCGGTGTCCCACAGGGTTCAGTGTTAGGCCCATTGCTATTCGTAATTTACATTAACGACATAGATGTAGGATTGACCAGTAACGTGTCAAAATTCGCGGACGATACTAAAATAGGCGGTAAGGTTGTTAACGAGGACGATAGAAATAGGTTCCAAGACGATGTAAATAGGATTATGGAGTGGAAGGATAAGTGGCAGATGCAATTTAACGTAGACAAATGTAAAGTTTTGCATGTAGGTTCTCGTAACAATAATTACACGTACACGATGGATGATAGAGAGTTAGCGAGCGTTGACGAGGAAGTAGATTTAGGCGTACGCGTATCTAAGGATTTAAAAGTTAGGAACCAGTGCCTGGAGTCTTGCGCAAAAGCTAATAGGATGTTAGGCTTCATAGCGCGTAATTTCGAATTTAAATCGAAGAATATTATATTGCCCCTTTACAAGTCCATAGTCAGGCCTCACTTAGAATATGCCATTCAGTTTTGGTGCCCGTATTTGCGTGAGGATATTGATAGGTTAGAAAGGGTTCAGCGTCGTGCCACGAAACTAATTCCGTCATTGCGCAACAAGCCTTATGAAGATAGGATTAAAGAGTTAGACTTGCATTCACTCGAAACTAGGAGATTATGGGGGGAGCTTATTGAAGTTTTCAAAATCATTAATAACGTAAATTTTGACAAACTGTTCACTTTCGATAATAGCAATACTCGTAATAACGGATTTAAGTTGCGTGGCAGACGTTTCATTACTAATATCGCTAAAAACAAACTTCTTTACGTTTAAAGTAATTGATAAATGGAATAATCTTCCCGCATCAGTCGTTCACTCTACCAGCGTTAATATGTTTAAGAACCGTTTAGATAGGCATTTTAAAAATATTAACGTTGTTTAAAATAAAAAACAATTAGTAACAGGAGCTCTGGGGGTGGTGGTCGAGGATGAGTCTGTTGACGATTAATGCCAGCTTGTGACATGCCAGCGTGTGATGCCAGCAATAAAAAAAAAAAAATTAGACTAACATGAACGTAGATGTAGCTTGTAGAGTAAACTAACCCACTTTTTGTTGAACTTTATCTACTTTTTTTTTCTTATCCTCTCCTTACTTGCATGTCTGTAACTCTTTAATTGCATGTCTGTAGTTTGCATGGTATGACTGTGAGTTAAGACTGTGTTTGCATGGTTTGTAAGTGTTCTTATTTTACTTCTTTTCATCTTTCACCCCTTTCCTATTCTCTCCGACTATTTTTCTGACTTGTCGGCAGTGGCCGGCGGATGATGATGGTGAGTCTTTCTCTCTCTTTTTCTGAATGAATGTTAACCCACGAATGATAGGTTTTGCTACTTACTTAACCCCTTATTCTCTTCTTTTAACCCCTACTCTCTTCTTTCTCTCGGGCTAACCTTAGAGTGGATCTTAGGGTCTTTGTTAGCCTTAGCTTCTGTAGATCTGTAGATCTTGCCTATCACAACTTATAGAACACTATAACAACATCCTAGACGCACTTGAAGGCAATGAAAATTACGATGTCACATACACGGATTTTGCTAAAGCTTTCGACAAATGTGATTATGATATAATAGCGCATAAAATGAAACGCATGGGAATAACAGGCAAAGTTGGAAAACGGATCTACAAGCTCCTCAAAGAACGTATACAGGTCGTTAAAAATCAAGGTACAGTAGATCATCATCAGAATAGGAAGTACGCAGCTCAGTACCACAAGGAACAGTATTGGCCCCGCTCCTTTTCATTATCATGCTAACAGACATAGACACTGAAATAAACAGTAATAGTACAGTAACATCCTTTGCGGACGACACCTAGATCAGCAGAAAAATCAGCGATGTAAAAGGGGAAATTCCAGCTCTTGAGATATGGTAGAAATGAGGAACTTAAACAGACAGCATTATTATGCCCCCGACAGAGAGGAAATTCAGAGAAGCACGAAAACGATAGATATCGGGGTTATAATGATCGACCGATGATGCAAAATTCGAGACACAAAATCAGATAGCAATAAACAAAGCAAAAAGAGTCGCAGGACAGGTACTAAGAACCTTTAAAAGAAGGGACAAGACAGTAATGATTCACTTAAATACTTCTCAGTCTTGACGTCTCCATACAAGAAAGGAAAGGAGAAATTAATAAACTAGAAGATATTCAGAGACATTTCACAACCAAGATTGATGGCTACAAAGAACTCAACTACTGGGAAAGACTACATAAACTGAATCTATACTCTCTGGAAAGAAGAAGGGAGACGTACACCATAATATATAGATGGAAAATGATCGAAAAACTGGTACCAAACCGCAAACTAAACCCAATTACCATCCAAACAATGATGAAAAATAGGAAAGGCAGAATGTGTAGTGTTCCCAAATTAAAGGCCCGATAAGTGACCTCCTCAACACTGAAAGAAAACAGCTTGGTTGTCAGGGGCCAAGACTTTTTAACCAGTTTCCAAAGGACCTCAGGAACATGACAGGGGTCAAAGTTGAAGTCTTCAAGAGAAGACTAGATGCCTGGCTCAGGGTGGTACCAGATGAGCCGGGTGTACCTAGCTGTGTGCGGTGGAGAGAGCAAGAGAGAAAATCGCTCCTCCATTAAGCCAGGCTTAGAGGCGGGGCCACCAGCTTGACCTTCGTGTGAAGAGAGACCAGCGCACGAAACTACTACGAGGTACGAAGTATATATATGTTACGCCCAAACATCGAAATCGCTCAGTGAGCGAAAAACACTGCCACAACGCGTTGTGGATGCACCTAAGTGACCACACACCGATGTTAGATATTTTTTCGCTCCATGGCCGTTCTCAAACAACCTCAACGCGTTGCGAACGATTCGGATATGACCACAACGCGTTGTGGACGATTTGAAACGACCACACACCGATGTCGTTCATCAAACTCTATTTAAACACGACGTATATTGAAATGATATAAACACGACGTATATTGAAATGATATAAACACGACGTATATTTATCGACGTATTCACCAATTAAAAAGCAAAGTTAAGCAGATATGCTAGAAAAAAGATAAAGTCCTTTAAAAAATTATTATCAATAATTTTCCCGTAGGTTTCGATTAATTTTAAGCAACTTTAGAATAAGACGTAAATGTAAAAATTAACTAACTGGTTAGGTTAATTGAATGCCAGGTTAGGTCAACTGAGTGCCAGGTTAGGTCAACTGAGTGCCAGGTTAGGTTAACTGAATGCCCGATTAGGTTAATTGTACGCCCTTGACGATTGGTTAGGTTAAGCCGTGATATTTTCGTTAGTTTTAACGAAAATATCACGACTTAACCTAAACAATCGTCAAGGGCGTACAGTTGACCTAACCTGGCATTCAATTAACCTAACCGGGTATTCAATAATTTTCAAATCGTCCACAAACGCGTTGTTGTGGTCATATCCGAATCGTCCACAACGCGTTGTGGTTGTTTGAGAACGGCCATGAAGCGAAAAAATATTTAACATCGGTGTGTGGTCACTTAAGTGAATCCACAACGCGTTGTGGCTGTTTTTTTCGCTCACTGAGTGATTTCGGTGTTTGGGCATAACATATATACTGTATAGTGTATATAGTGGTGGCAAAACTGTGAATCCACTTCGCTTTCATCGTAACAAATGGAAAATAACAGAAATGCGATGAAATCTTATTAATCCTAAATTTAGTAACAAAAGGAAATACAGAGTAATCCACAAAGACGTTCCAAAAATATTTATGTAATAAGTTACTTCTGGAAACCCTTTTTGGAGAGTCCACACGAACACAACTATCCTAATTCGTGTAGTATTCGTGTACACAAAACTGACGAAATAACCAATACAAAATTATTCCTTAAAACACTTTCAAACGCAATGAACGAAATAATATAGGAATAAAAACAAGTATTATTGGAAGATGGCACATACCCACAACGAATAAAGAAATTAATTCATTGTGGGTGTGTATCATTAATCATATCACGCGTCTAATTGTGAAATTCATATCATTTTCAAAAACAAAACAAATCCCAAAGCGTAGCACGGTAGCTACGTATTAATAATTCAGCGTTAACGGTTTACTTTTAGTGTTTTTAAATTTTGTGAATATCTTTAACGCTTCTATTCTCAGTATTTTTTATAACTTATACTCAAGGTATCTCACCTCATCTCCCATTTCCCTTTCGGGTCATTAGACCTCCCCTCTTCATCTTTTCCTCATCCCGTCTTTTGAAGCCAAATCGATAGTTGTTCCTTATTCTATTTTGTAACATGAATTGAATTAAACACTAATTTTTAAGTGTAAATTAAAAATTTTTGCTTTTTATTTATTTATTTATGTTTTGTCAGATACTAATTGTGATGTAAGAAAGACCAAAGAAGTTAATTTAATTCATAAAAAAGAGGAATTCGAATTGGGTGCAATTATAGAACAAGTGCTCAGTTAATCCGATTACATTTCTAGTATGAAATTCTCTTTTATAAATTTTATTAAACCGTTAATCGCTTCAGTTTCATAATTACAAAAGTGAATTACCAACGAAAATATCTGGAAAAAAATTGACTTTGAAGAAATAATTATAATCATTATAAAAAATGGATAGCGAGTATTTGTTAGAAATTAGAAATGGAGATTTCGGAAAAGTTTTTCTAATCTTTGTAAAACAAATCCCTTTCAGATTAATACAAATATCAAAAGCAGTTCCTTTTCATTTGACCAATAAGAAGACTTAACGCAACAAATATAACACGAAAGAGAAAAATACCTCGCACCATTAAGGTAACACCAGAGAGACATTATAACTAAATACTCCATTCCATACCACGCCCCACAGACATCACACAGTACAGAAAACACATACACATACACACCTAACCCACAATGCACTGACACGACTCGGTCCGAATGCGGTCCTAGGTGCGAAGCCGCCACCCATTGACAAGTAGGTCAGAGACCAGCCTGAGCAGATCGGATCGAGTTAACTTAGCACGATTCCGATGTGGACATCACCCCAACTTACAGACATATAAACACAGACTAAACAACTGCAGATGACACTGCCACCTGTGCCAGGAGACACCACAAACAATTGAACACATTATGACAGACTGTACCGCTCTAGCACAACATAGAACACAACAACATCACAAATGCGCTAAACCTCTGGTCCACTTCGGAGAGGGCGATCGGTTACCCGCGTGCCGCCGGCTTGCTCGATCAGGGTGGGCTGATCGGCTAACCAACAACAACAACACGAAAGAGGAGGTTCATTACATTCCAATACTTCGATATGGTTTACGTAAAGCAAAACTATACTGTATTTACAGTGTTTCAATTCGTCAGATTGAAATTTTCAGACACGAATGGATCATTTCTGCGGCACTTAAACCAAGTGTAATATTATTATCAATAATCACAGTGATGTTTTTTATGCCTGTTTCAAATAACTGAGGTGTGATTTTCTGTGCATTAGTCATTCATTTGATTTACACACGTAATTTGAATTAAGTCATAAATGGGTATTTATTCTTTGAATATTAAAGTAGAAGGTCTGTACGAAAGTACAGCATTTTCTCTCTTTACGTACTTCCTTTAAAAAGGCAAAAGCAGTTTTCCCTCAGAGTTGTATTTCCCGCCCTTACGGGGAGATTGGAGTTGCAATCTGTCCTCTCTGGGACATGTCCGAGAGTACTGATTCAGCATGACAACGCAAAGCCTGCTCAGTGCGCACTTTTTAGGCAATTACATCGTTTGGGTGGATTATATTTCCCCATCCGAGTACACCCTTGATTGTGGCACTACGTGAACATTCACAGTTCACTTTCAGATGACGATGCCGTAAAGAAAACGGCCCGCGATTGGCTAAACAAATGTGAAAAGAGGTCTACAGAGCCGCCATGCCTGCTCTCGTTTAACGGTGGAAAAACTGCTACGATATTATGGGAACTATGTGGAAAAATAGATAGGTATTCTGCGAGGATGTACCAATATTCCATCCATGTTTCATAATTTTTGTAGAAATATTTAACGAGAAATAAAATCCGAGGCATTACTTTCGTATCGGCCCTCGTAATTTACACTAATGTTTAATTATTTTAGATATTAATTTTGCAGAACTCACCACAGTCCACACACACACGCACACAAATAATAATAATAATAATAATAATAATAATAATAATAAATAAAAAGGATTTACTGCTTTTCGTTTGTCGACATTCTCTTGATTGTAAAAAGGCCTCGTACAGTCAATATACGTCATAATCATCATTTACCTGTGCTCGCGCGAGTGGACAAACGGGACAATCGGACTGTGGTCAAAATGAGAAGCAGATACTTCTGACGATTCTGCAGGCCTATATCATAAAGGGAAAAGAAGGTTCCTAATTCTAGCTTTACTTTCAAATAATTAGGCTCAAAGTGCCACCTACATGATTATTAAAAAGCAATTGCTTCATTAGTATCAGTATATAGTCATGGTTTCGTTTGTCTTCATTAAACATTATTCCAGTAGGTCTACGCATTCCATAGAAAGGAAGCTATAATAGAAATAAATTAGCCCTACATAGTAGGCTAATTATAGCGTAGGGCCTATAACAAGACTAGAATTGGTGTAGGTAATCAGTGTAAGTGACAGTAGGAATATAGGCTCAGGGATATGTTTCTGTATAAGACTTAGGGGCTGGTAAAGTAGTATGGTAAGCGTTGAAGGAGACGGAAAATTTTGTCACTACAGTCCTTGGGGAACTAAAAACTACTTGACTGAAGCTGCTTTTAAAGCTTCAGCTTCTGAACTCGGTGAACTGACTTCCGATGTAACAGAAAAATGCTTTAAAGAGAGATATGTTGAAAAACTGTTTTGTAAAGAATTCCAATAGAGGCATGCACTAAACAAAGAATTCTATTATGCGTCTGAACATGATACACATGAAAATACTTCATAGGAATAAGAGTGCTTTTTAAAGTCTATGGTGGTCTGTTGACTGTAGGCCCTATAATTAATGCAATTAGATAACTAAAGATTATTTGCTTTGATTGAGAGGGGTCATCATGTGATCTTTCGATCAAAACAAATAAATGTCATTAATAGGAGATTAATAAATTTCGTGGTTTTTCTTTTACTTATCAAAACAAATAATGATAAATGTCACAGAGTTTAATAACGTACAATGCTTGATTAATTGTGCAGTGAGGAAAGTGTATAAATTGAATGAACAGGTAATGTGAATGGATTGTTGATATTAAATGTTTTTACATCACACACACACACACACACACACACACACACACACACACACACACATTTCCCAAATGAATTAGGGTGAGGAGGCAAACATGCTCGGATACGAAAATAAAAAAAAGGAAAGGTAAGGAATAAGAGAAAAGGCAGAAACTAAGGCATACACATACATTCATTACGGCATCCTGGTGGACCAGCAACCCCAACAGACAGCTAAATTCCACACCTGCGGCACTTCATACACCATGTGTAATGGTGCTTCCAGACTTTGTCAGAAATAAAAGCTGGAGACCCGAACTTACATAGCTTTAACAAACCTCCTCTATTCAAACCTACTTTCAGCCACTTCTCGTGCATCACCCAGATGAAGTCCACGTTTACGTTTCCTCACGCAATCATTCACCATAACCTTTCTTTCTTCTGGTTGCTATGACAACCATCATGGCATGAAGGAACATGATACAAGGGGAAAAGAGGGAACGGAGCTTGCAATATTGCAAACCTCCTTACTCGGTAGTGTTGTAAATGGGTAAAGGAGGCATCCTCAAATATGAGTTTGCAGTTGCATCTTAGGTCGGCCTCCATATGGTAATACTGGTGATAACACTCATATACTTTTCTCACCAGGTCTTCATCCATTCTTTTTACAACTCTTTACATTTTATCTTTTTCTCAATGCTTTCAATTTCTCTTCACTCCATTTCGTACGCACTAACATACATCAGATGTAGTCTTCATAGGAGTCGGAACGGCCCCTTGCCAACGAAGATATTTTGACATTTTAACCTTTGAAAAACAAGTTTTTCAAAGTAAAAAGTACGTAAGCTTGCAATATTGTGTTTGGGCTATGTAACATTTCGTAAATCGTAAGTTCGTAACTGCAGCACTTTAGCATATTCACGCAATCTAGTGAATGTAGTCTAGTAATATGCTAATCAATCCTACTTGGCACCCTCTTGCGCGCTGACGTTCCGCCGCCACTGGTAGTCTTCATTTAATATAATTTCTCAACATATTCTGTATGTTTTTTTCATCATTTATCTTCTCAAGGACTTGCTCTGTTCTTCTTCTTCTTCTATCCTTTATTGTCACGAATCAGTAATCCTCGAATCAGGCTCCTGCTCTGGTTTGGCTGACCTTTATTATGGACTTAAATATGGTTATGTAAACTAAATATTCAATAAAGAAATAATATAAACTGTAAATCTTGGGTATTTCAGGTTAGATCTTTGTTCACATGTTTGTGTTAATATACTGGTTAATTTCAAGTTAAATTTTGGTTAATTTAAGAAATAAAAGTTATTTACATTTTATACAAATACAACTTTTAGGTGGGGGTCATTCAAAAATCACGTGGTCCTTTTTCGGGTGGTTTTCAAACCCGTCCCCCGCCTTGTGGTCATTTGTGGCCAATAATTTATTTCCCCTCTCCAAAACCACGTGGTCTTCTGATGTCACCCCCAACCCCTTCTAAATCTTATGCAAATTAAAATGCAAATTAAAATAAAGAAAATTAAAAAAGATCCAAATTAAAAGTATGGCGAATTTGTGTTTCATGTTAAAGGTTCGAATCTTGTAGAATTTTCCGAAATAAAGGTACAGCGAATTTGTTTATAGAGATTCGAGTCTTCTGGAATTTTCTGGAGTTTACGAACTATATATATATATATATATATATATATATATATATATATATATATATAAGGTTGTAACATATATTTTGCTCGCTTTTTTAGTTCATTCAGAACAAAAATTAAATGACTTATAAGGACAAATTTGCTCGAATTTTTAGTTATTCACAACAAAAATTAAATGACATAATGACAAATTAATCAACAATATAATTCCCTTCTTTTTTCTATAACCTCCTCCCACCTGTAGAAAAGTTTTTTATGCCACGTTCGAAGAAATCCCTTGGTTTCGAGTTAAAAAAGGCAATCACTTCGTTTTCGATAGCTTCCCTAGATTGTAACTTTTGTCCATCTAGGTGGTGTTGCAGACTTCTGAATAAATGGTAGTCTGAAGGTGCGATGTCCGGAGAATAAGGTGGATGAGGCATTTTTTCCCAACCAAATGCCTCCAATTGGGCAGTGGTGATTCGAGCAGTGTGAGGGCGCGCGTTATCCTGGTGGAATAGAACACCTCTGCGATTAATTAATGCAGGACGTTTTTCTTGTAATGCCATCTTCAATCGTTGGAGTTGTTGGCAGTAGACTTCGGCTGCGATTGTTTGGTTATCTGGCAGAAGCTCAAAATGAATAATTCCTTGCATATCCCACCAAACGCATAGCAAAATTTTCTTTGGATGGGGTCCATTCCTTGGCTGAGGTTCAGGCTTTGTTTCATCCCCAGTGACGATCCGATTCAAAAACGGTGCCTGCAGTTGCCGAGAATGCAGTGATGCGCAAATATCGATTCGATGTTGAAGATTCGCTTGTGGCAAATCATGCGGAACCCATTTTCCAACCTTCACTACTTTTTCTAACTTTTCCTACTTTTCCTACTTTACCTTCTGTATCATTCTGTATCGTGATAAAACCTGTGCGAACCTGTCGCCGCGTGTATTTTGCAACATTTCTAAAACTATTTCACATTATATTGAGGTTATTCTATTATCTATCGTCCGTTTTCTAATCGAGCAGAATTTATGTTACAACCTGATATATATATATATATATATATGAAAATTATTTCACGAAAGTAACACGTGAAAAATATTTATGATGAATAAAACCACGAAGGAAAGGAAACAGAATGGTGCTCAAGCGCTTTCGTCTAATGACATCCTCAGGAACACTGAAGTACATAAAGAGTTACAGCCTATATATAGGTTACAGAAAAAAAAAATATATATATACATATATAATTATACAATAAACGGAAAAATAAAAATAAAAATTAAAAAAAATTAAAGGATTGTGAGAGGCGCATACAAATTTGTAAGGAAAAAATATCGATTTTTAGCACAAGATCAAATGAATTTTTTCCAACCAATTTATAAAAAAAAAAAATATACAAATTTATACTGGAAATCTGCCATTCTTGTTTAAGGTTCGATGTATATAAAAATAAGTTGAAAAATAAAAGTTATTAGAGTAGCATACAAGTTTACCAAAGATTTAGCGTTCTATTCTTCTTATCTAAATCTGTTCTGAAGGAATTCAAAACAACAGGATCGAGTTGAAAAAGACCTTTGCTTTCAACTCGATCCTGTTGTTTGAATTCCTTCAGAACAGATTTAGATAAGAAGGGTAGAACGCTAAATCTCTGGTAAACTTGTATGCTACTCTAATAACTTTTATTTTTCAATTTATTTTTATATACATCGAACCTTAAACAAGAAGGGTAGAGTGCTAAAACCGGGCAGATTTCCAGTATAAATTTGTATTTTTATTTTTTTTTTATAACATTGGTTGGAAACAGTTCATTTAATCTTGTGCTAAAAATCGGTAGTTTTTTTTTTTTTATATAACATTGGTTGGAAAGAATTCATTTGATCTTGTGCTAAAAATCGATAGTTTTTCCTTACAAATTTGTATGCGCCTCCCACAATCCTTTAATTTTTTTAATTTTATTTTATTTTTCCGTTTATTGTATATATATATATATATATTTTTTTTCTGTAACCTATATATAGGCTGTAACTTTATGTACTTCAGTGTTCCTGAGGATGTCATTAGACGAAAACGCTTGAGCACATTCTGTGTTCCTTTTCTTCGTGGTTTTATTCATATATATTTATATATATATATATAATATGATAATAGATGAACAATATTATAAAAAGGATATTTTAATGCTTAGTATTGGCCACGTGGTTAAACTTCAAGACCCCCCCCCCTCCCCCATGTGGCCTTGGTGGTCAAATAAGGACCCCCCCACCTTTTTAAGGACCGCTTAGTTTTTGAATGGCCCCTTAGGTATGTACAAATTTTTACATTTATTTATAGATGCAGGAGACTAATTGAAACAAAGCGAACAGACATGCATATATATATATATATATTATATATATATATAATTCTTTACTTTTACTTTTTATTTATATAATAGTTATTTAAACTGAGTAATTTACGGATGATTTATAAAAACTAATTTTATTATTTACTCATCGAAGACAACAAATATAGGAATAAATACAAAATTCTTAATTTTGTATAGAAGAAAGTGTGCTTTTGTATATACACACACTCCTTTTCAAGCGGACTATTTTAAGTCTAATTTAAAGCCTAATTTTAAAAGAAATTTCCTATACTCAAAATATTAAAATTTGAAAACGTAACGATTTAATTTTTAAAAAATTTTTTTTAGGATTTTCTTACAGAATTAAAGAAAACAAAAAAATTGGGAACTAATTTAAAAATTGACTCGGATCTCTTCATTAAAAGCCTCAATTTTAAGATAGTGAAAATTGCGAGGTTTATTTTAATTTTTAATTAAAGTTTTTTGAGTATTTGCAAACTTCAGAATTAAAGTTTCTCTTTTGATTTTTTTAACTTTAAATAATTTCATTCTGAGAAAATGAAGAACTTACAAATATTTTAAACATATTTTTAAATGTTTTTAAATAAACAAATTAGTTTTTATAGTTTGGAAAACTAAACTTTTTGCAAACGAAGACTGCTGAAGCTGAGCTCTAGTCTTTAAAAGCATTTTATTTAAAAACTTTTAAAATTTGAAAATGATTTAGAAGCGTCAAAGCTCATTTTATCCTCTCAAAAGCAAACTCTTTAAGAGGTTAAAAGTTTTGAAAATGGGTACCTTGACCATGGACATTAAACCTCGAAGGTTCTTCATGCTTCTGCTCAATTTGTCTGTAAATTAGAAACGGAATCAGATTTCGAGGTCGTTACGAAAACGATGCAAACCTTTCTATTATAAAATGTTCGCGGAAATAAACAATTTTCATTGTTATTCTTTGTTTATCAACGTTTATGAACATTTTTTGTGCGAGTTAATACATTGCACGCAAAAATGCTTCGCAGAATGAGTTTCTAAAAGTAAATGAAAACCCAAAACTATTTCACATTTTGGATCTTGTTCACAGGAATTAGAAACTTGAAACCTAAAATGTGAATCCTCGGATCTGACTCCTAAAGTGAACTCAACCAATGAATTGGATCTTCATTAAAGTACGAGTGACGAACTTGAATCTAAAAGGGGATACGTCTTCGCCACGTCACAGCACCGCTTTCCCGATAGATCAACGATGGTAAACGAAATTGGGTCTGTTCATTATACTGTAGTTGAATGGATGACTGTCTCTCGCGTTCAGATGATGCATCGACCCGTAGTTCTGATCCCACGTAAAATTGTAAGTTCCCTTCGTCACGTGACCTTCGCCGTTACGAAAGCGATTAAACCCCAAACATCGTAATTATCGGATCTAATTAAAGTTTAAAAATTTTTCAATCAAGTCTTTAGAATCTAAAACTAAGAAATTTTAAATCGAATATCCCAAAACTATTACGAAGAGAAAATCAGGAGTTTTTTATTTTATATATATAATCTTTGGTTTGCTTCCTCCCGAATTGTTCATTCTGACGAAGGTCACGCCTTTCACTCCACCTTAGACCTACAGTTTAACGTGGAATCCGAATCACGCCCCACCAGCAGCCCAACGTCTACGCCACCCAGGGTACCCATTTATCTACCAACCACTTTCTTTATTATGTGGAAAGATTAACAGCTGGGTTTTTCTGCGCGCCAGCTGCCGTCACCGGGTCTCGATCCCAGGGCCGATGGATTCGTAGTCAGCGACACTAAGCACTACACCACCGAGGCGACATATATAATATATATATATTACTGAAACCATACAAAGATTCTTTACGTCTACATTAATGGAAACAAAAGATGCGGATTACTGCTCACGCCTAAATCTCAGCAGTTATGTTCACTGGAAAGATGTGGTGAACGATAGATGATAACATATGTATCGAAAATACTTAAAAAGTTACTTCCTAATTGTAAAAAACGAAATAAAACATTGGAATAACCGTACCAAAGGTGTGTGCATCGTTTATAAGGCAACAATGAGGGCAACGAGCCTTGACAACGAAGGTGGAAAATTCACCTATAACAGTCCTAACCTATACGAAGCCCAAATTTGTTAATATTTTACCGAAGAAAGGGATTAATCTAAAAATATATTCAGTTAATAACATTTAAAACTGACTTCACATAGCCAAGTCCCTGACAAGCTATGTATGGCAAGTTAAAATGACAGGAATGAGATAAAAGCAACTTTCTCCTTCACCAAAACCTACAAATGAGAGGGATGCTGCAGAAGGATCGGTTACAGGCCAGTCCTGAACATTTGTTGGAAAAATATAAAAGTAACGAAACAGTATATATATATATAATATAGTCATCTATAGACCTCCAAACTCTCCAAATGAAAAATTTTCGGATGCTATTGATGATATCAGAACCCTAAAAAAGTCCGTAAACTCTCCATCCCCTAATATAATTGCCGCGATTTTAATTTCCCATTTATAAAATACAAAAAGATGGGTAGAAATATATTTATACAGCAAGATAAGGGAGGCACAAGAGAGGACCAGGAGCAAGCAAAAATGCTGATGGCTCTCACAAACGAGTTTATGCTGACACAGGCGATAACGGAAAATACCAGGAAAAATTACTGCCTGGATATGGTATTCACAAATAACACGAACTTGATTGCCGATATAAAAATAATTCCAACTATTATCTCAGACCACAATATAACCCTTTAACGCCGAACGTTTTTGTAGGGTTAATTCTAAATGCGTGTATTTGAAACGCTAAGTATTCGACTCAGTCGGCGTTAGAGGGATAATCGAGTTATCAACAAATATGGCGATAACTTTAAAAGACAATACACATACGGAAGGAAGAAGCAAATTTGGAGCTTTTAACTTAAACTCCAAGACCATAAATTGGGAAGAAATCAGATCACACATGGCCCAAATAGAGTGGAGAACAGTTTCGAGGATAAAACAACTGAGGAAATGCTAACAACCTTGGAAGAAAAGACGCTGAGAATTTTGGAAAAATATGCTCCGAAAGCACAGCCAAAAGGAAAGAGGAAGTGGCTAGAGAGGCAAAAGAGAAGAATATTCCGCAAAAGAGAGTAGCGACGAAGTTAGCTAATTGCGGAGACAACAATGCCAGGAAAGTAATACAAGAAAAAACTGGGGAGAATCGATTGGGAAATACAAACTCTGATAAAGGGCCATACAGAGAGGGACGAGGAAAAGGCGGTAGAAGCAATAAAGGAAAATCCAAAACTACTTCTACAGCTATGCGAAAAGGAAAACAGAAACGCGCGCTACTATCGGGCTCTTAAGGAAAGGAAATAATGAACTAACAGACGATCTAAAAGAAATATCTGAAACATCGAGGGCCCAGTATGAATCGGTCTTCAGTACCCTAAAAAGTGACAAACCGATACCTGACACAGATGCAGTCTTCAAGAGAAATTGCAAGGAGAATGTATAACAGACTTTGATTTTACCCCAGAAGATGTAGCGAGAGCTATAGGACAAATGAAATCACATTGAGCTGCAGGTCCGGACAAATGGAACGCACTATTAATTAAAAACCGTAAAAATGAAATAGCTACACCCTTATACTGGATATGGAGAAGATCCTTAGACACTGGGGAAATACCAAGCATCTTGAAAAGAGCAAACATCGTCCCCATATATAAAGACGGGGATAGATTTGAAGCAAACAACTATAGACCAGTGTCACTGACGTCCCACCTCACCAAAATATTTGAAAGAATAGTCAGAGGGAAACTCTATGACTTCTTGGAGACAGTGGAAAGAGTCAACGAAAATCAACACGGATTCCGATCAGGAAGATCATGCCTATCACAACTTATAGAGCATTATAACAATGTCCTAGATGCACTTGAAGGCAATGAAAACTATAATGTCATATACACGGATTTTGCTAAAGCTTTCGACAAATGCGATTATGGGATAATAGCACATAAAATGAAACATATGGGAATAATAGGCAAAGTGGGAAAATGGATCTACTGTACAACTTCCTCAGAAAACGACTACAGGTCGTCAAAATTCAATTTGTATCATCATCAGAATCAGAAATACGCAGCACAGTACCACAAGGTACAGTGCTGGCCCGACTCCTGTTCATTATCATGCTAACAGACATAGACAGTGGAGTAAACAGCAAGAGTATAGTAACATCATTTGCGGACGATACAAAGATCAGTAGAAAAATCAGCGATGCAAACGAAGTAGAGGCCTTGCAGAGGGACACAAACAAAATATACAAATGGTCAGAAGACAACAATATGACATTTAATTTCAGTTCTTGAGATATGGTAGAAATGAGGAACTTAAAAAGACTGCATATTATGCTCCAGATAGACAAGAAATTCAGAGAAGCTCGAAAGCGGTCGACTTGGGGGTAATAACGACCGATGATGCCAAATTCAAGACACAAAATCAGATAGCAATAAACAAAGCAAAAAGTGTAGCGGGACAGGTACTAAGAACGTTCAAAAGGAGGGACAAGACAGTAATGATTCCCTGCTGAGAACACTGATCATACCAAAACTTGAATACTGTTCACGTTTGACGTTCCCATATAAAAAGGAAGAAATTAATAAACTAGAAAAACACAGAGACATTTCACAGCCAAGATTGATGGCTGCAAAGAACTCAACTACTGGGAAAGACTACGTAAACTAAATCTGTACTCCCTGGAAAGAAGAAGATAGAGGTATACCATAATCTACATATGGAAAATTATCGAAAACTGGGGCCAAACCTTAAACTAAACCCTATTACCATCCAGACAACGCTGGGAAATACGAAAGGCAGAATGTGTAGTGTTCCCAAATTAAAAGCCCGACAAGGGACCTCTTCAACTCTAAAGGAAAATAGCTTGGTTGTCACGGGGCTAAGAATTTTCAACCAGCTTCAAAAGGACCTCAGAAACATTACAGGGGTCAAAGTTGAAGTCTTCAAGAGAGGACTAGATGCCTGGCTCAGGATGGTACCAGATGAGCTGGGTGTACCTGGTTATGTATGGTGGAGAGCGCAAGAGAGCAACTCGCTCCTCCACCAAGCCAGGACTAGAGGCGGGGCCACCAGCTTGGCCTTCGTGTAAAGAAAGACCGACGCACAGAACACAAACAAGGTTAACAAGGTATATATATTGTAAAATTACAATGTTGAAAAGCGAAATAACGTCATAAATTATGAATGAAAGTGATCAAAGAAAAACTGTACTGTATTAAGAAACAAACGTTTCGTTCCACCCACAGACATACTTCAGTTGGAGATGTTTCACATGTACTTTTGGTGGAACGAAATGGCTTAATATTAACATTTTTCTTTTTCCAGTGAAATTTTTTTAATATCGAAAAATGTTTGAAGAGCGTACAATAATTGCAAACAGTAATAATAATAATAATAATGATAATGATGATAAATAATAATAAATAAGTACATTAATAATAATAATAATAATAATAATAATAATAATAATATTGCAAATACTTAAGCTATTGAAATTGTGCCTTGGCAAAAAATGAATACATACAAAACTTTCTTTCTTCGTCCATTATTTGTTCAGATAAGAACTAAATGACATATAAAAACGTTACTAAATTTATTTTTATTATTAATAATTAATTAATTAATTAATAATAATAATAATAATAATAATATGTAATACGAAACGATTCACTTATTGGTGATGTCACATCAAAAAACACGCTTTTAACCCAACAAATCTCTAATTATTCTTTTTAAATAATCGCTCATCGGATTGCTACAATGATTACGATAAGCAAAATCTGTTCCAATTCGCCTGCCATTCGTTACACGAGATTTATACATCTGCAATACAACTGCGCTAAAACCTCGCATAATAGGATTCAAATTACGGCACATTAATTAAATCTATCTCTGCAGAAAGCGCACGACATCCATTCAATAAAAAAAGATGCACGAAACCGCAATCTGAAAGGTGGCCAAAAAAATTGGCCTATCGCGTTTGTTGCGTAATTCAGGGGCGGAAAGGAGGTTACTTTTCACGAATGCATTAATGGATGCGAACTATTTAAGTTAATTATTCGTTCCTAAGTATTTAATTTATTTCATAGAATTATTTAACATGAAATATGCCTAATATACACCATGAAATTACCGTACTATTTTGTATATAAAGGGACACGTATCTGCAGCACAACTAACATGCAGGGCTTTCAAAGCAAAAGCTAATTTTCGTTGGCATGGTAACGGTTTCTCATGTAAACAAAAACTATTATATATATATATATATATATATATATATATATATATATATATATATTATTATTAAAAGACCTTACTATGAAAGTTAGTAAAAATTGGCAATATAAATACATAGTAATCAATAGGACCCGGAAAAAAGCACACTGGAGTGATATACATAAACACAAATATTATAACACGTATAATACAGACAGATTTATAGGAGCCATAGAATATCTTTTGAACGACACACTTACATTACAATAAATAATATTAATTTCAAACAAGAGAAAGGAATTGCAATGGGGACAAACAGCAGTCCGTATATAGCAGATTTATATGTCATACAAAGAATTCCTTTCTGTGGAAAAATGATCGAAGAGTCGTAATAATAACCGAATGGGCCATATATAGACGATATCTGTACGATAGACCTAATTTCGAAGAATTTACGAGACAAATTGACGCGCCACAGTTAAAATTAGAAAGAGGAAATGACAACAGAGACAAAGAAAATTTTCTAGTCTTGAGTATATGAATTCCAAGTGAAAACACTAGTCACACGCGGTGTTTATAATAAGACGGACAATCAATATGATGTAATAAAATTCCCTTTTGAGGATAGCTTAATTACAAATAATTTAACGTACCAAGTTTTTTACTCACAAGTAGTCAGATCTCTATACATTTCCTGTATCAGTCTGACATATTTTTCAGGTACCACCTTCTGTCTAAGGCTTCTCCACACCTCCTGTCTTGGGACCCTGTCGTAAGCCTTCTCTAAATCTATAAATACTATATGCATCAGTCTCTGTCCCTCCCTGTACCTCTCAATCACCTGGCGTAGGGCAAGTGTTGCATCCATGGTTCCTCTACCGGCATGAATCCGAACTGCTCCTCTGCTATGTCAACTTCATCTCTCAATCTTCCGTCCACGATCCGCTCCCATATCTTCATGGTGTGTGACATGAGCTTAATCCCTCTATAGTTATTACAGTCCCGCACATCCCCCTTCTATGCGAAGGGTATTTCTTTGAGTTCATCTGGTATTCTATGCAATAAACGATTCCATAAAAATTAAATTCATTCACAAATTAAAAAAGTTTATATGAGAAATTAAACAAAAAATTCAAATACGTAAAAACTACTGAATTCATTAATAATTTAGATATACTGTATAAGTCACGCATACATATATGCATCTTACACACTACATACCTTTTTCAAAATTAAAAAAAAGAAAAACAATGGCAGCGCTTTCAAGAGCCTCGGAGTCCCCTGGGGAGGGGACCATAAATATCTCTATTTCTGGCTCCTCTGCTGCCGATACGAGGAGCGTAGACTGGGACAACGGGGCTGGTTCTGTTCCTGCCTATTCGAGATGTTTTGGGCCTCTACCTGATTCACTTTTCATAAACTTATGCAACATTTGTGGCCTTTCCTCGAATTTTCAATCTGTTGAACACCACCTCTCCTCCTCTAGACCTCACCTTATCTTCCTCACTGAAACTCGGGTGTCTGGGACGACCGACAACACCTCTTTTCTGTACCCTCTTACTTCCTTTATACACAATTTCACTCCAAAGGTGGATGTTACATACAGGGTGTACATAAAGTCAGGATCTATTTTTGTGAAGCACTTGGAAATTATATGGAATTCAATCATAAAATGATAAAGTGGTAACATTTATTAAATAATTAAGAGTAGGATTCGACGTGACGCCCATCACTGCAAAGCTGGGCACTTGCGGTTTTTTTTGCGGTACTGCGGTACTGCGGTACTACCGTGTTTGTCGGTACCGCGGAAAGTACCGCGGGAAATTTGAATGCGGTAGCGGTACTGCTGTACTTTCAGCGATCCTTTGCGGTACTGCGTTATGCGGTACCGGTTTGGTAGTGCGGTAGTACCGCAGTACCGCAGTACCGCAAAAAAAAACGCAAGTGCCCAGCTTTGCCCATCAGTATCCCTGCACAGCTCAAATCGTTCCGCAGCATTTCTAAACACATTCTTGAGCATTTGCAGGGTTATATTATCTGCCGCAGTTCGTATACGTGTACGTAAGTTTTCAAGACTCGTAATCTTCGTCTGATAGACGTGCGATTTGGTAAAGCCCCATGCAAAGAAATCTAAAGGGGTTAAATCTGGTGATCTCGCTGGCCAAGGTCTGTTGCTTCCGCGTCCGATCCAGCGATTTGGAAAACGTCCATTTAGATAATCCTGAACAATTTTGGCATAGTGACAAGGAGCACCATCATGTTGATAGACGACGGGGATAGGATTGTTAGTACCGTCGTCTATCAACATGATGGTGCTCCTTGTCACTATGCCAAAATTGTTCAGGATTATCTAAATGGACGTTTTCCAAATCGCTGGATCGGACGCGGAAGCAACAGACCTTGGCCAGCGAGATCACCAGATTTAACCCCTTTAGATTTCTTTGCATGGGGCTTTATCGAATCGCACGTCTATCAGACGAAGATTACGAGTCTTGAAAACTTACGTACACGTATACGAACTGCTGCAGATAACATAACCCCGCAAATGCTCCAGAATGTGTTTAGAAATGCTGCGGAACGATTTGAGCTGTGCAGGGATACTGATGGGCGTCACGTCGAATCCTACTCTTAATTATTTAATAAATGTTACCACTTTATCATTTTATGATTGAATTCCATATAATTTCCAAGTGCTTCACAAAAATAGATCCTGACTTTATGTACACCCTGTATATGTACGCAATGACCTAACTTGTTCTCGTATTCCCGAACTTGAATCTTCCGAATTCTATACCCTCTGGCTGCGACTTACATACCAATCTCAAATTAAATACCTCTGCGCTGTCTACCTTTCTACTAATTCTAATGACTATCCAAAATTCTTTGACTGTCTCACTTCCAAAGTGAAATACATTCTATCCCACTCTCCTTTTTCTGAAATCTCCATTTTAGGTGATTTTAATGTTCACCACCCCTTTCGCTTTCCTCCTATTTCACTAATATCCCTGATGAACTAGCTTACAACTTTTCTATCCTGAATGACCTAGAGCAGATTGTACAGCATCCTACTCATATCCCCGATCGACTTGAAGACTTGGCCATTGGCCCAACATTCTGGATTTATTTCTCGCCTCTCATCCTTCTTCTTACCCTGTCAATTTTTTTTCTCCGTTGGGCAACTCCGACCACAATCTTATATCTGGTTCTTGTTGTCCTATTGCTCCAATTCAGCCTTTGGATATTGGGAAGTGCTTACGCAGTATTACTCTGATTTCTCATGGCATGATTACTGCTTCCGTGGCCAGGGCCCCTCCGATTGTACTGAGCACATCACAGAGGTGATTTTCTCGGGCATGGAGGCGTACATTCCAATTGCAAATGTTGATCAGTGTTGCAAAGGGGGAATATTGCAAGAGGTTATGCAACAAGGGGAAGGGGTTATCCCCAAGCTGCAATGAAGGGGAACTCCCCCAGCAAGCTGGGGAATTCCACCTGATCTCTTTGGGGGAGAAGAAGGGACGGCCTCACCCCCCAAAGGGGTATACCTAACCTAAGAGAGAAAGGAGAGAGGAGTGTTCGCCTGGCTCCTGCCAAGCGAATATTGAAAGTTCATGCGAGCGCCCGCTGTCTTATAAGTTCCTAATCAGGTGTACATTATTAGGGTTGAGTTGCCAGATTGCGTTATTTAATTAATTAAAGCATATATTCTCAACAATTGGCTTTCCGCCAGTTGGCTTAATTCACCAGTTGACGTAGAAGACCTAGAAGGCAGGTGTATATATTCGCTTTTCAGCTGCCAGATAACGCTATTCAGATATTTTTGACAGTTGGCTTAGAAATCCGTCAGATGTTTTAGAAGGTAGCCATTTGGTATAATTAAATAATAATATCGTTTACAACCAAAAGGATTAAATAAAACACTATCACATCATTCTGTTCAATTAGACGAATTATTGGAATAAATTTCACAAATATATAGAAAATAAATATACAATCAAACGATGGAATATATGCAATAAAAATTAATAATAATATAAGAAATACGAACGAGAAATATATATGTAATCTAATAATATATAAAACGATGGAGTATAACCATCAATATAACAGTAGAGGAGAAATATATATATATATATACACAGTTATACTAAATAATTAAATATATTGAAAATAATAATATACAAAACGATGGAGTATAATCATCAATATATTAGTACAGGAAAAAAAAATTATATATATATATATATAGTATATACAGACACACAATTATATTAAATAATTAAATATATTGAAAATAAATATCAAAATACTTTATGGTCTACTGCGCAAAACACTAAACTCACACGTAATCGAGTCTACAGTTACATCATTATTGCTTTGCACTAGGCGGTAAATACGGCTTAACATTATTTCACCGCTCAAGTTATAGGGATACCTATACTCAATATAAAGGGCATCGTTAGCTATCACGTTATTATTAAATAGAAGTTTATAAACACTCCTTTCCAATCGAGGGTTTTTTCTTACCGACCCGAGCTTTTCAATCGTGAACTCTTCTTCACTCTGCATAGCGACAATTGAAATAATCTTCCAAGTCGTAACGACAGCTACTCATCATACACCGTCGAGCAGAGCGGTGTATGCGTATTCAAGAACCGTGTCAAAATAAATCATATCCGTAACACGAGCGTCTAATATAGGCTTCAGCTTGCGGAATCCGACGATTTCAAACATTCTCTCGAGGATGAATCGGTTTCGCGTAGGGACAAGAACGTTATTATCAGATGCATTCTTCCACATCAGTCGTATATCAATGCATGGCTGATCGTTATTTATACACAACATACAAACAACGGCATATGAGGGGGCATCACTAATCTGTTCTCTTCTTGTACCTACACCTACAGGTATTTTATAACGATCCTCACCCCACTTCTCAACTATCACGAAGACTCTATTCATCTCCTCAACACTTAAATAAATAACATAATGTTTGTTTGCTTGCCTGCAAATCGCTTCAAGTACATAGTTAATGGTACCGGTTTCACGCCTGAACACACGCAATGACTTCGTCACGGACACATCGTACGAGGCATTGAGAATGCTTCTCAAAGGAAGTTACATCGTATTCGAGGAGTGCACGTCCAGTCGGTTCAAGCTCTGAGATGACTATGAGCCACGGGTGAGAGGATCGGTTCAACGGGAGGAGCGAGTGACACCATAAGCTGATGAAACGTGTACGGCGCTGTTCCGACTTGAATACTTGTATCCCATTATACAGGGTAGGCGTTCTGAGAAATTTTCCGGTACATGAAGCAATATCGGTTTTAATGTTTTATCGCTCCCACTCCCCAGAACACGCACCAGACATTTTCGCCTAGGGGGAATTTCACGAACTAAGCACATTTTATTCACAAACCGATGCACTAATTGAGAGAAACATGTTACCGTATTTTTCCTTTGTGTTTAACAATCGATACTCGTCTCTAAATTCTATCAAAAACTCACACAGACCTTTAGCCACAATCTCACTGCGAACCTCGTCGTGATATATATGAATGTAGTGGTAAAAGTACTTTAGCGAGTCCATGATGACAAGGTTTACGTTCTCCGCCGCAGGGTACGCGTACTCGGTGTGATGCAGCATGATATAATACCGCCTGTCACACCTCTCATCAACAAGACACATTATCCATACCCGCTGCTTCTCTTCTGCACGAGTTGTTTCTTTCACCTCACGGTATATGTACGCTTTTATACAGTTTAGCTCTACAACCTAGTCCATCACATCGTTTGTGCTGCGAAATCTGGAAGTACTCTCGCCAGAATATCTATAGAGTATTTGAACATCTTGTTCCTCGTGCTATTCAATGTATCCTTAAAAGTCTCAAAGGAACGGGGGGGGGGGTAGGCAGTCTTTCAATATCTACTAGACCTTCCGACTTTACCGAATACCACTTCATAAACGTCGAACACGCAATATAAAAAGTAGCCATCACTATTTTTCGTCTACGCGAGAAAATACACGTCTGAGCTCAAGGGTTTGCAGAGGTCAACTGAGCAAGCAGGGATAGAGACATGCTCAATGCTCAGGTAGTGGCGGGAATCACGTGGCCGATCTTACAGTGGGCGGAGCTTAGGAATGTACACAAGCACGCACGCAAAGGAGAAAATAAAACCTTAATTGAAGCAAATATACGTAATAATTAAACATATCGTTAACAATATATATATATATATATATATATATATATATATATATATATATATATATATATATATATATATATATATAA
Organism: Bathynomus jamesi; assembly: GCA_023014485.1. Lineage (NCBI taxonomy): Eukaryota > Metazoa > Arthropoda > Malacostraca > Isopoda > Cirolanidae > Bathynomus > Bathynomus jamesi. The sequence continues at coordinate 616,633 of JAJOZX010001884.1, read as the reverse complement.
TCAAGGGTTAAGGCAGTGGTTCTGAACCTTTTGACGTACGCGGCACACTTTTGAGGTGAAAAATATTGCGCGGCACGTTGCTTAAAATATATATAGAAAAATACTAGTACAAGATGTAAAATAATATTTTAAATACCCTATAACTAATTTTCCTTTAAGTATCTTATTTAATTATTCACTATTATTAATGAGATACTTGAGCTTGGTGTTTTTTTGTTATTTTATCAATGTTCGAGCGTATGTATGATAGGCAAACTCTCATATCATCTTCAACGCAGCGAAGTCTTTGTTTTTTTACATTTAATAGTTGTAAGTGATGAAAATCCCAATTCACAGAGATATGAAGTAGAAAACTGCATCAAAACAGCTAAAGCTTTTTTTTGAAATTTTAAGATATTCATTCATAATGGAAATCCAGAAAGTATCTAGAGGAGATTCTGCATGTTTGATCTTTAGACTACGATCAGTTGAAATGGATGCCAACACTTCTTATTCAGATATTTTCAAATCAAAATTAGTGGAAATGAGAATGAATGGGTTTCTGATCCAATCATATTTTTCTGTATTTAATGATGGAAAATATCGTTGCATATTGCCTTCCAACGTTGTTAAATGATCATTTATGAGAGGAATTATTTCTTTGCAATGAGTTTCAGAGATCAGAGGAAACATTTCAAAATTACCATTTTTAATTGCATTTTTCCAAATGACTATTTTTTTCTGAAACGTTAACTTATCAGTAGACGTAAGAATGTTTCATTTTTCCCCTGCATAATGGTGCTCAGACTATTAAGCTGTTTGAATATCTCTGCTAAATATGCCAGTTTGGTGCACCAAATCTCACAACTAAGATATTCACAAAATTTTTTGTTTCCTTCTCCTTCAAAAAAGTTAGCAGCTCTTTTTACAGCTCATATACGCGACATAAAACCTTCCCTCTTGACAACCATCGAACTTCAGTATGTAAAATTAAACGTTCGTATTGTGCATCCATATCTTTGCAAAGGTTTTCGAACAGGCGTGTTTTTAATGGCCTCATTTTCACGAAATTAACCATTTCGACACCTTGATCTAGTACATTTTTTAACCCAATTCCTAATGTCTTTGAAACAAGTACTTCCCTATGTAAAAAGCAATGAGTGAATATGGCATTTGGATTTTCCTTTCTTACATTTATGCACAAACTTGCCCCCAATTATCCATCATATGAAACGTGCCACTTTGACAGATTCTCATTTTCCTGCAAGTGCCAGTTGACCTATGGAGCTCAAAGCAATTATTATTGAAAAATGTACGTCTACACACATTACATTCCCCCTTCTCAGCTTCAACTACACGACTTTCACATTTGGGGCTTTTACAATGCTCACATACCATGTAGCACTCCTTACAATGTTTCACCATATCATCCGCAAACACGAGACATCTCTTACACAAATCATGATGCCTTCCATATTTTCGATTTTTATCATAACTAGCGTAGAGAGTCCTTATGTTACGAATGGGGAGATACGATGTTCCTGACAATCCTAAAATAATTAGAGGTCTTGTACGATGTCTCACACAACTTTTAAAAACATACACAGTCCTACGACGATCATCCATTCTAAATACAACTATAAGAACATTCATTTCCTGCTCGACCATTCTCAGCTCTTCAGGACCCATATTACACTCAAATTCAAGCTTGCAATCTGAAGCCAGTTTACGGGCACGCTGCACAACCGGAGGCAACCAAATTTTTTGCGTCCATGTATTTAGCACAGTGAACATATGAGCTAAGACTATTGCTATAAAGCCGCAACCACGATCGACGTTTAAATGCTTTCTGTAAATAACCGGAGAATTGAAATTAAGAGTATAAGGTGTGGCACTATGACCAGCAACTCGGAATACTCTGTCAGTATCTACCATGAAGTTGTCCATATTGAAGGCTGTACTACTTTGAGAGGCCTGCATTATTCGGCCAAAGATATGTTCTATGTCTAGAGCGGCCAAGCGTCTGAACGGTATTACTACCGAAAAATCATCTACGTCCCCGTCATCTGAACCGAACCTGAAGGACAACCTCGTCCGGACTTCACATTCATCACGGTTCTGAAGGGCAAACTCAACAATACGTTCAACTACGCGTCGCAGCCCAACACCGTTGGTATACAGCAGTGCCCTTCAACTTTTTTATGCCTACCGCCCACTTTTACTATTTTTATGTGAGATAAATTAGCCAACCGCCCACCAAATTAAAAATCCAACAAACATATATTAAAAATTATGTATGGTACATTATATATATTATATAATAAAACATTATGCATTTACCTTTAATTTAGTGAGATCCTTGTGCTTGATGCTTGGAAACTAAATTCCGAATGTTTGGCTCGAATTTAGTGAGGAACAAACGAATGTCCCCTCTTTCAGGGATTTTTAAAGCATTCCTGTTTTTGGTAAGAATGCGATTCACAGCACTAAAACCTGATTCAACTAGATACGAAGTAGGAAAAGCGATCAGTAATTTAAAAATCTTTTTCCACATATTGGGATATACATTTGACATCTTTTTATTTTGCCAAAGCTGCATATAACCACCGTTATTGAAATTTCCCTTGCTTTCCTCATCATGTCTGAGTTCTAATAGCTCCTCTTGACATGTTACATCAGCTTCAGTAACATTTGCAGTAAACGGGTTTACCATCCAATCATATACTTCCATGGTTAAAACATCACTGAATCGAGTTTCAAAATCCGTTTCAAGTTTATTGAGATGATCAATAAACCTTTGTGTATCAATTGTTGTTATGTCATCCTTAATAGATAACAATTCTGGAAACTGGTGAAATTCCCTTTTTGAAAGATTGTGACTGAATAAATCCAGCTTTTCAATGAATAATGTGATAACTTTTTGACAGTTCATGAGTGTCATATTGGCTCCTTGAAGCTGCAAATTACAATCATTGCATTTCTTAAATATTCCTGCCAAATAACAAGCATCATTTTTTATCATTTTTAACTTTTGGCTAAGATCAACTTCATCCTTAATAGATAACAATTCTGGAAACTGGTGAAATTCCCTTTTTGAAAGATTGTGACTGAATAAATCCAGCTTTTCAATGAATAATGAGATAACTTTTTGGCAGTTCATGAGTGTCATATTGGCTCCTTGAAGCTACAAATTACAATCATTGCATTTCTTAAATATTCCTGCCAAATAACAAGCATCATTTTTTATCATTTTTAACTTTTGGCTAAGATCAACTTCATTTTGGTCTTCTAGAAACTGCACTACGCTCTCATATAGTTCAACAAAACGAGTTAAACATGCACCCTTCGAGAGCCATCGGACCTCTGTGTGTAATAATAACCTAACAAATTGTTCATCGTTGTCATGACACAACTGACGAAACATTCGATCATTTTTTGCATACAATATTGTAAATTTTGTTGAATTTTACAAGAATTTTATAAATTTTCTTGCCGCCCACCTAAAAGCTCAAATCGCCCACTAGTGGGCGATATCGCCCAGGTTGAAGACCGCTGGTATACAGGGATCCAGGATCAACCCTGACCAAGTACCAACTTCTAGTCAGGGCAGGGGTGGGTGTAGCGGTGCGCACCAACTCGAATGTTATACCTTCCTCCACAGCACGAGAAGCTGCTGCTGCTGTGGAGGAAGTACCCAGAATTGAACAGGAATAATGGGGTATATTTGAGGAAGGTACTATTGTGGGGGTTGTGTCGTAAGACGTAGAGGGTTGGGGCTCTATTACTGGGGGTCTAACAGCCGGCGCAATCCTGGCACGCTTTATACCTGACGTGGAGGGTTCTTCATCATGCTTCCGCTTTGAATTGTCGCATGCTACAGGTATCGCTGGTGAGGGTTGTCAGCGGGGAAAGATTTTGTAGCTACACGGTCATCGGGGGTCATCTGTGATATCGATGCTGGGGGGGCTGTACATCGTCGTCATTCACGGTTCTGTGGAAAAAGAAAAACAAGAATATAAGGAGCAGCACTTAAATTTTGTTATATTTTGTAAATGACCCACTTAGGGGTGTGACGTGTTAGAGATGGAGTCTAGAAAAATTCAAGTTCACAAGCCCCTCCACATACATTATATTTGGCCCTACAGGATGTGGTAAAACTGTGTTTATGCTTAAAATCATTAAAGATAACGGGGAGATGTTCTCAAAATTTGTGCATAAAGTAATATGGTGCTATTCGACGTATCATTCAGTGTTCAACAAATACCAAGATGATATTTTGTTCCACAAAGGTGTATATGATGTTAATTCGTTAAAGGGAAATGAGCAGAGAGTCATTGCAATTGACGATCTCGTGTTGAAAATGGATGAAACGTTTGCCGAGACATTTACAGTGTTCTCCCACCATCTTAACATAAGCGTATTCTTCATCAACCAGAATCTATTTTTCAAAAATAGATACATGCGCGATGTGTCGCTGAATACACAATATCTAGTCTTATTCGCACAACGTAGAGATGTGTCACAAATTGGGGTATTAGCCAATCAAATGTTTATAAAGAAGCCACAAGTCGGCGTTACGGATATTTGCTTTGTGACCTTCACCCGCGAAACACGTTTAGGGTGTTTCTAAGGACAAATATATCCCCAAACGAGCATGAACCGGTGTATATTGCAGAATGACAAATAGGCTGAAGAAATATCGTAAATTAATAAAAATCTATCAACGATTGCCCGGGGCACTGCAACAGATGTTTATTAAAAATATCGACTCCGACTTTTTAAAATGCATCTGTGACATCTGTGTTAATGTTATAAAATGTAATGTGCTGCACTCGCTCGTAAAGTCACACAGTGGGGAAGAAAAAGCGAATTATTGTACAAAAAGGGGGATCATTCCTCCCCATCTTATTTTCAGTTTTGGGACCTTTACTGACTAGATTGATATAATGAAGAAAGTGGTAGTGATTCCGCACGAGGTGTATGCTTCATTGCAAAGTACAAAGAATCCAGACACGGTTCTAGAACCCCGTAAAAGTAGGCTTAAAAGAATGGAAAGCAAATTGTTAGCCCTATTAAACAGTGAAAGTCACCTGAGAGAAATGGATCTTGTACCAAGAGGCTTTGCAGAAATTTCTTCATGAGTAAGAAGATTATAAGAATCTGACAGAGCTCCCCATGGTTATTAGGCACAGCGCGAGCAACGCTGAGCATGGCGACATAGGACCTGAGCCCGATGTTAGAGATGACCAACCAAAGAATAACGGTACGCAACACATCGAGCATGTATTAAAAAGTAGTCTCCCACATACATTGACGAATAAACGCTTAAGTCTTTATAATCTATTGAGTGAGGACCCCATCATACAGTGGGCCGATACAGGCGAGGTCATTGTTGAAGGAACAAGGGTACAGGGATCCAATATCGTCGACATTGTCCATGATCTGGTGAGAAAGTGGGACAGGCCCTCACCAACAGGATGGATGCATATTAAAGCAAGACTACAACAAATAAATGTCCCCAAAACATTGATAGAAATCTGAATAGGTTAAAAGACTTGGAACAAGTCTCACATGTGTCACAACTGAGTACGCCATCACCCCCAGCAGTAGCATCTCTTAAGAGGAGAAAGAGGAACAAACGCCCAAACTTATCCACGTGTCTCTAAAATTAAGAAAACGTTATTATGACATTTCTAACCCCGCCTCCTATGAGGCGTTAATAGAATACAGAGGTGTTTACGGAGTATGGAAAAAAGATGTTGAGAGGTTTTTGCGGGAGCAGGATGCCTATACACTTCATAAGCCGGTGAGAAAAAGGTTTAAAACAGCCAAGACAACAGCGGCTTCGACTGACTCTATTTGGCAAGCGGATTTAACAGACATGCAAATATATTCAGTGTATAACGACGGCTACCGCTACATTCTATTCATAATAGATGTATTATCTAGATATCTGTGGCTAATTCTTCTGAAAAATAAATCGCCTGAAACAGTTGCTAAAGCTACCAAAACGTTGATGCTGAAAGAAGATAGGGTTCCTGGCTATTTTTGTACGGATATGGGGAAAGAATTTATAGGTCGCGCTTTTCAGAGCATGCTGACAGAGTTTAATATCAGTTACTAACTACACTAGCAGTTCTTACATAAGGCCTCTTTAGCTGGAAGAGTTCAACGTACCATAAAGGAACGCATACATCGCTATTTTACACATAAAAACACATATAGATATATAAACATTCTGTGGTCATTGGCCTCGTCATACAACCGTTCACATCACCGTACGATTGGCACAAACCTAATGAAGTTTTAGAAAGAGGTACGCGCACAGAGGTGAGAAGAGATGGAGCACCGCCACCACACTTTACACACTTCAAAATCAATGATTATGTAAGACTATCACGTTCGGGAAATAAATTCGGGAAGGAATTTGAGCAAGGACGGACACGTGAGATTTTTAAAGTTAGTGCTATGAGACCTAAAGGCGAGATAATGATGTATTACGTTGAAGATTTGAATAGGGAAGAAATCGCAGGAGGCTTTTACCGCGAGGAGTTGCAGAAAGTGACATTAATTTAGGAAAAATTGATTTAAAATTGAAAAAATTTTAGGCAGCAAAGGTTCAGGAAAGAGAAAAATGTACCTGGTGAAATGGCTAGGGTACCCAGAAAGCTTCAACACCTATATAAAAGCTGCTGCAATAATGGAGCTTAACTAATATGCAACATGGCGCCTAACCACTTCTATGTCACACTCCCATCCTCTTCTTCTCTGTCTGTAGATCCTAACAACACCCTGGCCAACTTTGTAACAGAACTCCGTGGGCCCATTGAGTTGGAACGTGATTCGTACGAAGTTGGTGTTTGTGAATTCCAGCTAGCCACCAAATTTTTAACTCTTGAAAATGAGCAGATCATATTTATGATCCTTAAAAGAGTCAATGAGTGTGAAAAATTAGGCATAATCTTAGACAACACTATGCAATCAGTCCTGTTCGGTGAGGTACAGTACTATAGTACAAATGTAACACTAGGAATCGGGCATTATGACACATCCACGGACATTGTTACCGGCTTAAACAAGAGTCTTGAAAAATCGTACTTGACAAACGATTTACTTTTTAAAGTCGTAAAGATAGACAAGCCTGTACGCACGTTGAAGTTAAAATCAACGCTTAATAGAAATATTAAAGATAAAGAGCTGTTTACAATTGTTGCCGAGGGTCGATATGGTGCAGCCCTCCAACGAGATACCTTTCACGAGGCACAACATGACTGTCCAGTTTAATGTATCAGCTGAAGATAGAGAAATTGGGTGAAAGCTGCCCATCCCCAGACATGTGCTATATTTACAGCAATATCGTGGAGCATCAATTTGTTGGAGACACCCAGGCGCGCCTGCTGCACATTGTATACATTCCCAACCATAGAGGGAAAAGTTTGAGCAGTACATATGACAAGCCCCATTATGTGAATGTTGCGATTATAATCTCTTAACCAATATCTCGATGTATATAAGAACGATTGAAGGAAAAAAATTCCCATTCGGTGATGGAAGCTTAACAGTGAAGCTACACTTTCGTCGCTTTCAGTTATAATGACCCGAAGGCCTTTCACACTCTATCGAGGAGTGAGATATCAGCGTGGGAGTGGGCTTGGGTCCATTTTTTCAACCATACTACGCACCGCTGTCCCACTTTTGAAGAAGGGGGCTAGATACCTCGGGAGGAAGGCGCTACAATCAGGTTTTAACGAGGTAGAAGACATAATGGGTGGAACTAAACCTAAAGAAGCTCTACAAAAACATTTAAAACGTACACGGGATGAAATCATCAAAGATGCAAAGAGAAAAATGCGTGGTGGCGGGAAGAAGAAGAGGGTTGTCAGGAAGAAGGGGTTACCAACACGTGGTGCTAAACGTTAAAGGACATCAAAAAAGAAGTGTTCTAAGCGTATGAAGCCTATGGCTGATCATTTTTTTAACTGATATAAGCTGAAGACACTACTCTAACGAATCATAGACTGGTTACTACTTGCCGAGAGAGGTGGTACTATTTCTGACTCGTCATGGCGCCTTTCATCCATCCATGTAGTTCACAATGTTGTAAATCAGACCTGTCCCTCTTTGATATGCCCCCTACTCAGGTTTCTATTGAGCATAGCGACTTTATTACAATTAACCCATTAAACACAATTAGTTCACCGAGTGCCCCTATAGAATTCGTGATACCCAGCTCAGGCCCATACTTTTTTGATCCGAGCTGCATGCACATGTACGCTAAACTGCGTATAGCCCATTCAGCTGGAACGGACTGCGATGATAGTTACTCTGCATACCCTGAAACCAACTTTCTACATTCCATATTCAGCCAGTGTGAGGTATTTAAATCAGGTTAACATCTCGGCAGGAACGGGTTATTATCACCTACGAGCCTATCTGGAAAATGTCCTCAACTTTTCAAAAGAAGCGAAGGGCACCTTTTTAACCGCCGAGGGCTATTATCAGACTAAAGCTGAAAGTAGTATAAAATATAAATTTAAAAATCGTAAAAAAAAGATATACGAATGTTTTGGGCCGCTTATGAACGGCGTCGACCTGAAACTAAAGCTCAACCGCACGAGTCCTGAGATCTGCATAAATCTGGGACCTGATCAAGAGGAGGGCGCAAAACCCGTTGTAATTCACATCATGGAAACATATTGCACGCAACAGTAAAATACCCAATTAACAGAGTACAGATCAAACTATACACGGTGCCTGCCTGGTTGGCCTCGAAGCAGCTAAAAAACGTGGCCCTGGGAGTTCTACCTAAAAGGATATTAATTGGAATGCAGGATCACACTTCGACGAATGGAAAATATAAAAAGAGCGCCTTTAATTTCGAGAATTTCGGCCTTAAAAATATAACTCTATACGTAAATGGTGTTGCATTTGGGGGGGGCCTATGGTTGCGAATTACTCATCAGACGCCGTGTTCCCACTTTGCGAGAGAGCTTATAGTAGTCTGGCTCATAATGCCGGTGCCGTCGACGAACTTGGGTTTGGCGTAACACAGAAAGAATTTGTCGAAGAATTTAACCTTTACTCATTTGATATTACCCCCGACTTATCTGCTAGTATAAATACACACTTAAGTCCACAACAAAGTGGGAACATCTCAGTCAGGTTGTAATTTGCCAACCCTATAGACGCGCCTATTAGTGTACTCGTGTACCTCGAATCACATGCTCTAATAGAAGTTGACCGTTTCAGGAACGTGGTCACAGACTTTTAAAATGGAGGCGAATACACTCCAGAGAGTAATGAAAAGTGACCGAATCACACGCTCCAAATTTATCGGCGTGTTTGCGAAGAATGAAATATTGAAATTGCCAACTACGAGAGATTGGTATGGGATTATCGTGAGCACTGACATTGTTGGTAATGTGGGAATTTATTGGTTTGCAATCTATTTTAAAAATAGGGAAAGAATGTACTATTTTGATTCACTCGGCACTCAACCCTGGAGTGACCCTGTGGTTGTACAATTTATCGAACAGATACATGTCCCTGAAATTGTCTGGAATCCTTACCGTTTCCAAGGATATTTTAGCAATACTTGTGGCATGTATTGCCTTTCATTTCTCCTGCACATGTCACGTGGGAAGGGATTTATAAATTTTTTAATACTGTGTAAAGTTTTACGTGTGTATATATATTTGTAACTATATTGTGTAAAGTTTTACGTGTGTATATATACACAGTCTCCATTAATGTTAATCTTATTTCATGGACGCTAGTTCTGTAAGCCGATTTGTACTAAAACATGCTTTTTACCATTTAATAAATTAAATGAAAATACAATGTGTTTTGTTCTTAACCATAAAAAACTTACATTAGTTCCTCGATGACCTGGCATTCGTCGGACCTGATGTGAGCCAATACCTCGACCTCGGTAGTCATGTCACTGGGTTGGTTGTGCGGTAAGGCCTCCAAATCATTTATCCCCCTTTCATCAAAGTTGTCACAGAAAGTTGCAAAACACGATCGAGTTCCGCATCGGTCCTTTAAGGAGAAATTATCATGATTAATTCATGCTGAATCTTTTTTATTTAAAGTTAAATTAAATTAAAGTTTAATTAAAGAAAAAATGCCGATTAGGACGCCCGGGAAAATTTAACAAAATATTCAATGCCGTTATTTAAGCCTTGGTTAACCCTGGTTTTGCTTCCACCCGAATTGTTCATTCTGACGAAGGTCAAGCTTGTCACTCTACCTTAGACCTACTGTTTAACGTGGACTCCGAACCACCACCAGCTCAGCGTCTTAATCACTAGGCTACCCAACCGTATATATTAACCGCTAATCGCAAAGACACTTCCCCTTAGGTTTAATACATTTGTCTGGAGTTAGCTAGAATTACATAAGAAAAATAATAATACGCAAGAAAATGTTAAACCGAATTAGTTAATCCGAAAACCGGGTAATAAATAGAGAACGAATGTTATGATGTTATCTACGACATAATTAAAACGGTACAGATCGTAACTGTCAAATTTTAAAACAAAACATCCCGACTAACATTAATAAATATACGTCCGTATAAACGAGAAAGAGCCCTGGGATTAATTTTTTTCGTTGTAGAAAATAAGAAAAACTCAGAATAAAAGGAAAAAATTGAGATTACTAAGTAATTATAAACGAGAAAGAGACCACCATTAAAATCTTGTAAAGTAACGTTCACTAAATTTAAAATATCACACCTAGTTCTGGCTAGGTTAGGTTAGTTTAGGTTAGGCTACGCTAGGTTAGGTTATATTATATCTGGTTAGGCCATGCTAGGTTAGGTTATATTATGACCCAGTTAGGCTATGCTAGGTTAGGCTATATTACCCGGTCAGGCTATGCTAGGTTAGGTTAGGCTAGGTTAGGCTAGGTTAGGTTATATTATGACCCGATTAGGCTGTGCTAGGTTAGGTTATATTACGCCCGGTCAGGCTATGCTAGGTTAGGTTAGGCTATATTATGTCCTGGTTAGGCTATGCTAAGTTAGGTTATATTACACCCGGTGAGGCTATGCTAGGTTAGATTACGTTAGGCTAGGGTATATTATGTCCTGGTTAGGCTATGCTAAGTTAGGTTATATTACACCCGGTGAGGCTATGCTAGGTTAGATTAGGTTAGGCTAGGCTATATTATGTCCTGGTTAGGCTATGCTAGGTTAGGTTAGGCTATATTATGTCGTGGTTAGGCTATGCTAGGTTAGGTTATATTACACCCGGTCAGGCTATACTAGGTTGGGTTAGGTTAGGCTAGGTTAGGCTAGGCTACTTTATGTACCGGTTAGGCTACGCTAGGTTAGGTTATATTACGACCGACATATATATATATATATATTATATATATATATATATATATATATGGGGGGAGAGTTGCAATAAGAGAAAACGCCCAACAAATTATAATCACAAGGCAGATATCCTTTCACTTCGTCTTATTGCGAATTTTAAAAAATTATAACACTTGCAATGAATGGAACGATGTATATAGCCCGAATCACAAATTTAATTAATTACATATTAATGTCGTCTTCAATGGTCAGTTCTTTCTCCCCGTCACAAATTTCTGCAATGTTTTGCGTTGAAAGTAGCGCATTCCGGTAGTAATTGTGAACATCCCACAATACCCGAATCAGTAGTTTCCTATTGGCCCTCGATGAAATTTGGGGCGGGGCATAACGTATAAGCACGCCTAGCCTCCAACCAGAGGTCCTGGGCCGTTCTCATGCGCCGCCTACTGTACTGTGATTGGATGTCCCGTGAAACCTGGGGCGTGTCAGATATACCCAGTCGTGGAGAGAGAGAAATGCTTTGTTTCGAAAATAAATTTGGCAATCGAGGGCTGATCGTATCAGTTTATGTTTATGGTCATCCATCTAAATAAAATTGGAAAAATCATCTGTGCGTGAAGGCGAGATCTACCGTACTATATACTGGGGTTTTAGGGTCTTACCTGTTTCGTTGACGGGCAATCAGAAAAGGAAGGATCTTAGTGACAATCGAAAATAAATTTGGATTTCGGGTACAATTCTCGTATGTGTGAGAGATAGAGAAGCGCTAAAACTGGAAAATAAATTTGAAAAAATTAATTGCTCGTGAAGATTGGTTGTATCATAAACGTGTGAGTTTAATCTTTGTGATGTCTAGATAGTAGAAGTAAGGTTCCAGCGAAGGGAAGTTTATTATCGATATTATAATTCCATTGTTGTCTTTCGGCTCCTGGCGCCACTAAAAGCCCAGTTGGTGGAATAAAGTGTTTCAAATTTTATTTTTATAACAAATAAATCTTTAATAGTCGTGTATATATATATATATATATATATATATAATATATATATATATATATATACAGGGCGAGTTAAAAGTCTCCATACATAGCAAAATGGCCACTTTATTATGCAATCATTTGTAAGTCACAAAATATGCTCTATGTGGGCACCATTACACTGAATGCACATACGGATGCGTTCCTCCCAGTCATGGCAAACGCGCGTTAACACGTCTGGTGTTATGCGTGCACACGCATCACGAATGCGTTCCTTTAGGTGGTCCGTGTTTTGTATTTTCACCTGGTACACCATGGCCTTCAAGTGACCCCACAAGTAAAAATCAAGGGGGGTGAGGTCTGGGGACCTCGGAAGCCACTCCACAGGACCACGGCGGCCAATCCAGTGACCCGGAAACTGCTGATCCAGCCACTGGCGCACCCAGATACCGTAATGGGGTGGCGCCCCGTCTTGCTAAAAGTACGCTGGAAATCCCCTGTCCTCGTTCAGCAGGGACGGCATGACTGTCTTACAGCATGTTTAGATACATTTCGGCATTCAGATTGGTGTCAATGAAAAAAGGGCCAACAATTGTGTTGCCCCATATCCCGCACCACACCATCACTTTTCCAGCGAATTGCGTCTTTCAGGGATTCATCCAGTGCGGGTTGTCATCACTCCAATAACGTACGTTTTGACGATTAACCTCTCCATGAACATAAAAGTTGGCTTCATCTGAAAACAGGATGCCAGCCGAGAACCGAGAATTCCATGTCTTCATCCACTTTTGTTCTTGCCCATTCACAGAATTCCAGCCGCCTGTCCGGGTCGTCTTCGCTAAGATACTGCAACATTTGCATTTTGTATGGATGCCATCTGTGCTCTTTCACAATACGGACGATACTCCTTTGGCTGACACCGCATTCTGCAGACATCCGTCGAGTGCTTTTTTGGGGACTCTTTGCGAACGCTGCCAGCACCATGGTCGATGTGCCTTCATCGGTGGCTGTTCGTGGACGGCCACTTCTCGGTTGGTCTGCAACACTTCCAGTCTTCTTGAACTTCTCAATGAGTTGGGCAACGGTGTCGTGTGTGATGTGCGTGCCGGGGGGGTGTCTCTTGTTAAAATCCTCGGCAACCTTGCGACAGCTTCCTGATCCTGCCAGAAGAATGATCTCTATACGCTCTTCTTGGGATAAAGGTATCTCAACACATCACCTGCAAAAAAATAAAAAATAAATAATCATTTATTTATCATGACCATTTTGCCTATGTATGGAGACTTTTGACTCACCCTATATATATATTATATATATATATATATATATATATATATATATATATATACATACGGCTATTAAAGATTTATTCATTAAAAAATAAAATTTGAAACACTTTATTTCACCAGCTGGGATTTTAGTGGCGCCAGGAGCCAAAAGACAACAATAGAATTATAACATCGATAATAAACTTCCCTTCGCTGGAACCTTATTTCTACTCTCTAGACATCATAAAGATTAAACTCACACACAACACACACACACACACACACACATACACACACACATATATATATATATATATATATATATATATATATATATATATATATAACACCAATAACACCAAACAGGAACCGACATCGACCAGGAAACGACCATCACTTAGGAAAATTGAACACGAAGATTAGAAACCCGGTAAATGTATTATACACAAATATACAAGGCCTCTATACGGACCATGCAGACTGCAAATTACAATACTTGCAAAATTTAGCTACGGAAACCAGCATAGATATCATATGTCTAACGGAAACACACTTACACAAGTGCGAAAAAGGCTGTGAAAACTGCATCGAGAATACTGAAATAGCATTGCTGGACTACAACATATAGAGAGCAGATAAAGTGGCAGACGAGGAGGAGAATGTTGTATCTACGTGAAAAACACATACACATGTGAAGTGAGGGTAAAGAAATCAAACAGCACAGTTGAAGTTATTATAGTAGAAGTAAAAGAACTGAACCTAACCATTATGAACATCTACAGACCACCAAACACCACAAAAAAGTTAATTCTAATTTGCTACAAATGAAATAGAAAACATATTAAAATTACTTGAAACTCCAGCAACAAATATTCTAATTTTCTAATTCTCACAATGACTGAAAGGGCAGTGAAGCATACTGATATTGACATGAAATCAGCGTAAGACCTAATACTTTTTGTCTAAATATACGCAATTTGAATTTGCAAACTCCTCCTTAAGTGTATAATTATAGTCAGTCGTGAGATGGAATAAATCTTCAAACTACTTTTGCCGTGTATATTATAATATTATATATATATATATATTATTATATATATATATATATCTATATATATTATATATTAATATAAACTTGTTTCATGTTTCATGATTATGCTAAGAAACTAGGCTGTAGCGGGGTTATCTAGCTATGTTGCTGAACATAATACTTAAATACCATTTAAAAATCGGTTGTGATGTCCGGTACAATAAGGAAAGCAATAAGAAGAACTTTACAAATTTTAGACAATGAGGAAACCTGTAAACTGTAGGGAGACTTGCTTGGTAATATATACGATGCAGGCAGGAAGGAGGGGCCAATCGCGAATCTCCGAGATTACTGAAATTACACCTTTTTTCAAAAGACTGTGTAGTGTGTAAGATGCATGCATGTGTAGTAAGGAATATAGTGAGAAGCGCGTGTTTGAGAGTATGCTGGACTGCTCACAGGGTAGACGAGATGTGTAAAAAGACCAGCTGAAGAGGACAGTGATGGAGAAACAGGGTTCAGACACTTCCTGTCTTCTGTTGGGATGCCACATACAAACTCCTGATATATATATATATATATATATATATATATATATATATTTATTTATTTATTTAAATTCGACTCGTGTAAATATGCATGGCGGGTTATTTTCAGCCAGAAGTTATAATGAGATCGATGTACAGTTCCCTCGAATGGTCTGTTAAATAATTTTAAATTAAATGTTAGGGCTCACTTACGTCTTCGCAGAATCTAAGATCGCATGATGATACAACTTTCAGTTTTACGTTTTTAATACAGGTGAAAAAGCGTATGGTGCGTTCTATACGTACATATATTAGAATTGAAAGTATTTTTGTGGCCATTTGTACAAAAAATTGTTTTTTATACGAGATCTGATATCATAAAGTATTAAATTATAACATTTTAAACGTTGTATAATGGTACGCTTCAGTTTGTAAAGACATGTTTGGTACAGCTAGTGACAAAAACAATAAGCTTGTATATTCTGTGTGATTGATGTAAATACTGTGACTGACTGGTGTGAAAGAAAAGTGAAAACAAATACGTTTATTGTGAGAATTATGAGGAATTGTGAACATTCGATAAATTAGAGAAATGATAATTAAAGTAATGTGAATAGGCGCTAACTATGACTGCAACTAGAAAGGTTCTTGATGAAAAATCTCAACTTTCAGGACCTATTTCCCACTGAATCTATTTAAAAAGGCCAACTTCCACAAACTCGACATCCCGTTTTCTTTAATTGCATCTATTAAGAAAGTTTTTTTACCCGAACCTACTTATTTGGATGTTGTGTTATATATATATATATATATATATATATATATATATATATATATATATGATAATAATAATAATAATAATACAAGATTAGTAGCAACTAATAGTCGTTAAAAGAAAGTTAAACTTAACTACTAGTCTGAAAACAATTACTGTGAGAAATATATAGCAAGATTGGGGTAGAGTTGCCAGATGCTTTTATTACGAAGGGAATTGAAATCAATATATTTAATTTGAATACTCTTAACACGTGTACATATATATGTAATAATAACAATAAATCAATATTAGTAATAATATTTAAGTGGATGTTTAGAGAAGGAAAACAGATTTGATGTTTTAGTTTTAAAGCCGCATTACGCAACTTGATGTTCTTTTAACACGCAATTTTATAACGAAATTTGATGTGCAGTAAAATTAATAGTTCGGAAACCAGAAGATGTCATGTGAATGTGTTGATATATAGCGATGTAAACAACAGAAAACTATATATTTAAAAGTAAATAAACAAATAAGTATGTGTTATGAATGTATAAAAAGATCTTGTATTTGATTCAGAGCGTTTGAAAATATGTGAGTTTCCCTTAAAAAGAGAGAAATTAATTTATTTAAATTAAAATAATAAACCTTCATTTTATTTTTCATAATACAGATATTAAACAAAGAATCTGCTTTTGAATTAAAATATGTTTAACCTGATTTTGTTTCTTGTGATGTTCGCAGTTTGTTAACATAAAAATGGAATTACATTTGAGTAGGTAATGTGGTATTAGAGTATGATAATATGTTTTGAGGTTCTTTACACTCGTTTTGTCTATTAAACCCTTTTTCAGATATTTTAAGTTTTCATTTCTAATGTTTAAGGGTATAAGTTGAAAATTACGTGTCAAACTCTGTCTTTGTCTGTATTTGTTTGTTTGTTTTTGTCTGTTTTTGCTTGTTTGATTTTGTCCGTCTCATGAAAGACCAAGAAGGTGGATTTTTTTTCCCCTTGTGAAGGTAGGTGAGGATGATCTTTTTTTTTTTAAGGAAGGTGAAGACGAATCCTTTTTTTTTTTTTTTTTTCCAAGGAGGAAGGCGAGGATGATTTTTTTTTTTTTTTTTCAAGGAGTAAGGCGACGATGAATTTTTTTTTTTTCCTTTGAAGGAAGGTGAAGACGAAACCTTTTTTTCCCAAGGAGGAGGGGGGCCCATTGCGGGGCCCCTCAAGGGCCAAATGCCCTTCATTAAGGACGGTGAGACCCCATAATGGGTTAAGAACTTAAGTAAGGGGACCCTCATAACGAAGGCGAAGGCCTTCAGGGGCCCCTCCAGGGGAAGGATTCAAAGCACCCCAAATTCCTCTGGCCAAACGCGCCATGCTACTGAGGTCTGCAGAAAAATGAAGAGGGTACAAGCAAGATCGGGACTTTCTTCAATACCAGTCGGTAAGTCGGATCAGACAATGATTTATTTTATGCTTGGAAAATCAGTCAAATTGTAGAATAATATATTCAACTCTTCTCCTCCCTACTGGGGGTCTCACAATGTCACCTTATCATTATTCATATTATTGGTTATTCTTTTCAGGGGAGTACCACCAGTACCTTCTTGCTCAACTGACATCTTAGATGATTTGGGTGAGACCATCGCAGAAAAGGAAGTTTGATGAAATCAGATATGACGCAGATGATCCAGTATGCAAATACAGAACACAGACACGACACGTGGTAAGAATTGATTTCTTATATTGTTGCCGTTAACTAAAAAAATATCCTCCATTTATTGTCATGAATGTAGTACAAAACAAGTTTGAACAAGATGTTCTCTACAATTTATACTGAAACTAATCATAAATTGATGGTTTTGACTGGAATTAAAAGAATATTGTTTTGAATTTTAGGTGAGGACATTATATAATCAAACCTCAGGAATGACATCGGCCTGTATTACCAGTGTGTGAGCGATTTGAATGATGACAAGAAGTATGAGCTTTTGACTTCCCACTGGCAACCTCCTGCAATACAAGTTTCCAGGTACCAACAATTATGGCAGGAAGCGATTCTTCAATCAGAATGTGGCGCATTTTGTTTAACCTGTGTGCTGTTTGGTATAGCAAGTGGCCACAACAGCAGCAAGTTGGACAAGCTGTACAAGTCACCTTTGACCAACTGGGTAACAGCTACAAATAAATTGGCCGAACATAATAGCAAGTCAGATTTCCACAAACACGCAACACTTTTTGCTGATAATTTTCGCAGAATCATGTTCAACAAGTCACAACCAGTGAATCGACTTATTTCATCAGCAATCAGCAAACGTGTCGCAGCAAACAAACAAAAAGTAGCATCAATGATGAAGACTGTGATCTTGTGTGTTAGGCAGAACTTTGCTCTTCGAGGGGACCAAGAAGATGCTGAAGACGACTCGAAGAACAGAGGCAACTTCTTGGCACTGTTGCAGTTCCGCGTGGATGCTGGTGATGTGGTCCTCGAAGAACACTTGAAATCAGCTCCCAAGAACGCAACATATACATCAAAGACAATACAGAATGAACTGATCTCCGTCATCGCTGCCCACATTCAAGACGAAATTGTGAAGGAGATTAACACAAGTCCTCTGTTCTCCATTCTTGCAGATGAAGCTACTGATGTCAGCAACAAGGAAGAACTTCTACTTGTGTTGCGTTTTGTTGACAACACAGATTCTATTCCTGAAGAGTTTGTTGGTTTCTTTGAATGTGTGAATGGTGTCACTGGCAAAGCCATTGCTGACTTGCTGTTGCAAGTGGTTAGTGATCTCGGCTTAGATATGAAGAAATGCAGAGGCCAGTGCTATGATGGAGCAGGCAATATGGCTGGACAAGTCAAAGGTGCAGCAGCTTTGATAGCACAGCAGTATCCAAAGGCACCTTATCTCCACTGCCAGTCTCACAGATTGAACCTGTGTGTTGTAAAAGCCTGTGCTTTACAAGAAGTACACAACATGATGGGCACGTCGGAGGAAGTGGAGCGTTTCTTCAAGTTCTCACCGAAAAGACAGCTGCTGCTTGAAGACAGATTCAAGGTGTGTTTTTTTCTTGGTATAGTCAGTACATTTTCTATTGTAATGGCTGTGGGTTGTAATAGTGAATTTAATGCTGTGAAATTTATTAAATTATTTTATTTTTTCATACATCTAATCTGAAAATTATTGCTTTCTGTTTTTGTCACTCAGGAGGAGTGTCCAGCCTCTAGTCATCATAAGCTGACCGATATTTGCCGAACTAGATGGGTCCAGCGTTTGGATGCCCTAGATGTATTCGAAGAGCTACTGCCCGCCGTGGTTTCAACTTTGACGTGCATCGAGGATAACGTCACTCATAACTGGGACAGTGAGTCATCAACAAAGGCCAGTGGTATGCTCCACCAAATTGGAACATTCCAGTTTATCTTCACTTTTGTTGTGACAAAGAAAGTTTTGTCATACACCCGTGGTATCACAGTCAAGTTGCAGGTGAGGAGTCCCGACACAAAGAAGGCATATGACAGTGTTGGTGAGGTCCTTGGGTTTCTTCAAACAGTCAGAGACAGTGTTGACTCAAAACATTCTGAGTGGTTCAAGGCTGCAAAGGAAATAGCTGAAGATCTCAACATAGCAGTGACAAAGCCCAGGACAGTCGGCCGGCAAAAAAACAGAAACAATGTCTCTGCAGAAACTACGGAGGATTATTTCCGTCGCAGTGTGACTGTGTCATTCTTGGATCATCTCCTGGCAGATATTGGATCAAGATTCAAAGATGGCCAACAGAAAACCATTCTGGGATTTTCAGGTTTGTGATGGAATTATTTAGCTATAGGGATAATTTGAGAATGATAATTAAATTGATGGGCTGATATGTACTCTCTCTTACTGTTACATGAAATTGACAACTGGTTTATTCATTTTAGGTGTTCCTGTAAAGATGATAGAACAGCCAGACGCATGGAACCCAGAGTTTCAGCAGTTCTGTCAGACCTACCAAGATGACCTTCCCAGTCCCAATACTCTGTCTGCAGAGCTGGATGTGTGGCAATACCACTGGGAGCGGCGCCATCAGGCCAACTGCGACATACCAGACTCTGTGCAGTCAACTTTACACTCCATGGACAAGGTCTTATTCCCAAACATCTGTGCTGCACTCAAGGTATTGGCAGTCACTCCAGTCACCACCTCCTGTGAGCGTGAACGTTCAGTTTCCGCCATGCGTCGACTGAAAACGTATCTGAGGAGCACCATGAGAAATGGTAGGATGAATGGTTTAGCTCTCATGCATGTCCACTATGGGTGGAAGTTCGATGTGGATGTTTTGGTTGAGAAGTTTGCACGGCTCCACCCAAGAAGGATGGAGCTTGCTGATATTATCATGACAAACATTAGAAAGGATTTATTTTGTAAAATAAATATTTTGAAGTAAATAACGAATCATGTCTTCTTTTACATTTTGGTATGCATTTAATGAAATGGCACTAGTCAGATTATGGGTCTGGATCCGGCCTGCGTTCAAGTGTTGCTTCAATCATGGGTTGAGTTTTTTGAGATGGATCAGCTTGTGATGATGACTGTGCTTGTAGTTGGGTGTTGTCATCTTTTGTTTCTTGGACACTTTTATAAGTACTGTGATGCTTGCTTTTAAAATGGCTCCATAAAAGCTTTGTAGAGTAGGATTTTGCACTTTTTCCTCTAACTATAAATCGTTGGACGGAAGTTTTATCAGAAAGCAAGCATTCTGCTTTGTGTTCATTTTCTATTTCACAGGTTTTGAAGTGCTTCCATATAACTGACTTAAAAGAAGCCATTTGACCTTCAGCCAAAATTGAAAAATTGAAATTGAGAGTGTATATACGTTAGTAGTTTAAAGTCTGCAAATAAAGTAGGTATAAATTATCTTAGGGCTTAGAGTATATGTATATAAGTAGCATAATATAATGATCAAGAAGCAAATAAAATGACACTCATTTTAATCACCAGTCAAACATTCACATTCCTCAACTGATTACTTAAAGTAAGCCATGGGGCAAGGAACATGTATTCAAGGGTACAAGGGTAAAAAAAAATTTTCGCCAACAGATTTGGAACTCATAAATTTGACACCTTAAGCACAGAATCTGTCGTACACTAATTTGGAACAATATTCGTTATTTTGCCCATTTTAAATTTTTGAAAATTTTTTGCTTTTTTGATTAATTCTGAGGTGCTTTGCAAGAATCTAATATTAATTTCTTGTGCAAATGCGTAGTTTTTAAAAAATTTATGTAAAGATTTGCAATGTAGTTTGGTTAAATTTTTATAAAACTTAGCATTTTGGTCTAAATTTTTTTTTAATCTTTTTGCAATGTAGTTTGGCTAAAATTTATACTTTATTCCAACGTCAATGAAATGTTTGAAATGTGGTCAGTCCTAAATTAGGTTAGGTTAGGCTAAAATTTATAACACATTCTATCTTGGACTAAATTTATAACATCCGGTAACTTTGAGCATGGAAAATGGGCAAAATAACGAATATTTACCCAAATTTGTAATTTGTATTAAGGTATAAAATACATTAGACAATGTCACATTAAATTTATTATATCTATATAGGTATAGGCATAATTATCTATACCTAAACAAATAAGAGACTAAATAAAAATATACATTTATAAACCTCGTATAAAACCAGACATTCTTGCTAGTTTCAAATTATATCGGTAACGGCATGTAATCTCACATAGGTGCCTATATCTTCTTATAAGTAAACGAACCATAAAACATTATACATCTGTAGCCATTGTTGCTTTTAACTTTACAAATTACAATATAGTTTAATACTAAAAATGACAACTTAATTAATAAAAATGGCAATATAGGATCACAATTACAAAACATGCGCAACACAAATTACGCAATACGCATTACAGTTTATACGCATTAACTCAACATTTATCAGTAAATCAAATGCGTCATAAACGCCGTGTTGCCTGATAAAATACTCAATCGTATTCCTTCATCATTAAATAGGACCATAGACAACAATTCAAAGTCTAAACATCGGCGACAATGGCGACAGATAAGAAATAAGAAGTGCTGTCAACCCTGCCCAGTCGCCATTTATTAATTATGAGGAAACATTAACAATAACATTAAGACACGCGTTATATATATTATACGATATTAATGATGCGATACAGACATTGCATTATTGTATTTGTAATAATCAAGAGCAATAAGAATAAAATCCTGTTTATATTTACAACAAGTATAATTATTAATTTATATAATTTTTTTATCTTACATACTATTTTTTGTTTGTGTATTTTATTACGATAATACTGTCGCCAACATTTGATGGGATGTTGGCGACTTTCACCTCTGAATGTACAGTATTATCTTATATCAATTTTAAAAACTTACTCTCCTTTCAGATATACAGGGTGTCCCGTAAGTCTGGACCCATAGGGATTTATAATATATTTTTTTATTATGTTATTATTATTATTTTATTATTATTATTTTTTTATTATTTTGTATTATGATTTTTATTTGTGGGGCCACTTGAAAGCAAAGTGTACGAGGTCAAACTTCAGAACATTTTCCACCTTAAAGCACGCATTGTGGAGGCGTGTCAAGAAATTTCTGAGACTGTGATTCAGAAAGTGCTGTCGCAGTGGAGATTGCGTCTTCAACTATGTGTGCGACACAACGGCGGACACTTTGAACAGATTATGTAATAAATTTTTGGACTATTTTGTAATTTTATTATTTTTCCCTATGGGTCCAGACTTACGGGACACCCTGTAGATTAGTTTTTTCAGCAACTATCTGGATAGATATCCGGCGAAATGTCCGGTCATAGCAAAAATTCTTGAATCAGTTATAAATATATTGTAACTTTAAACTCAAACACATTCATTCACATCACAAAATAATTTAACTGAAAGTAAAAATGCAGTATTACAGCCACATAGGAAAATTTCGTGACAAAAAGGGAATTTTTGAGGGCTCATGATGCTCATCTGGGGAAGTACTGTATAAAGGGAGAGGAAAGTTTGAATATTATTGTTATTTGTCATAGCAATATATGCAGGGGCGTACCTAAAGTATTTGGCACCCGGGGCGGATCCTTCCTTTGGCACCCCCCATAAATAATTTTAAAATTTAAACACACGGAAAAATATATTATGTTTGCAAGTAGATTTTTAAACAGTACAGTAGTCATAAGCAGATTGGAAATAAGAAAAATGCAGGACATTAAAAATTCAATGACCAGGTAATACTGCATTTTATTTTATACAAAAACACAGGAAATCCAGTCTCAACGCTCAGCCTGTTCTTCAAAGGTAAATAGAGAGGATTCACAGTCTCTGCTTTCGAGTCTTAATTTCTGCAAATTGATCAATGACCTCATCAAAATTCACCTTCTTTGCATATTCATGTTCAATTGAAAGTAAAGCCAGATTTGTCAATCTTGTCTGACTCATGGTCGAGTGAAAGAAATTTTTTATCAATTTCAATTTGGAAAAACTTCTTTCACATGAAGCAATAGACACACAGACAGTCAAAAAGAATCTCAAACACAGTGAAGCTTGGTAAAGATTCACAAAAATCCCATTTCACAATAAACTCCAGAAACTGCAATGCTGTCCATTTCTTTGCCTTTTCAACGCTGATTTTGGCAGCTTCCAAATGTCTCCGAAGTCGTCCAATTTCCATACTATCTTCATCAGAGAATTCATCGAAAATCTGAGTCAAATTTGGAATATACTTCCGAATTTCTTCCATTGCCTTAGAACGAATCTCCAATTCTTGATGAAAGCGATCAAGACATTCAAACATAGCCCTTTTTACTTTCTCTGGCAATGTGAGACCAGCATCCTTTGCCATCTCTCCTGGCATCCTTTTTCGGAGCTTTACTCTCCCTCTTCTCTCCATAGAAATGTCTATTTCCTCACACTTTGTAGTTGTATAATGAATGGCCTTCTCCACAATTTCATTGCGCTGATCTTCAAAAAACAGTTTTAGAGCTTGGAGCTTCACAATGCACTTTTCAAGGCTGATTCCAACTGTTTGCAAATACTTTTGTGTGAGATTAATTTCTTCCAGGACTTTACACCAGAAAGAAAGGTAACTCAAAAAAGAGAAATCACATACCTCAGATAGCAAAATCTGAGCTGATCCTCTTGTGTCCACATTTTCTTTGGGATCGCACAGTACTTCAAGGGTTGAGGTCAGCTTTTCAAAATTTGCCTTCACTGGTTTCACAGCGTCATAATGAGCATTCCATCTTGTCTGGGAAAGTCTTTTGACTGTCATGCCTACATTCTCCATCCGCACTTCCCATCGATGAGTTGAGACTGAAAAGAAGGAATAGGCTCTCTCCAAGGTTCCAAAATAAGTCACACATGAAGAAACGCCTCCAAATGAGTGCACTCCGCAAAGGTCCAGAGAATGATTTGCACAAGGCACAAACAAAGCCTTGGGATTAATCTCTCTGATCTTTGACTGAACACCACCATGAATCCCAGCCATAGTTGCAGCGTTGTCATATCCTTGACCACGGCACAGGTTTATGTCCAGTCCATCTCTCTCTTTCCGGCAATAGGGAAGAAGCCCAAGAATGATTCCTTTATTTCAACTTTGTCACATTCAATATGGACTTACCTGATCATTTCACACATCTGATCAGTGTGGGACACATCAGGAGTGCTGTCAAAAAGAATCCCAAAATACTTTTCTTTCTTGATATCAGCTACTATTTTCTCTTTGACGTAATTCCCCAAAAGGCAAATGAACCCATTCTGAATCTTTGGAGATAAATACGAAGCCACTCTCCTCCCAGATGGAATAGAATGCTTAATCCTTACAAAATGTTCTTTCAAAACTGGGTCATAATTTGACAGCAACTCTACCAATTCCATGAAGTTTCCTTTGTTTGCTGATGGCATGTCCTCTTTGTGACCACGAAAAGGAAGATTCTGGTGAGCCAGAAACAAGGTTACGTCCAAGAGGCGATGTAAAATATCCCTCCATTTCTTTCTCTCCTTGTCCATTGTTGCTTGATGAACTTGACCAATGGTTTTTTGAAGCTTCAACCTTGCTCCCAAGGTCTTCCATTTCTCCAGGCATGAGAGATGCTGCTCAGAAGCCTCATGGTCAGACACCTTTGGGTTTAGCTTCCACCATGCTTGAAACCCAGTGACAAAGCTGGATGTTCCAATTCCTTTGTCATCAAGAGCAAACAGTCTGCAGCAAAAACAAAACAAACTTTCTTTTGATGGAGAGTAAACCATCCAAGTTCTCAAAACTTTCTCGCCATTTGGCAGAGCCTTATAGAACCATGCAGTGGTCAGCTTTCGACTCTTCCCTTTGGATTTCTCTCCTTGTCTTTGAACTGCACTGAAAGGTCCATCCCTATTTTGGAAGGGTTCACTTCCCCTCTTAATAAGATCAACTCTCAAGTCATTTGGAACCGGGATTGGCCAAGCAGCGACATCAGAATAAATTGAAAATCTATCCGTCTCCTCTTCTTCATCAGAGTCTTCCTCCTGTTGGTGTGGACTTCTGCTGGCGTCTCCTTCCTCTTCATCAGTTTCACTGCTTTTAGAAGATGAATTGCCATTCTCCAATCCTTGCTCTCTCATTTGAATCCTCTTGTGAAGATGCTTCTTGTATTTTTCCTTCAGATTCACCAGGCTGAATATCTTCAGGACTTTCTCCTATTGCACTTGATGTTGAAGGCGTCACATACTTCAAAATTGATCTGGACATTGCCTGAGCCACCTCTTCTCTTGCCTTCTTCATTTTTCTTTGTTGGAATCCAGTGGGTCGATTTCGCTTCATAGTGGATGTTTTCTGCAAAATTTTAAAATCATAATTATTTAAAATCATAATTATTTAATGAAACATACCTCATGTATGTGGAGTCACAGTGTCAAGTGAACAAGACTTGGAATGTCAGTTGCAGCCAGCTGGCTATGCTCAACAAACTGATGACTAAAACGTCAACAAACGTTCGCCTTTCGATGTAATTTTTATCAAATATTTAATTTTTCCTTTGTAAATTTTGTATTGCCAATAAAAATAAAAATTTATTTTATAGTGGAAATTAATATTAAGCTGTTGTAATAGTTTGAACATTTTTAAATTTTTTTTCTTACTTTGGCGAATTTTTCATTTGGTTTGAAAACTTGTCCTGGTATTTCAACTCTCCTGATGGCAACTCCTTCATGGCTGTCACCCGGGGCGGACCGCCCCCCTCGCACCCCCCTTAGTACGCCACTGAAGATATGAATATATTATTGTCATATAAATCGCGGATAAATGCCTTTGAGTTTTTAGAATGTGGACATTTGTTTTCAGGAGCACAACCTTATAGCCTATACTTGCAACATGCTCATACTGTAATTTGTAATGGATTATAGATAGGCTATTGCAGCGAGTAGTTTCGTCACCTGTGACCTGTGAGTGTGTGTGACTATAAATTTGGTATGTTCGCAAATGTATTTCGGAGTATTAGTTCCAATTGTGAATTAGCTACGGACCTACGGCAAGTTAAGGGTAAAAACACTCAATTTGCCCATGGGAAAACTCCCACTCCCGAGTCATATCTTAAAATAGTATGTTTTTAGCAAAATAATAGAGGACAGGAATATAGCTAACATAATTATTTACTGAAAAGGTAATGCACTAAATGTATCATTATCTGAAATTATAATTATTTAACATATGCAAAGTTACAAAGCTATCTACTTTATTAAATAAACTCGATAAAATGCACTAAATAAGCCATACAAATGTCAGTCTTTCAAAGGAGAGGGGCAAAGGGTCCTCATACCCGCCAGCTCTAAACTCAGCACCCCGAAAATATCCGGTCAGCTCTCACTGGAAATCTGGCAACCCTAAATTTACATATAGGATACTTTAATGGCTTAGGCGTTATACCGGGTGTGTATAAAGTAACGCAAGTGAAGAGACAAATCCGATTTGAATTATATTCACGCGAGTGAACATTTTATTACATTTCATTTGGAAAACATGAAGCCACCAAGGTCTATCGAGGTTATCCAAATCATGAACTAAAAAAAAAATCTAAAATGAACAAGAAATATTTATTACACGTACTTTATAGCAACTGTATATTCGATGGTAAGGTTTACGAGAAGTGTTGAAAATGTTTTTACGAGTTAAAAAACAAGTTGAAACTTGTTTAAACCAGTTCAAATCGGATTTGTCTCTTCACTCGCGTTACTTTATACACACCCTCTATGTTTCATAAATGGTGTTGAACCTAATTTGAATTTACTCCCTTCAAGCTACTCGAACAAATTTCCTTTGCAGTTCAACTGAAGAAACGTGCATTGACGCAGTACCGGATTAACGCATGAGCAAACTGGGCTTAGAGCCCATGGGTCCCGAGGCTCAGAGTGGCCCCAGCACTACTCGCCAGTTACCGAATAGTATAAATTATCCTCATTATTATTTATTATTAAGATTTGGGAAAAGCCTATAAATAAATTAAGTGGCGAAAATTGGCAAATTTTAATGTAAATGTGGCGATTTTTTTTGGAATAATTTTCGTTAATGAAAGAGAGAAAAGTGAACATTTGTTTGTAGTGTTTGATTTGTTCGATTAATTGCGTGATTTGAAAATAGAAATTTCATATATTACATTACTGTACTGAGTTTTATTAATTAAATGGGGTTTGGAAACATTGAAACATTGGGGGACCAATTGAAATTCCCAGACCAGGGCCTCATGAATGTTTAATCCGGCCTGCCTTGCATGGGCGTGAAATCTGGTATTTGGTCTACTATAATTTCGTAAAATAAATAAATTTGTCGTATTTAACATTAAACTAAAACACATTGCAACTTCTCTACTTTTTCTCTCGAATGGGTAATTAAATTTTATGCAGGACTCGCATATTTTATTGGTTAAACTACTTAATGAGTTGCAATAATCTGAAGTTCCTAAAAAAAGGTGGAATTAAATAAGGAATAGAATTCTAAGGGAGTTTTCCGTGACAACCTCACGGAGAATTTGAACGTAGAACAAAGTCGAAACGTAATTTCACCAGAACAGAAGGAGTAAGTAGTGTGGGTGCAAAATGGACGAGTGCAAGAATGTTGCAGAAATAATGATCAATGTTGCAAAAGGTGGGTGGGGGTATGTTGCAAAGGGAGAGGGGTATGCAATGATGGGGGGAGAGGGGAGGGAGGGAACTTCGGGGGAGGGGGTATGCAATGAAGGGGGAGAGGAGAGGGAGAGGGGGGAGCTTCGGGGGGAGAGGGGAGGGAGAGGGGGGAGCTTCGGGGGAGAAGGGAGGATGACCTCCCCCCAAAGGGGTAGCCCTAACCTAAGAGAGGAAGAGAAAGGAGAGACGGAGGAGGTGGGATGTCCTTACCCACCAAAGAGAAACCTGACCTAAGTCTTAACCTAAGAAGGAAGGAAAGTTCTTTATTCCGCCGGAGTCTGCATTATTATGAGCGTCCCGAAGCCAAGCAGGTCTTATATAGAGGATGGTGAGTTGCCAGATATAACTTTTTATATATGGAGGGGGTTACCAGATAGCATTTATTTTAATTGTTCAGGTATACATTATTAGGGTGAGTTGCTAGATACCACCATTTATTTAATTTACATGAGTTACCAAATAATGTTTTTATTCATGTGAAGGGATTACCAGATACCACCATTTATTTTAATTTACATGAGTTGCCAATTAATGTTTTTATTTGTATGAGGAGAGTTGGCAGACACCACCATTTATTTTAATTATGTTGAGATGTATCTTATTAGGGAGAGTTGGCAGATATCGCCATTTATTTTAATTCACACGAGTTGCCAAATAATGTTTTTATTTATTAAAAGCAACATTGACTTTCTCCTTAAAGTTATTCAGAAAGAGAGTTAATTATTTAAACGGAACCCAATATTAACAATAAAAGAAATACATTTAAACTGACATAAATAAAACACCATTACATCATTCTGTTTATTTAGACGAAATATTGGAAATATATAGAAAATAAAATAACGTTGGAATTATCAAAAACTAAAAATAATAATAGTTTAACCCTCAAACTCCCAGCGGGGTCGATTTTTAAATAATTTACTGAAGAGCCTGTGGTTGCATGACTATGTTTTACTGAATTGTTTTGACATAGTATGTATTAATAAAATTCATTTGTTTTTTATTACAAAAACATTAGTATATAACAGTTATTACCATGGGGGTCCATATGTACCCCTACCTAATTATATATATATATATATATATATATATATTATTTTTGAAAGATGATGCAATATTGGACTGAAATTTCGTCATAACGTTGCGCAATCAGGAAGGTGAGCAAGTGTACAAAGAAAGGTGGGTTGCACTTACTATGAATGAATTTGAACGTTTTTTAGGTCTCCTAATATTTACTGGTGTTTACAAATCAAATAATGAGCCAATCCGTGAGCTATGGAGTACAAATAATGGCCGACCAGTATTCTCCAAAACCATGTCGAGAAACAGGTTTCAAATGTTGTTAAGAGTTTTACGATTTGATGATGCGTCGAGACGACGTCAGCAAAGGTCCACTGATAAAATGTGTCCTATTAGACAGGTATTTCAAGAATGGGTAGATAATTTACAAATGTGTTATATGCCTAGTGACAATCTTACAATTGATGAGCAATTGGTTACATTTCGGGGAAGATGTCCTTTCAGACAATATATTCCCAGTAAACCGGGAAAATATGGTTTGAAATTTTGGTTTGCTGTGACAGCCCAACATCTTACGCTTCTAACATTCAATTATATACTGGCAGAGAGGTAGGCCAAGAGAGGGAACAGAATCAAGGAGCAAGAGTAGTGATGGACATGGTGAAAGGAATGGAAAAAAGTGGTCGAAATGTAACATATGATAACTTTTTCACTTCATTATATTTAGGGAAAAAATTGAAGCAAATGGACTTAACATTATTAGGAACCATAAGAAAGAATAGGAAAGAAATTCCAACTCAACTTCTCACAACCAAAGGACGCCAAACATATTCATCTATGTTTGCTTTCCACACAGATGGAACTTTAGTCTCACACACCAAAAAAGGGAAAAGTTGTAACATTGCTTAGCACCACTCACGACCAACCCAAGATTGATACAACACGTAATGACAAAAAGCCCATTATGATTTTAGATTACAATCGGACCAAAGGTGGCGTTGACACAGCCGATCAAATGGTCCGGAAGTATTCAACCAAGCGAAAATGCAGAAGATGGCCCATGGTGCTATTTTATAACATGCTTGATATCAGCGCTTTAAATAGCTTCATCATTTGGATGCATGTAAATAAAAATTACAAAAATGGAAAAAGTCACAAAAGGCGACTTTTTCTAGTTAAACTAGGCAATCAGCTAATAAGTAATGAAACTCAAGTAGCACCACAATGTCCTCTTTCCAATACAGGAAATTAATATGATACACCAAATCCTAGTACTTCAGTAGACTCAAGGAAACGGGGACGATGCACGTTTTGTTCACGAACTAGTGATAAAAAATCTCGGGACAAGTGCGTAAAGTGTCAGAAGTTCGCTTGTGCTAATCACATCTCAAAAGTATGTCATAATTGCATATAGGTTGATGTACTGTACAATGAATGATTATATATATATTATATATATATATTATATATATATATATATATGTGTGTGTGTGTGTGTGTGTGTGTGTGTGTGTGTGTGTGTATAATTTCACCAAAATTGTTAGTTCTATATTACAAAGGATTTTTGTATTTTTCATTTTTTTTTGTATCTGTAATAGGGCCCATTTAAACTTTTTTTTTGAACTTGCAAACTGCATGTAAGGGCTTTTTTTAGTTATAATGTATTATATGTTAATATGTATAATAAATAATGTATAATTAATGTTTCTTGCAGCCTTTATTACATTTCCGACTTAGGGGTCCAAATGTACCCCCGTGGTAAAAATTGTTTGAAAATTTTCTGGGAGTTAGAGGATTAGGAAATATGAACGAGGAATATATATGGTGAAAAAATAAAATAAAAAATGTATAAACAACAATACATGCGAAATATACACATACACACACACAACACACACACAATTATATTAAATAATAAATAAATTGGAAATACATTCACATTGTTCTACTGCGCAAAACACTAAACTCACTCGTTTAGACGAAATATTGGAAATATATAGAAAATAAAATAAACATTGGAATGATAAAAAAAAACTAAAAATAATAATAGTTTAAGAAATATGAACGAGGAATATGCATATAAACAAAATAATATAACCATCAATATAACAGTACAGGAGAAATACACACACACACACACACACACAATTATGTAAATTTTATTGAAAATAAATACATACACTTTATCTTCTACTGCACAAAATAAAAAATAAAAAATAAGAAATAATATAACCATCAATATAACAGTACAGGAGAATTATATATACACAAACACAACTATGTTAAATTTATTGAAATTAAATACATACACTCTATCTTCTACCGCACAAAATAAAAAATAAAAAATAAGAAATAATATAACCATCAATATAGCAGTACAGGAGAAATATATATATATATATATATATATGTGCGTACACACACAACTATATTAAATAATTAAATTTATTGAAAATAAATACATACACTTTATCTTCTACTGTTCAAAATAAAAAATAAGAAATACAAAACGTATAACCCTCAATATAGCAGTACAGGAAATATATATACACAATATATACCGGGTGTCCGAGAATTATCTGTACAATTTTTGGCTGTTATTAAACGTCAACCATGAAGTGTAGAAATTCCAGTGTTGTCCCATTTTACAGAGAATCTCATTAAGTTTTTTCTGATACCACGTTTTGACAAGTTTTTTAGAAATGTACGCGGGTGACAGACATTGATGATTTAAAAGCAAGAATCACAGCTGCTATTGAGCGAATTGATGTGGATATGCTGCAGCGTACATGGCAACATTTGGAGTATCGATTGGATGTTTTGCGAATCACTAATGGTGCACATATCGAATGTTTGTAACAACGTTACTTTAATAAAAGAAACTTTTGAAAATACAGATTCTAAATAATCTTGTTTAAGAATTTTACGTGTGTTATCAAGAATTTTATTAAAAGATGAAATTGTAAAGATAATGTTCGGACACACTGGAATTTCTAAAAAACTTGTCAAAACTTGGTATCAGAAAAAACTTAACGAGATTCTCTGTAAAATGGGACAACACTGGAATTTCTACACTTCATGGTTGACTTTTAATAACAGCCAAAAATTGTACAGATAATTCTCGGACACCCTGTATATATATATATATATATATATTATACACACACAATTATGTTAAATAAATTGGAAATAAATACATTCACTTTGTTCTACTGCGGAAAACACTAAACTCACGCAGTATACGCGGTTTAATATTATTTCACCGCTCAAGTTATAAGGAAATCTGCAATCTATATAAATGGCCTTCATTTCGCTCAATACTATTTTTGTGCACGCTTTACTTTCGGATGGTGAGTTATCTTTAAACGAATTCAATAAAAAACACACACAAGGAGGATTTCGTTAGCCACAACATCAAATACAAATTTATAAACATTCCATTTCAATCGAGGGTTCATTCTTGCCGAACAACCAAGGTATCCATTTATCTACCAGCCAATTTTTCTACTTTTTATTGTTGTAATCGTTGAGGAAAATGCCCTCAAAAAACTCGGCTCGGAAGAAAATGATTTATAATTCCGCTGATAGGAATTATAACTTCAAGCAGAGATAATTTATTCCAGTTACAAATACAAAACAAATCTCCTAAAATACAGAAGCACGAGGGCAAGCATTCATTCGAAAGTTATTACTTGTACAGAAGATTTTCATTTTTAATGTTTCCACTTCAACTACCCGTATTAAATTTTCTGAATTCCAATTAGTAATTTTTTATACTTTTTGCAAATTATAATAATAACATTTAGTAAGTAAATTACGAATATTCCAATTAGTAATTTTTAAAACTTTTTACAAATTATAATAATAACATTTAGTAAGTAAATTACGAACATTCCAATTAGTAATTTTTTAAACTTTTTACAAATTATAATAATAATATTTAGTAAGTAAATTACGACCATCTACTCTTATCATTATTCTGTGTCTAAACATTTTAGTTAACAGCGAAAGCTTTAAACTATCCACAAGACAGGCAAAACGTTCTCCATATTTTGATCGGTAAAAGACTAAGTATTTAAACGAATACCAACATTGATGATAAGAGAATTACACAGAACTCTTCATATTGTACATTGTTTTATTAACTCACTATACATTTTAAATCAGTTTAAGAAATTATTTAGACACAAAACGAACCCCACAAGAAAAATTATGGGGGAAACAGTGTTAATTAATTTTTTAATTCTCTTTTTATTCTAAGATACGAAAATTCTTGTTGCCAGATAAAATTAATTCTCGATAAATTACGAACTAAGAACGGCACACACACACACACACACACACACACACACACACACTGTCAGGAATGAGGACTTCTCTCACGCCTACTAAATCTAGGGCATTAGTTCACGCATTTTAGGCT
Source organism: Bathynomus jamesi (assembly GCA_023014485.1). Taxonomy (NCBI): domain Eukaryota; kingdom Metazoa; phylum Arthropoda; class Malacostraca; order Isopoda; family Cirolanidae; genus Bathynomus; species Bathynomus jamesi. Next base: position 583,138 of record JAJOZX010001884.1, on the reverse strand, counting down.
TAATGTCTTTGATGATTTAAAAAGAAAAAATACCCTATTCTAAATATCGCATCTGATGTTTTAAGCAATACATTTAAACCTATATCCGCAAGAACTAAACTGTAACAATAACACTTCTTTTCGTTGTAAAGACATAACATAATTTCATGCAGAATAAATACAAAAATATGAACTAAAATTCACCTTAATATATATATATTAGGGGGGGTCGAAATTTTGTATTCTAATTCTACACACTGCTCGGAGTTTCCTTTGGGCCCCTAAACAACATACTGTCATTACACCGCTATGCGCCCCCCCTACCGTTGCATATGCCTCCCCTTTTTTTAAATTGAAATGAAATTGAAACCAATTCTTTGAATAAAAAAACCCTGATAAATGACAAAGATTAAAGTAAATAATGATATAAGTAAAGTTAAGTGAAAGTAAGTTATATATATATATATATATATATATATATATATATAGTGTGTAAAAAATGAACAATGAATAATCAATATTCATTTTCACATAAGAACCAAAATCGCTTAACGCGAGTTTGGATAATAATTTTACTTGTAGCTTCCTATTTTTGTTCGTGTCACAACCCTACGATCTACCATATCTATGGTTTAGTTCGTATCCATTTTCCATTTGTTATAGAAGTTATTATAATTAATTATGATTGTCTTGCATCTCACCCTCGACCCTAGATTATGCATACACATTGCATATAACAGGATTGGAACCCATAGTTGTACTTCTTAGTCATTAATACCCACTCTTTGTCTCTAATTCGTTCTTGTAAATCTTCCTAATAATGATTTGTACTATACGTACAAATTCAATAACTATGACGTCACATTTTCCCGTCATTAATTTCCCTTGATCATTATCCTATATAAATTTTATTAAATATTCATTTTTACTCGTGTCAATCTATGAAACGCAAAACTTCATGCATTCTTTCGAAAACGCACAAATACGTTCTCGTATTATTTTTTTTATTATTTTTTATTATATCACCTCCCGCATTGAACTCGAAAATGCTTAGTTAAGTTATCAAATTCCGCTAACTATTGCAAAATTGAACGTTTCAAAGATAAAAAATCTCCTTTCGCTCTGATTCGAATTTATAACATTATCATGCATTATGTTATATCATGTGTGTCATGTCTCATGTACTTGTGTTGTACTAATAACCATATATAATAACCATATATAATCACCATATACAATAATCATATATTATAACCATATATTATAACCATATATTATAACCATATATAAATATAGAAAAACACTGTAAGAATGGTAAACGACGTAATGTACTTCAATGAAACTGTAATTAAATGTAATGATTTAATATATAATGTAAGAATGTACTTTAATAGAACTGTAATGGACAATCATAAGCGAATGTGAAGTAATCCATAATTGTAATCGTAATTGTAATGAACCAAAATTAATACGTACTCAGTCATGTACTCAAATTGTACTTATGTACTACTATGAAATTATATCGCCTTCATAAATGTAGACTCGGCGAAAAATACAAATTAGTTTTTTTATTTTTATTTTTTAAAATTTTTATTTGGAATCTTTCAAACATCTGATCATGTGTTTAAAAGGGGGGAACTTAACCTTCAACTGCCGTCCCCCAACATTTAGGTTTATATTATACATATATTTGTAAAATGAATGGCACTTCATTACGGCTCTCTGCTTTGGTCACTGCTACGACTCCTTTGTTAGCAGCTTCGCTGCGGGGAGGAGGCAGAGGCCCCTTGCCTCCTTAATTTTTAGATTCCGGCCTGAGCCATGGTCGAAAGAGGTCGAACCTCTACCCCTGTAAATTCAGAGCACTACCTGTACATTTTGAGAAGTAAACTAGAGTAAAAGAAGTTTTTATCTTTTCCTTCGAGCCTTGTTCTCTTCAGAAGAACTTAGTCAGTTAAGTCGATAAGTTATAAAAGAAAAGTCGATAATTTTAGTATCAGAGAAAGTATCAGAGTATTATAAAAAGAGAAGAATTAACAACTGGCGACCCTTTCCCAAATTAAGAAAGAGACAACCCAAGCACCATAGAAGATATTGGCATAACAGTCTGGCGAGTCTGTAGCCAAGAGTTTAACAAGTGGCGACCCACCATTTGACCGGCGGAAAAGAATTAGAATGTTATAGAAGAAATATCCGTTGCTGCCTCCTAACCAGAACCCCCCGTCGATTCCGAACCACCCCAGGGCCATAGAGGGTGGGGTTAACATATATATATTATATATATATATATATATATATATATATATATATATAAATAATAAGAATCTTTCTCCGTATATTACTTAAAGAATAAATTGAGGCATACTAAAATCAAAATATTCACCTTAAGAAATTTAAAATCGTAAATTACTGACACCACTGGCCTTTCCATTGGAACACAGGTAGCTTTTTTCTCGACTCCAGTACATTCAAAATAAATTTGCCTGTTTTCGTAACCAATTCTATCTTGTGATGCTTCTGTTACCACATTTACAGCATGTTCTACTCCCTGGCTGTGACAGGGAAAAGGAATAAGCTGAAGTGGTTCATTTCGAACTTTAAGAAGATCATCATTTGTCAAATTCTGTAAAATAGGTGGAGGGGTGATGGTTTCGTTGTCCCAGTCGATCATGTTAGGATAATCGTCTGCTTCAAAGTTCAGTGTTTTTGGCAGCTCAAAATTTCTCGCATTGGTGCTCCTAGTTCTTGCTCGAATGATGTGTTGAAGAGCCAGCTCTCTGACCTCTCTTCTTGTGTCTGTTATCATTGAGAGTAAGATATTCTCTGGGTGGGCAAAATAAGCGTTATTTCTGAGGACACGCTCCATAATCATCCGATGCTTTTTATCTAAGCCTTTAAGCAAGTGCATGATATACCAAAAATTAGATGCTCCCTTATTTGCCTTTGGATGAGACTTTGTCCAAAACTGGCCTGGAGCGTAAACCACCATTATAATTTTTACTAAGTCTTGGATGTTTTTTTCTGGATTCCGTGTAGAGACATATAAGCGCAGGGTCCTGTTTGCTCGTGTTAGCCATCTTGCATGATGGAGGGCACCTGGGGATCTGGTGGCTAACGCTTGTGAGATGCGTCCAGATTGTATGCTAATGCACATTTCATACATATATTTTTGGTCACTGCTGAAACTTTTAACAATATCGGCCGAAACTTCTTTAATGTTACCCTCTACAGGGGTATAATCAACTATATCCACATTATCCAGTTTGGTCAAATCCTCTCGGAGTTTATTTCTAAGAGAACCTTTGAAGGTGTTTGGTCCCGAAGTTTTTCCATCAATTGCTTCAAATACGTGCCTGAAGGGCAGTTCGTTTGCATGCAAAAGGCAAATCAGCCATTGTACCGGTCTGTCCAGATATAATTCAATCAATTTTAGCACTCCGCCAATCCTGCCAGTGTTCACTGGGGTGCCATCGCATAGCAAAGCTTTGAGGGATTCTTTGCTATTAGAATCAACTATAAAAGTTATTATTTCATCTGCAATACAACAAGCAGTTCCGTTATCTGGAGCTATATGATCCATGTAAACATCACCAGGCTCTTTGACTATTACATAATGTTCTTCGTACTCCATTCCCTTCTTTGTCTTAGTTTGATCTTTTCTACCATCAAATCCGATGCCTTCAATCTGTGTGTTCTCTGATTTCACTTTGATTATGTTCTTTTTACCCACACGTATTCTTTCTCTTTCCATTTTTTCCTATCCAGCATATTAGTTTCGTCTAATATTCCCATATCCTTCAAAGCTGCATTTACTACAGCTGCAGTAGCTCTGTAACTTACACGGTATCTATCTGCTGTTATTGTTAGCATAAATAATTCTGTTCTGATGGTTTTCTCTCAGCTCAAAATCCGGAACAAAGTCAATATCGTCGCTGTCATCATCAATTTCAATGCTCTCATCTTCCATAATATGTAAAGGGTCCAGTTTGCTGGTTGAGGCGACATTCATATCTAGGCTTATCTCGGCTCTTCTTTCTAATCCTTTAACTCTATCGTGAGTCCTTTTTCTTGCGGAAGTCGTTACTCTGTCGATTGGTCCGAGTTGGTTTCTTCTTTGTTTCTGCCCCACAAGACTCCCACTCAATCACTGGAACTCTAATATCACATCTGCAATCCGTTCGACTGATTTTTTTTTATCGTAACAAGTACAAGTGCAAATATCAAACATTTCATTCAATGTCTCCACCTTCTGCTGAAAACTGTTGTTTCTTTGTTTTAATGGTACTTTATTTAGCTTTGCTGCAGATTTTATCAATCGTTCAACTTTTATAGCTATTCCTTCAAATCCTACATGTGGAAAGGAAAACTTCTCCCAAATGGCTTCCACATCTCTAGTGATAATTCTGTAACATTCTTTTGCTGTTCTAGAACCTTTCGAAATCAGTTCTTCTCGTTTTCTTACCGATAAATAATGCCTAAATACGTCAGCCTTTGAAGGAGTCATTGACGGTGGAAATTCTGCAGGGTGACCAAATGTTGAATTGTGCGTTTTGCTTCTTGTCGCCATGATTTCACTTATTTAGGCCTACTAGCATTAATAACAAGAAAGTAATTGTTAAATTCTAGCAATTAAATCATTCAATCTGAATTTAATATAACTCATTCGGAATTAAATCATAACTCATTCAATCATAAACAATCTGAAAAAAACAATCTGAAACTAAACAAAAAAACGTGACAATAATTTATATAATTCATCTAATCTATCTAAATTAATCTATGCAATCTATTCAATCTATCTAAAACCATATCTAAATAATCTATCCAAATTAATCTAATCTACTTAATAAGACTTAATACAATGCATGATTGTCACATTTGGGGTTTATATCTGTGGAGAGAGTAAAATGGGGGGATGCTATGGAAGGGGTAAGGGGGGTCGCATATACTCATTTTTTTTACGAGATGTTGAGATCATATCCAACTACGTGCATACTGTCGAATTGGAGAAACTCGATTTTTTATATGTTTCGACCCCCCTAATATATACAGGGCGTCCCAAAAAAATGTATACACACTTTAAATACTTATAAAGGCAGTGTTTATTAAAATACATTTCATTTTCAAAATGTAGTAGAATCTACAGACATTATTTAATTGTTTTGTCAACGCCTGTTTTCAAACTGACGTCCGTTCTGGTCCAGGCACTGCTGATAACGCGAAGCAATGGAATCGCAAACATCACGAAACATTTCGTTTGGTATTTGTGTGCATTCTCGTTCAATGGCTGCTCTCAATTCAGCGACTGTTGCAGGTTTTATAGCGTAGACTTTGTCTTTTAAGTATCCCCATAAAAAAAAGTCTAGTGGTGTGAGGTCTGGTGAACGCGGAGGGTATTCTATAAACGAACCCCTTCGTCCAATCCACATCCACATCGTGCCAAGTACCACTCGCAATACTCCACTCTTCGGTCCGGATCATCATCATCTTCATTAATAGCATGGACTAATCTTGGAATGTAACTTTTCCATTGACAGCGCTTCAAAATGCGTTGGACAGACGATTCTGAAATTCCTACCTCACGACTCGCTTGCCGCACAGATTTTCTTGGACTTTGGTGATACGTTTCCAGTACTCTTTCTTGCTTTGTGGGGCTTGTCGATGTCCGTGGTCTTCCGGAACGCTTCTTGTGGACATTCTGAACAGTTCCATCGGCTTCAAACTTATCTCTAATTCGAGTGATGGTAAGTCGCGTTGGTGGATCTGTTTGAAACTCCCTCCTAAACTGTCTTTGCACTTCAACTGCGTTTTCACACTTCCAGTAGCATTTTAGAATGAATTTCCTTTGTTCAAAGCTTAGTCTGACTGCCATTATTAATTCTAATGGGTTTAACTTGGAAAGAAAGAAACATCAATTGAGCTATCAGCTGTTAAAGTGTGTATACATTTTTTTGGGACTGTATATATAGTGGTCTACTTCTCGAATAAACACGAGGCTTGAGAAACTGATTCCTAATTCATCACATTGTTACAAGCACATTTTAAAAACGTAGGCTTCTTATAATTCTCGTAATCGTGTGGAAAATGCGCCAAATGCCTCATTCTACATAGGCCTATAGTTTAACATGATTAACGATCGATTAGTACCCATCATCTCAAACATTAGATTCCCTTAAATTAAAAATTTGTTTCCCCTCACAAATAAATTATTTATTTATTTTTTTCAGACCCTGAAGTTTACACATAGCGTATACAGTTATTTAATTAGTAATACAAGAAATAAAATCCACAAAGAAAAAATGAAAATCGCATGTAAGTATTGTCTAAATAACATTCTCAGGAAGGAAGATTAGGTGACTTATGGCTTTTTATATATATATATAGTATGTCTGTCTTATTTTATTCATATTTGTTCTTTTAGATAGGAAGAAAAATAAACAGAAAAAAGAAATAAGCGAATACGATAACTCATGAGCGTTGAAATCTCTACATTGGAGGTGAATCTTGTGCAGTAAATAAATTATATTTTATTTATTTCCGTTTGTTAAAGCAATGTTTATGTACAAGTAATAAGAAACACTCTGAATATTTATTTAAAAACTAAAAAAGAAAACTCTCGAATCTCAATTCATGCGGAAAGCATCATAAGAATTGTACTGATTTTTTATATAAAAACTTAAAAAAAGAAAAGAAAAATTTATACTCAATGAAGCCTACATCTTTCTAAGAACGTACCAATGCCAAACGAGAGATGTCACTCACCGCCTATTACGAAATATTACCTCTCTACCATTATTCTCACATTTTAAATGCATTTTACGTGTTACCCCCACCTCAAAACCCTGAACAAAAGATAAAACATGTCGCATTTTACTTCTCGTATCTTTCTATGTGGCTTACAGCAAACCAAATGTAGGAGAAAAAGAAATATTTTAAATTTCAGTTCTTAAATAAAACGCTGCTTAACAAATGCATATATCTCCCGTTAGATTATTTTCCAAACCGCATCCGATATTTTAAACTATACAGAGAAGAATATTTATTTTTGTATTTCGAAAGGACTTTCACATCTCTCTCTCTCTCTCTCTCTCTCTCTCTCTCGTACACATTCCACAGAGTATAACTACTACTAATGCACAAAAAGCCAAAATTGTACACTTATTGGGAAATTTTTTCCCTCAACCGTTCTTATATATTATATATTGAGATATTGGTTATTAGATTAGATACGCCATTCGCATAATGGGGAATGTCACACTTTTTAAAATTTGTAGTGAAATACTGTTTCAAGCTCATTCTATTCAATCTCACAAGATTCAGTGTATATATGTATATATATAGCTGAAAACCATTAAATATTACATTTAATTCTGTGGCCTTTGGGGCAGGACTTCTGGCACACCCTTCTAGATCGTTCCAGCTCTTCGGTGTATATCTCGCGTAGTCATTGCCCTTGGCTCAGTGGGTAACACCGTTTCCTTATAAATGAAGAGAAGACATTGAGGTACGGAGTTCGATTACCGATGTCACAGAATAATAATAATCCGTGAGTCATGATCGATTTAATATTACACATTATAGCCTCTCACGCTCTCAGTAGAGGATGCAAAATGAGTTAAGCGACGTTGGATCTGGCAGTAGGTGGATGGATGATCGTCCTCCGCATCCAGATAATGTGCAGACTCTCTAATGACTCGGCTCCCACATAAAGCTACAGATTTTCTTTCACGAAATATCGTCCCATGTGTTCGGATCCACTGTGTGAAATTCCGATTTAATTTCGATTTTCTCTAAATTTTGTATCCTTTTTCTTCTTAACCCCGATGTATGTAAAGGACGCCATAAATGTTCCCCATTTTATCCAAACTAAGAAAGTTACATTCATTATACTGTATCGTCGGCCAACATTAATATTATTCCAGGGATGGGGGGGGGGGGGGAGTTCTATAAGAAAGTTTAGAGAAACCTTTTTCTTTACCGTATACAATGATTATTTTTGGGGAATTTCATCCGCGTTAGGTTTTTAATTAAAAAAATCTCGAAGTCAAATAAGTCGTCATTTTGCTTCCACATCCCTTACACGTTAGGTTAGGATAAATTAACCCAACATAATCCATCTTCAAAAAAAGTAAAACTCAAAAAATTGGTTGTACAAGAAAATCCGACTTGTTTACAAAGTTCGATTTAATTGGCAAAAAATGTGACTTACTATTACTATATATATATATATATATATATATATATATATATATATATATATATATATATATATAAATGAACAATGAATAATCAATATTCATTTTTACATAAGAACCAAAATCGCTTAACGCGAGTTTGGATAAAAATTTTATTTGTTGCTTTCTATTTTTGTTTGTGTCACAACCCTACGATCTACTATTTCTATGGTTTAGTCGTATCCATTTTCCATTTTTCATTTGTTATAGAATTTATTATAATTAATTATGGTTGTCTTGCATCTCACCTTTGTCCCTAGATTATGCATACACATTGCATATAACAGGATTGGAACCCGTAGTTGTACTTCTTAGTCATTAATACCCACTCTTTTTCTCTAATTCGTTCTTGTAAATCTTCCTAATAATGATTTGTACTATACGTACAAATTCAATAACTATGACTTCACATTTTCCCGTCATTAATTTCCCTTCATCATATCTCTTGTATTCAATGTATGAAAATTCTTTAACATCATAATAAAAACTGTACATTCTATAGAAGTTATTATTTATATGTTATGTAGTATAAATATAACTATTATTCGACCATATCACCCCCCATACGTCCATATCTTATCTTGACCATTATCCTATGTCAATTTTATTAAATATTCATTTTCCTTGTGAAATGCAAAACTTTATGCATTCGTTCGAAAACGCGAAAATACGTTCTCGTATTATTTTTTTTATTATTTTTTTTTCAAGTGCGTTCACCCCTCGCAAGATATTCATAAATGCTTATGCAAGTGTACTCAATTCGCAAATCAGCATAAATCGAACATCTGAAAACGTGAAACCTCCTGTCCCTCTGATTTCAAATTTATAACATGTTATAACATATTATAACATATTATGTTGTATATAAATTATCTCGTATGTGCCCATGTACTTGTGTTGTACTAATAACCATATATAATAACCATATATTATAACCATATATAAATATAAAAACACTGTAAGAATTGTAAACGACGTAATGTACTTCAATGAAACTGTAATTAAATGTAATGATTTAATATATAATGTAAGAATGTACTTTAATAGAACTGTAATGGACAATCATAAGCGAATGTGAAGAAATCCATAATCGCAATCATAATTGTAATAAACCAAAACTAAAATGTACTCAGTAATGTACTTAAATTGTACTTATGTACTACTACGAAATGATATCGCCTTCAGAAATGTAGACTCGGCGAAAAATACGATTAGTTTTTATTTTTATTTTTAAAATTTTTATTTGGAATCTTTCAAACATCTGATCATGTGTTTAAAAGTGGGGAAACTTAACCTTCAACTGCATTCCCCCAACATTTAGACTTATATGATACATGTAATTGTAAAATTAACTTCACTTCATTACGGCACTCTTCTTTGGTCACTACTACGAGACTCCCTTGTTAGCAGCCTCGCTGCGAGGAGGGGGCAGAGGCCCCTTGCCTCCTTAACTTTTTAGATTCCGGCCTGAGCTATGGTCGAAAGAGGTCGAACCTCTACCCCTGTAAATTCAGAGCACTACCTGTACATTCTTTAAAAGTAAATTACAGTAAGAGAATATTTTTATTTTATTTTCGAGTTGGGCTCTCTTCAGAAGAACTTAGTCAGTAAAGTCGATAAGTTATAAAAGAAAAGTCGATAATTTTAGTATCAGAGAAAGTATCAGAGTATTATAGAAATAGAAGAATTAACAACTGTCGACCTATAGCGAGAGAAAAGAATTAGAATGTTATAGATGAAATATCCGCTGCTGCCTCTCAAACAAGAACGCCCCTAGATTCCGATACAACCCAAGCACCATCGAAGATATTGGTTAACAAAGTGGTGACCCTGTAGCCAGGATCTTAACAATCTGGCGACCCTTTGCTCAGGATAAGAAACTAACGACCCAAGCACATAGAAGATATTGGCATAACAGTCTGGCGAGTCTGTAGCCAAGAGTTTAACAAGTGGCGACCCACCATTTGACCGGCGTGTCACGACTTCTAGTTCGTGACATCCACCCTTGAACCGGTGTGTCACGACTCCAAGTTCTCTACGCCTAGTTTTCATCCAAGAAGAAGTAGCCAGCAAGACGTCTTCAGGACACGTCTCTAAGGATTTCGCCGTAGAAATTTTGTTAAGTACAGAGTTGGTTTTTTTTTAAGAAATTTGTAAACATTTGAAAAGTCAGTATTATTAACAGTTAATAATGAGTATCAAGCCAGAATTTACAAGAAACACAGTGAACATTTCAGACACCAGTGATACATTTTTTTTAGTGAAACTAATTTTCACAGAGTTAAAAGTCCCAGAAGTTAAAAGTCCCAGAAGTTAAAAGTCCCAGAAGTTAAAAGTCACGGAATTAATGTCAGAATTAATGTCACAGAATTAATGTCACAGAATTAATTTCAGAGAGTTAATTTCAGAGAGTTAATTTCAGAGAGTTATTTTCATTATTATAGTCAGTATAGAATAATTTTATTTTATGTACCAAACATAATAGTACAGTACCTTCACGTACATTCGAGTGAAATGTTGTTTTTAGTTTTGTTTACAATTTTTTTCAAATTATTGAATTGAATTGACTTGCAAATTAAGGAAGAGAGAGTTTATAGAGAGTTTATAGATTTAGAGAGATACTTGAAGTAGTTTCAAGTCAGTTTTAGTTGCAAATAAGTTGCAAATCAGTTTTCAGACAGTTTCAGTCGGTTGCACCAAGAGGGACAACCAAGCCCCAGAGATTAATAGTCTTCACTTGATAGCAGTTCAAGTGCAAGTCAGTTTCATTTTCAGTAGACTCCACTTGATAGAGTTCAAGTGCAGTCAATTTCATTCAGTTCAGTTTGAAGATGCTTGATACAGTTCAAGTTAGACAGTTTCAGTTTGAAGATACTTGATAGAGTTCAAGTTAGTTTCAGTTTCAAGATACTTGATAGAGTTCAAGTTAGACAGTTTCAGTTTCAAGATACTTGATAGAATTCAAGTCAGACAGTTTCAGTTTCAAGATACTTGATAGAGTTCAAGTTAGACAGTTTCAGTTTCAAGATACTTGATAGAGTTCAAGTCAGACAGTTTCAGTTTCAATTTCCAGTCTCAGTCAGTTTCAAGTTTCAAGTCAGTTTCAAGTGTTAAGTCAGTTTGTTTTATTTCAAGTCAGTTTCAGTCAGTTTTGAAGTCAGTTTCAGTTAGTTTTATTTGAAGTTAGTTTCAAGTCTAAGTTTCGAAGTCCCAAGTCAGTTTCGAAGTCCCAAGTCAGTTTCGAAGTCCCAAGTCAGTTTCGAAGTCTCAAGTCAGTTTCGAAGTCCCAAGTCAGTTTTCAAGTCCCAAGTCAGTTTTCAAGTCCCAAGTCAGTTTTCAAGTCCCAAATCAGTTTTCAAGTCCCAAGTCATTTCAGTGCAGTCAATTGAATTCAACTTTTTTTTGTTGTTTAAGAGAATTTAGTTCAACCTTCTTTTTTTTTTTGTTGTAAAGAGGAAATTGACCGATTTTTCTTTTCTTTTCGTGCAGTTGCTGCATATATAAATATATAGTTATGTATTTTATTATTTGTAACCAAAACCGTTTTTACAAAGGTTGTAACGATTTTGATAATTATTGTAATGTATATGAGGAACATGCCGTCCCTCCGTTTGTTGACCTTCTTTAATTTTTGTTCTAAGCAGTCTGACAAAGCAATCTTTTTTTTTTTTTTAAAAAGACGAAAAGACGTATTGTCAATTTCAGACATATACCTTCCGCTTAGTCACTCAATTCCCCCGAATGTCGTACTCCAAACTTTGTCTTTTTATTTTATTTTATTTTAACACCCCAACCCCAGTTGAACCCAGTGTCAACCAGAGAAATGGTTCAACCATGGTTAATTCCTCTTTGGTACTATGGAACATAACCTCAATTTATGTTAAGTTGTGTTTTTATATTTTTAAGTATACTCTATGTTTAGTTCATTAAAATGCATAATTGATTTCTATTTTTATTTGTATTCTTAATTTTCTTAATTCAATTATCGTACCGATACTTCTGGTTAATGTTAATGGTTATGTAGTTCATATATAGCTAGGAATGTTACTAGTCGAATTTAATTCCATCTTCAAAATTTAATTTTTAATACCGCTAGATTTATTTTCATTACTTGTAAGGTCCTCTAAGTACGTTTTTTTTATTACCTTAATATACGTGTAACTGATTTAATTACGTAAACTCGATAATCCTAATTGAATTCTATACTTTTGACACATATTCGAATTAATTTTCTTTCCGTACTTCAAGTCACTTTCCCATGAAACTCATATGCATACACCATCATTAATACTACCTGTAATTAGATTTTAACAATAATTGACTTAAATTTTCTTTCCGTACTTCAAGTCACTTTCACATGAAACTCATATGCATACACCATCATTAATACTACCTGTAATTAGATTTTAACAATAATTGACTTAAACTTAAAAGATTTTATAACCCTAAACCCATCTTAAATTATTATACATTATTTTTAAACTTTGTTAATTCAAAAACCTTCCAAATCCCACATACATACACATGTATGCACACTATATATACTATATATACAAACCTTATGCTAAAATCATTGGATATCACAATAAACTATTTCATTGCATGTAAGTGCTAACTATGCTATTTAATCTTAATCATTTTTGCTTTCTAATATATCTTGCTCATGCATTTATTCAGTTAAGTGAACAATCCTCTCAGCTAATCTGTCCCTCGAAATTGTAAGATACACACTTTGTACCAAGTACACACAAATACACACTAGACCACAGGTCTATACATCATCCACTACGTAATTCGATTTTTACCTACACTAGTCAATAAAAATTAGTTTACAGATTGTACGATTTACATTTTTCCCTTTTATCTACTATTCATTATGTATGTAATTCTTCCCACAGAAAAATAAAAAAAATGTGTTAAAAATTTAACAATATCATTGGTTGTTTAACTTAATTGTTTGTCTGAATTAACGTATTAATCCTTTTATTCTGTTTGCATAAAATTAAAGTTTTAATCTTTGAATTTTTATATTTTATAATAGCCCTCTAAGCAAGTGTCTTGTTAAAAATTTGATTACTCTGCATTGTACCCAACCACCCGAACTCACTTGTTCTGTATAAAACTTGTAATGTAAAGAAAAATTCGCCATCTAACTTGAATTAGTTAGGATGTTATTCTCTCAATTCTATTGTATCGTATGAATTGTACCCTATTATATTTTGTATAATATCATTTTAAAGGGGAGAGCAATGTAAAAATGAACAATGAATAATCAATATTCATTTTTACATAAGAACCAAAATCGCTTAACGCGAGTTTGGATAAAAATTTTATTTGTTGCTTTCTATTTTTGTTTGTGTCACAACCCTACGATCTACTATTTCTATGGTTTAGTCGTATCCATTTTCCATTTGTTATAGAATTTATTATAATTAATTATGGTTGCCTTGCATCTCACCCTCGTCCCTAGATTATGCATACACATTGCATATAACAGGATTGGAACCCGTAGTTGTACTTCTAAGTCATTAATACCCACTCTTTGTCTCTAATTCGTTCTTGTAAATCTTCCTAATAATGATTTGTACTATACGTACAAATTCAATAACTATGACTTCACATTTTCCCGTCATTAATTTCCCTTCATCATATATCTAGTATTCAATGTATGAAAATTCTTTAACATCATAATAAAAACTGTACATTCTATAGAAGTTATTATTTATATGTTATGTAGTATAAATATAACTATTATTCGACCATATCCCCCCCCCGACATACGTCCATATCTTATCTTGACCATTGTCGTATGTCAATTTTATTAAATATTCATTTTCCTCGTGAAATGCAAAACTTTATACATTCGTTCGAAAACGCGAAAATACGTTCTCGTATTATTTTTTTATTATTTTTTCAAGTGCGATAGCATAAATAGTATCATTGCATTAATTACACTGGGGAACAAATTTCACCTTTTTGTCTATTGAATTAGATTTGACAGTTAGTTTCTAGGTAATTTGGGTGCGCTGAGCACGAAATTTTACTCGGTTTTGCTCTATCAGGTCCTGATTTTGCTCAACACCCCTCCTCTTTCGTCGTATTCATAAAAGTTTTTTTTCTCAATACTCGCTAAGTCTTTTTGCAGTTACACATTATGCAACTAGGTTTTTATCTAGGTATTTGTACCTATTGTTATGGTATTGTTGTATTATGTATATTTTTTATGTAACACCCTAAAAATATTTTTAATTTTGTCATTTTTAACCCATTTTAATATTAGTAAATTAAGCTAAAAATATCATAGAATTCTAAAATTTTCTCGAGCGTTCCTGTTCTCTGTAGAGTATTCTAGAGGGACAACTAAAATATATAAAAGCGACTCGTTTCCAGAGTTAATCAGTCAATTCAATCAGTCAGTCAGTCAGTCAGTCAGTCAGTCAGTCAGTCAGTCAAGTTAGTTAATTAAGTTTGGGCATTAACATAATTTTGAATTGGCATATGATTTAGTGAGTAATTTTGTCATCGTGATTTAATATAGTTGATTTAATTAGACGTAATTTATATTGTACCTACTCATCCGTGTTTCTAGTTTAATTTCATAGATTGTAAGTACCTATTTCATAATAAGTACCTATTTAAAACTAATTTTTGTGTTTATATTTCAGATTTTCTTAAATTTATATGAATTAAGGGCTTTAAATACCTTTACAAATTGGCAGAACAATCAAGCAATATGTCATCAAGCACTAGAAAGTTCAAATGCAAAACAACCCTGATTCCTTCTGTTATATATGTGGAAATTTTACACTTCCACATCAACGAGCAAATATAACTGACTTCGTAAAAGAGCTTACTTAGCTTATTTTGGCATAAAACTGGGGGACCAAGATAAATCGTGGGCTCCACATAAAGCCTGCACTATATGCATTGAAAGACTGCGACATTGGACGAAGGGTTCGGATTCAAAAATACCTTTTGGAGTTCCGATGGTAAGTTTATGATTTCATAAAACTACGTAATTTAATCACTAGTATACTGTAACTTACCTAAATGTAATTGTAACTTAGGTACATAAACAAAAATTTACAGAAAATGTTTATAAGAATCTCAAATATTGCATAAGGTTGAAACACATAGAAATGTTAAATGTTTGGGTGATAACTTTTGATAAAATTCATAAAAACAAGTCTCTCGTCGCTTTTGTTAACGCTTAACAATTTTTTTTCCATATCAGGTGTGGCGAGAGCCTACTAACCACGAGACCGATTGCTACCTTTGCTTTGTCAAGACTTCGGGCTTCACTAAAAAATAAACATTGTATCGAGTACCCAAATTTCGACACCGCGATACGACCTGTGCTACATTCAAATGAGATCCCCATTCCAAAATTTAAGGGTCTGCCAACTCAAGAATTAGTTGAAGATGTTCCTGAAAATATTGTTATGCACTTTGAGGAGTCAGACACCAATTTTGACCCCAGCGTATTTGAAAGTCAAAACGATCCGCAAAAGTTTAACCAGGCCGAGTTGAATGATCTTGTAAGGGATCTAAATTTGCCAAAAAGGCTGCGGAAATTTTAGCTTCAAGACTTAAAGAGAAAAACTTGCTTACTTCAAACACATACATTTCATTTTACAGAAAAAGAGAAGAAGAACTTGTTAAATATTTTAGAACAGAGGATAGTTTAGTATATTGCTGCGACATCGTTGGTTTGTTAAAGAAGATGGGGGTTGAGTCTTACGATGCAAATGATTGGCGCTTGTTTTTAGACAGTTCGAAAAGAAGTCTTAAGTGTGTGTTGTTGCATATGGCAATCTATACGGCTCGATACCGATTGGGCACTCAACAAAATTAAAAGAAAAGTATGAACATATAGAAAAGGTTTTAAATCTTATCAAATATAGGGAGCACGAGTGGATCATATGTGTTGACTTAAAAATGGTTAATTTTCTGCTAGGACAACAAGGAGGGTATACTAATATCCCTGCTTCCTTTGCTTATGGGACAGCAGAGCCAAGGAAGAACATTATTTCAAACAAATCTGGCCAGCACGAACATCACTTACTGTCGGAGAAAAAACGTAATTAATCCACCTTTAGTGAGCAGAGATAAAATCGTATTTCCTCCTCTGCATATAATACTAGGCCTCATTAAACAATATGTAAAAGCTTTAGATACGAACGGCGAGTGTTTCAAATACATAACTTCAAAATTTCCAAGTTTAAGTTATGAAAAAATCAAGGCGGGAATTTTCGACGGTCCACAAATAAGAACAATGATTAAAGACAGCAATTTTCCTAATGTCATGAATGAACGCGAAAAAATGGCTGGTTCTCATTCGTGGACTTGATAGAAAACTTTTTAGGCAATTATAGGGCAGATAACTACGAAGAAATCGTAAAAAAACTTTTAAGGGACTACAAAGAGTTAGGTTGCAATATGAGCATAAAAATGCATTTTTTGAATAGCCATCTTGACCAATTTCCAAGTAATTTAGGTGATGTAAGTGACGAACAAGGGGAGAGATTCCACCAAGATATCAAAATTATGGAGGAACGGTACCAAGGCCGCTGGGATTCCCACATGATGGCTGATTACTGCTGGTGCTTGAAAAGAGACCTGCCATCAACAAGCAAATACGCTAGAAAGTCTTACAAAAGAAAATTTTTGCCACAGTGAAAGCTTCATATCTGTTTGTTTTTTTATTTTAAGTCATTTCTATCGTTATAATGTAATTTTACTGTAGTTTGAACTGCTTGTATTCATGAAACTTGAAAAAAAAATTTAACACATGACTTAATTTTTTAGTCCTAATTTGAAAAATCTGGAAAATGGCACATAGGCTGTCGACAAGAATCAGGACCTGATAGAGCCAAACCGAGTTGAAATTCGTATTCAGCGCACCCAAATTACCAAGAATCAAGTGTCAGATATCATTCAATAAAATACGTGTTGCCCAGTGAATTATTGTTCTCAGAATGAAATAATAAGCATGCAGTTAATATGTACTTTGCTTTAATACGGTTAGTTTAAAACAGCTAACATTGTACTATACTTCACATAAAACCTTCCCAGAACGCATAGCTAATTAAAATATATGCATAATTCATCGTTATGTGTGCTACAAAGAGACTAATATGTGGAAAGAACCAGTATTGCCTAGTATATTTCTCTTCATGAAAATAGACAATTTTATGAAATGCCAATTGAAACATATTTATTTAATAATCATTGATGAGTAATTAAAGTACAACAGATATTCAATACATATAATAAAAAAATATCTTTACGGTAGCACTTCTTTTTTAATTGAATGGAATTCCAAACTCAAAATATTAGCTAACCTCGAGCTCTTCCTGTCACTCCTCAAGCGATGGCGAAGCCGTCGCTTCGTGCGCGTTACATCAGCGTAATTCCCACACTCTTCGTCACTTAAATCAGTAAAATAGCATGCATCATCACCCTCAGCACTGGAATAACTGAAAGTAAAAAAAAGAGTGTAATAACTGTACTTATGCTGAATATACATAAATGTATTGTATGTCCTTTAAAATGTTAGCTACATGAAATGCATCATTTCCATCTACTGCAGCGCGAATTTAAATTATAACAGTATGCAGGAAATAGTACTTTTAAAAAAAAAAAAAGTAAATTAAAAAATTCTAGAACGAATTATCATTTTTACATAAGCAAAAACATGCGATAGAATGAACATTCAATACAAAATGTATGCAATATATTAGATTATATATTAAAATTTGTTTTCGGATGAAATGAAATTCATGAGTTTTCTTTTTCATTGTGCATTTTTCCATACTATATATACATATATGTGCTTAACATGTTATAGAAAAGAAATATTTTTTCACTCTACAACAGAGTTCAGTGTGAAATTGGAACGCATTCAACAACTCAACGCCCGATACAACCTGTTGCTATCTCTCCTGCAACGCGGAATATTGCAAAATCACCCGCACTAACTAGAACCAACGAGAATGCAGGTGGCGAGAACAAGTCTTGTACAACGTAAGTTGATACATCAATCAGTGGTAGAGCAGCTCTTTCGACGTCAATTATTTATTACTTAATTGTCTCATTACATGTATCGTATTTATACACTAAGGGCCTTTTAACGGAAAAGTTCAAGATTAATGCATTTACACCGATCGTGAAAAAACATTAATACCATTTCGTGTGAGTTAAGAATATTTTTCTTTTTATTCTCACCCCCATAGGTAACGGAAACTGAATGCTGATGGATACGACAGCTTGGATGATTTTGAGCTTCCTCTAAAAAACAGCACAAACCGTCTCAGGAGAAGAAGAAAAATCTATCATACAGGATTCACGGAAGGAGAGAGTGAATTGTAAAAATCAACACCAAAATAAATTCTGGTCAATGTAATATTTGAGCAGAAAGATAATGATGAATTTATTTAGATCTGCATGTATTATTTTTTCAATAAAAATAAAAAATAAATACGATATTATTTTCCCCTTCGTTGTATATTTCTTGTTAAAAAGAGCGTAAAAAGTATTATATCCATCTTGCATCTAAAATTAAAAATTTGCTTTTTGGAAAGAAAATATAAATAAACAAAATACATGTAAAAAATAAGTTTGATTTGTAAGGCTAAATGTTGTAGAGAAATGGAAACTCAGCCATAGGTCGTTACATTATTTGTACACGAAAGATGGTCCCCCATCAAACTACTGATAGGAATTAACGTTGCTTAATATCGTTGAGAGTGAGTACACTGCGTTTTGAAAAGATGTAAATGTTTTTGACTTTGCATCTCTGATGAATTCGTTTCTTAGTCGTAAGAGTCATTTTTTATATACTGTGCATATATATATATATATATATATATATATATATATATATATATAGGCCACAAACATATTAATTAAGACAATGAATTCTCACGCACATATATATCGTTAAAATTAACTTTAATGAGGTATGAATAGTCTTAATTTGAGGAAAACGGTTCTCTTCAAAGAATGCATCTATGTTAGGTCTCGCTTTGTCACTTTTTGGGGTACTGAAAACTGATTAAGACTGGGCTCTCAATGTTTCAGATATTTCTTTTGGATCGCCGACTAATTCATTATCTCTCTTCCTGAAGAGCACCAATAGCGGCGCGCGTTTTGTTTTCCTTTTCGCATAGCAATAGAAGTATTTTGGATTTTCCTTTATATATATATATATATTATATATATAATATATATATATATATATATATATTATATATATATATATATATATATATATATATATATATATTAGTGCCAATAGTAAGTCACATTTTTTGCCAATTAAATCGAACTTTGTAAACAAGTCGGATTTTCTTGTACAACCTATTTTTTGAGTTTTACTTTTTTTGAAGATGGATTATGGTGGGTTAATTTAGCCTAACCTAACGTGTAAGGGATGTGGAAGCAAAAGGACGACTCATTTGACGTCGAGATTTTTTTAATTAAAAACCTAACGCGGATGAAATTCCCCAAAAATAATCATTGTATACGGTAAAGAAAAAGGTTTCTCTAGACTTTCTTATAGAACTCCCTCCCCCCCCCCCCCCGATTACCGGAAAATTCACCGAAAGCAATTCACCGATGGAAAATTCACCGACGAAAATTCACCGACCATCAAATTCACCGACCGAAAAATCATCGACCCTCAAATTCACCCCCAGAAAATTCACCGACCTTTAAATTCACCGACAAACCAACCAACTTAATTAATTAGTTTAAAAACAAACTTGACAAATATTTCAAACCGCGACAAACCAACCATCTAAACTAAACATTCATTAGTACCAGTTGAGTTGGATAGGTTACTACTCCTTTTGACTCATTCGTCCCCCAACACCCTTAAGAAATGGCGCTTCGTTTTGTAGAGTCCGAGAAAGGAAAGAAAAAGCTTTGTGTTGAAGGTCACCTGTACTACAAAGAAAAGCAAAATCATGATACAATTCATTGGAAGTGTGACCAATACCAGAAAACTAAATGTCGTGCTCGAGTATCTACAGTTGGTGACAATATAATTAAGCATTCAAATGAGCACAATCACCATGCAGATGCAGCAAGCGTCGAAGCAGCAAGTGTTAGTGAAATGATTCGCAAGAAGGCTACAGATACAACCGATTCTCCGCATTCAATATTATCTGATGCCTTTGCTGCATGTAGTCAAGCAGCAGTTGGAAAGCTTCCTAGTACAGAAAACATAAAAGGAACAATGAGAAACATGCGAAGCAAGAAGCACGCAGGACCGGTCATACCAACCCTTTGCAAAGACATTGTTTTTCCTCAAGACTACACAAAACTGCCGAATGGAGAAGAGTTTTTATATTTTGACACGGGAAATTATGAAAATCGCATTATAGTCTTTGCCACTGCAAAATCTTCAAATGTTAATGAAAAGCAAACACTGGTATGCCGATGGCACATTCAAAGCAGCGCCGTTGCTATTCAAGCAATTATACACACTGCATGGTTTAGAAGATAACGTTTCAATTCCACTAGTGTATGCTTTGCTACACGACAAATCCGAAGAAACCTATAAGATTTCTTTGGAAAGCATCAGAAGATTTGATCCCTCTTCAACCCCGTTAACAATAACTACTGATTATGAAAAAGCCATGATTAAAGCTTCTGTGAAGAACTATATAGGGCATTGGGTTGATTGCCTGTTACCCTCATCCGTTGGAAATGTCCAGCAGATTTCAGTGGAGAGTGAACGACAAAAGCCCTATATATTTTCGTTAGAGAGTTATGAATATGTAGGTCTTTAAAGGACCTCTTTATATTTAATTGTTTATGGTAATTTTAGCCTCGGGATTTTAGACGCCCTAGAATGAAAATGAAAATGAAATTACCTCACCTTAATTTTGATGGATCATACATAGTTTACTTCGATGTTGGGCGTTACGATCTTTTTCGGTGTAGGGCCGCCACGATGGAGTTACACGACGAATTAACACTTTGTTACTAATATAGGCAATCACTAATTTACCCCTGAAGGAATAGGCCTACCCTTTTATAATCATTAGGTTTTATATTATAAGGAATTCACACATAACTTTAGGGAGGACTTTAGACATCCTCCCGTTTAAAGCGTTTACTGTAACATAAACAGCCCTGAGACTATTCCTTTAATATATCTTCATATTTCTGTATAAATTGCTGATTTTGCAAAGGTTGTTGACTCTTTCTCCCTTGTTTTTGCATGGGTTAGCGAATGGAAGATTTCGTTTCACGTGAAATAAATGAAGGTTTCACGTGGTTATGCAGACCGACGCCTACATACGGTTTCCATGTATGTATGGCAATCATTTCATTCCCATTAGGCTATGTCAACAATCCCGAGCCAATTTTGTATAGATAATTAATTCAATTAATTAATAATTTATATTTAATTATGAAATAAAGGTATCACATACGATACCATGTTGTGGTTTTTCCATATACTGGGGGGGGCCGGAGAAAAATTTGTTATAGATCAAATTTTTTGATAAACTGTGTGTTTTAAACCATGTGAAATGGATTGAAAGAATGAAATAGGAATTTAGGAAGAGAAATGTTACTCAAGACCTATTTAAATATAAAAGTTCAAGAGGTTAGCTTCTCAAGTTTGGTTAAAGTTATTTCAATAGTTCGACTCCCCTTAGGTATAGGAAATTTATGGAATTTAAGTAAGTTATTAACTTTTGCTCATTATTTATCTGTGTAAATTTTATGTCACCAATTTTTAAATGCTGGTTTACTAATGTTGTTTTGGAGTTTCGTCATGTTTTGTTTTGTTAATGATTTATGTTTTAATTAAAATGACTTCTACGTTGGTGAGTTAATTGAAATGTACTGTACTTCCATGTTATGTTGTTTGGTTGAAAGAGTTTGTACTGTATTCACACCTCCTACCACTTCAGACTAGTCAATACCCGTAGTTTTAGTGGAGTAAATGTTACTCCTCCACAGGTAGATCTGGAGGGCTTGGGGCTTTGAATCCTGTACTGTTTTTATGCTGTTTGGTCTCTGGCCATGAGAGGCCATAAAACCCTTGTAATAGTTTGGGCTGTGGCCAAGGGGAGGCCACAAAACCCTTGTAATAGTTTGGGTTGTGGCCAAGGGGAGGCCACAAAACCCTTGTAATTGTTTGGGTTGTGGCCAAGGTAGGCCACAAAACCCTTGTAATTGTTTGGGCTGTGGCCAAGGGAGGCCACAAAACCCTTGTAATTGTTTGGGTTGTGGCCAAGGTAGGCCACAAAACCCTTGTAATAGTTTGGTCTGTGGCCATGGAGGCCACAAAACCTTGTATATTTGGGTTGTGGCCATGGTAGGCCAAAAACCCTTGTAATAGTTTGGGTTGTGGCCAAGGTAGGCCACAAAACCCTTGTAATTGTTTGGGCTGTGGCCAAGGGGAGGCCACAAAACCCTTGTAATTGTTTGGGTTGTGGCCAAGGTAGGCCACAAAACCCTTGTAATTGTTTGGGCTGTGGCCAAGGGGAGGCCACAAAACCCTTGTAATTGTTTGGGTTGTGGCCAAGGTAGGCCACAAAACCCTTGTAATAGTTTGGGTTGTGGCCAAGGTAGGCCACAAAACCCTTGTAATTGTTTGGGTTGTGGCCAAGGTAGGCCACAAAACCCTTGTAATAGTTTGGGTTGTGGCCAAGGAGGCCACAAAACCCTTGTATATTTGGGTTGTGGCCAAGGTAGGCCACAAAACCCTTGTAATTGTTTGGGTTGTGGCCAAGGTAGGCCACAAAACCCTTGTAATAGTTTGGTCTGTGGCCATGGAGGCCACAAAACCTTGTATATTTGGGTTGTGGCCATGGTAGGCCAAAAACCCTTGTAATTGTTTGGGTTGTGGCCAAGGGGCCACAAAACCCTTGTAATTGTTTGGGTTGTGGCCAAGGTAGGCCACAAAACCCTTGTAATAGTTTGGTTGTGGCCAAGGAGGCCACAAAACCCTTGTATATTTGGGTTGTGGCCATGGTAGGCCAAAAACCCTTGTAATTGTTTGGGTTGTGGCCAAGGTAGGCCACAAAACCCTTGTAATTGTTTGGGTTGTGGCCAAGGGGAGGCCACAAAACCCTTGTAATTGTTTGGGTGTGGCCAAGGTAGGCCACAAAACCCTTGTAATTGTTTGGGTTGTGGCCAAGGTAGGCCACAAAACCCTTGTAATTGTTTGGGTGTGGCCAAGGTAGGCCACAAAACCCTTGTAATTGTTTGGCTGTGGCCAAGGAGGCCACAAAACCTTGTAATTGTTTGGGTTGTGGCCAAGGTAGGCCAAAAACCCTTGTAATAGTTTGGGTTTGGCCAAGGTAGGCCACAAAACCCTTGTAATTGTTTGGGCTGTGGCCAAGGAGGCCACAAAACCCTTGTAATTGTTAGTTGTGTGGCCAAGGTAGGCCACAAACCCATCTTAGATTACCTATAATTAATTTGCGTTTTATTTGTTATTCCATTTTTGTTTTTCCTCACTTTTTAATATAAAAGGTGTAGCATTTTATAAAGTCCTCACTCTTTCCAAAATGAAAGGGTGTTGCAATTTAATTTATTTTCCATAGGAAATATTACAATGTTTTGTATATATTTATATACTGTATGTATAATTTTAATTTTGTGATGTTACAGTTATGCACTTAATTTTTGTGATGTTACAGTTATGCACTTAATTTTTGTGATGTTACAGTTATGCACTTAATTTTTGTGATGTTACAGTTATGCACTTAATTTTTGTGATGTTACAGTTATGCACTTAATTTTTGTGATGTTACAGTTATGCACTTAATTTTTGTGATGTTACAGTTTGCACTTAATTTTTGTGATGTTACAGTTATGCACTTAATTTTTGTGATGTTACAGTTATGCACTTAATTTTTGTGATGTTACAGTTATGCACTTAATTTTTGTGATGTTACAGTTATGCACTTAATTTTTGTGATGTTACAGTTCTGCACTTAATTTTTGTGATGTTACAGTTATGCACTTAATTTTTGTGATGTTACAGTTCTGCACTTAATTTTTGTGATGTTACAGTTCTGCACTTAATTTTTGTGATGTTACAGTTATGCACTTAATTTTTGTGATGTTACAGTTATGCACTTAATTTTTGTGATGTTAATGAGTCTTATAAGTTAATTGCTGAAATAAATTTTATAACCTACACCAGGTTGAATTATAAATTTAGTGTTTTTAGTTAGAATAGGCCTTGAGTGTAAAGAGTAGGGTCTACTTTGTGAGGTAGGCTTCGTAATTTATTATTATTTATATGTAATGAAAAAGCCAAACATGGAATAAATTCTGTTCAGATGTCAAAATGTTTGATAAGGCGTAATTTTATTATTATTTGTTTGTTTTAATTCTGTTTTGTTATTTTATTCAAGGTTAAGGTTTTCACAGCAAATAACCCTTCCCCACACGGGCCACCATGTGAAAAACTATATAGGGCATTGGGTTGATTGCCTGTTACCCTCATCCGTTGGAAATGTCCAGCAGATTTCAGTGGAGAGTGAACGACAAAAGCCCTATATATTTTCGTTAGAGAGTTATGAATATGTAGGTCTTTAAAGGACCTCTTTATATTTAATTGTTTATGGTAATTTTAGCGTCGGGATTTTAGACGCCCTAGAATGAAAATGAAATTGCCTCACCTTAATTTTGATGGATCTTAGTTTACTTCGATGCAGGGCGTTACGATCTTTTCGGTGTAGGGCCGCCACGATGAGTTACACGACGAATTAACACTTTGTTACTAATATAGGCAATCACTTATTAACCCCTGAAGGAATAGGCCTACCCTTTTATAGTCATTAGGTTTTTATTATAAGGAATTCACTCAGAACTTGAGGGAGGACTTAGACATCCTCCCTGTTTAAAGCGTTTACTGTAACATAAACAGCCCTGAGGCTATTCCTTTAATATATCTTCATATTTCTGTATAAATTGCTGATTTGGCAAAGGTTGTTGACTCTTTCTCCCTTGTATTTTGCATGGGTTAGCAAATGGAAAATTTCGTTTCACGTGAAATAAATGAAGGTTTCACGTGGTTACGCAGACCGACGCCTACATACGGTTTCTATGTATGTATGGCAATCATTTCATTCCCATTAGGCTATGTCAACAATCCCGAGCCAATTTTGTATAGATAATTAATTCAATTAATTAATAATTTATATTTAATTATGAAATAAAGGTATCACATACGATACCATGTTGTGGTTTTTCCATATACTGGGGGGGGCGGAGAAAAATTTGTGTTATAGATCAAATTTTTTGATAAACTGTGTGTTTTAAACCATGTGAAATGGATTGAAAAGAATGAAATAGGAATTTAGGAAGAGAAAGGTTACTCAAGACCTATTTAAATATAAAAGTTCAAGAGGTTAGCTTCTCAAGTTTGGTTAAAGTTATTTCAATCAGTTCGACTCCCCTTAGGTATAGGAAATTTATGGAATTGTAAAGTTATTAATTTTGCTCATTATTTATCTGTGTAAATTTTATGTCACCAATTTTTAAATGCTGGTTTACTAATGTTGTTTTGGAGTTTCGTCATGTTTTGTTTTGTTAATGATTTATGTTTTAATTAAAATGACTTCTACGTTGGTGAGTTAATTGAAATGTACTGTACTTCCATGTTATGTTGTTTGGTTGAAAGAGTTTGTACTGTATTCAAACCTCCTACCACTTCAGACTAGTCAATACCCGTAGTTTTAGTGGAGTAAATGTTACTCCTCCACAGGTAGATCTGGAGGGCTTGGGGCTTTGAATCCTGTACTGTTTTTATGTTGTTTGGTCTCTGGCCATGAGAGGCCATAAAACCCTTGTAATAGTTTGGGCTGTGGCCAAGGGGAGGCCACAAAACCCTTGTAATAGTTTGGGTTGTGGCCATGGTAGGCTAAAAACCCTTGTAATAGTTTGGGTTGTGGCCAAGGGGAGGCCACAAAACCCTTGTAATAGTTTGGGTTGTGGCCAAGGGGAGGCCACAAAACCCTTGTAATAGCTTGGTTGTGGCCATGGAGGCCACAAAACCTTGTATAGTTTGGGTTGTGGCCATGGAGGCCAAAACCCTTGTAATAGTTTGGGTTGTGGCCAAGGGAGGCCACAAAACCCTTGTAATTGTTTGGGTTGTGGCCAAGGGAGGCCACAAAACCCTTGTAATTGTTTGGGTTGTGGCCAAGGTAGGCCACAAAACCCTTGTAATAGTTTGGGTTGTGGCCAAGGGAGGCCACAAAACCCTTGTAATAGTTTGGGTTGTGGCCAAGGGGAGGCCACAAAACCCTTGTAATGTTGGTCTGTGGCCATGGA
Source organism: Bathynomus jamesi (assembly GCA_023014485.1). Taxonomy (NCBI): domain Eukaryota; kingdom Metazoa; phylum Arthropoda; class Malacostraca; order Isopoda; family Cirolanidae; genus Bathynomus; species Bathynomus jamesi. Next base: position 556,613 of record JAJOZX010001884.1, on the reverse strand, counting down.
GGCCACAAAACCTTGTATAGTTTGGGTTGTGGCCATGGTAGGCCACAAAACCTTGTAATAGTTTGGGTTGTGGCCAAGGGAGGCCACAAAACCCTTGTAATTGTTTGGGTGTGGCCAAGGGAGGCCACAAAACCCTTGTAATTGTTTGGGTTGTGGCCAAGGTAGGCCACAAAACCCTTGTAATAGTTTGGGTTGTGGCCAAGGGGAGGCCACAAAACCCTTGTAATAGTTTGGGTTGTGGCCAAGGTAGGCCACAAAACCCTTGTAATTTTGGGTGTGGCCAAGGAGGCCACAAAACCCTTGTAATTGTTTGGGTTGTGGCCATGGTAGGCCAAAAACCCTTGTAATAGTTTGGGTTGTGGCCAAGGTAGGCCACAAAACCCTTGTAATTGTTTGGGCTGTGGCCAAGGGAGGCCACAAAACCCTTGTAATTGTTTGGGTTGTGGCCAAGGTAGGCCACAAAACCCTTGTAATAGTTTGGGTTGTGGCCAAGGGGAGGCCACAAAACCCTTGTAATAGTTTGGGTTGTGGCCAAGGAAGGCCAACAAGAACCTTGTTATAATTTGGGTTGTGGCCATGGTAGGCCAAAAACCCTTGTAATTGTTTGGGTTGTGGCCAAGGTAGGCCACAAAACCCTTGCAATTGTTTGGGTTGTGGCCAAGGTAGGCCACAAGACCCTTGTAATTGTTTGGGCTGTGGCCAAGGTAGGCCACAAAACCCTTGTAATTGTTTGGGTTGTGGCCAAGGTAGGCCACAAAACTCTTGTAATTGTTTGGGCTGTGGCCAAGGGGAGGCCACAAAACCCTTGTAATTGTTTGGGCTGTGGCCAAGGGGAGGCCACAAAACCCTTGTAATTGTTTGGGTTGTGGCCAAGGTAGGCCAAAAACCCTTGTAATAGTTTGGGTTGTGGCCAAGGTAGGCCACAAAACCCTTGTAATTGTTTGGGCTGTGGCCAAGGGGAGGCCACAAAACCCTTGTAATTGTGATAGTTTGAGCTGTGGCCAAGGAAAGGCCACAAAACCCATCTTAGATTACCTATAATTAATTTACGTTTTATGTTATTTCATTTTTGTTTTTCCTCACTTTTTAATATAAAAGGTGTAGCATTTTATAAAGTCCTCACTCTTTCCAAAATGAAAGGGTGTTGCAATTTAATTTATTTTCCATAGGAAATATTACAATGTTTTGTATATATTTATATACTGTATGTATGATTTTAATTTTGTGATGTTACAGTTCTGCACTTAATTTTTGTGATGTTACAGTTCTGCACTTAATTTTTGTGATGTTACAGTTCTGCACTTAATTTTTGTGATGTTACAGTTCTGCACTTAATTTTTGTGATGTTACAGTTCTGCACTTAATTTTTGTGATGTTACAGTTCTGCACTTAATTTTTGTGATGTTACAGTTCTGCACTTAATTTTTGTGATGTTACAGTTCTGCACTTAATTTTTGTGATGTTACAGTTCTGCACTTAATTTTTGTGATGTTACAGTTCTGCACTTAATTTTTGTGATGTTACAGTTCTGCACTTAATTTTTGTGATGTTACAGTTCTGCACTTAATTTTTTGATGTTACAGTTCTGCACTTAATTTTTGTGATGTTACAGTTCTGCACTTAATTTTTGTGATGTTACAGTTCTGCACTTAATTTTTGTGATGTTACAGTTCTGCACTTAATTTTTTGTGATGTTACAGTTCTGCACTTAATTTTTTTGATGTTACAGTTCTGCACTTAATTTTTGTGATGTTACAGTTCTGCACTTAATTTTTGTGATGTTACAGTTCTGCACTTAATTTTTGTGATGTTACAGTTCTGCACTTAATTTTTGTGATGTTACAGTTCTGCACTTAATTTTTGTGATGTTACAGTTCTGCACTTAATTTTTGTGATGTTAATGAGTCTTATAAGTTAAATTGCTGAAATAAATTTTATAACCTACACCACAGGTTGAATTATAAATTTAGTGTTTTTAGTTAGAATAGGCCTTGAGTGTAAAGAGTAGGGTCTACTTTGTGAGGTAGGCTTCGTAATTTATTATTATTTATATGTAATGAAAAAGCCAAACATGGAATAAATTCTGTTCAGATGTCAAAATGTTTGATAAGGCGTAATTTTATTATTATTTGTTTGTTTTAATTCTGTTTTGTTATTTTATTCAAGGTTAAGGTTTTCACAGCAAATACCCTTCCCCACACGGGCCACCATGTGAAAAACTATATAGGGCATTGGGTTGATTGCCTGTTACCCTCATCCGTTGGAAATGTCCAGCAGATTTCAGTGGAGAGTGAACGACAAAAGCCCTATATATTTTCGTTAGAGAGTTATGAATATGTAGGTCTTTAAAGGACCTCTTTATATTTAATTGTTTATGGTAATTTTAGCGTCGGGATTTTAGACGCCCTAGAATGAAAATGAAAATGAAATTACCTCACCTTAATTTTGATGGATCATACATAGTTTACTTCGATGTTGGGCGTTACGATCTTTTTCGGTGTAGGGCCGCCACGATGGAGTTACACGACGAATTAACACTTTGTTACTAATATAGGCAATCACTAATTTACCCCTGAAGGAATAGGCCTACCCTTTTATAATCATTAGGTTTTATATTATAAGGAATTCACACAGAACTTTAGGGAGGACTTTAGACATCCTCCCGTTTAAAGCGTTTACTGTAACATAAACAGCCCTGAGACTATTCCTTTAATATATCTTCATATTTCTGTATAAATTGCTGATTTTGCAAAGGTTGTTGACTCTTTCTCCCTTGTTTTTGCATGGGTTAGCGAATGGAAGATTTCGTTTCACGTGAAATAAGTGAAGGTTTCACGTGGTTATGCAGACCGACGCCTACATACGGTTTCCATGTATGTATGGCAATCATTTCATTCCCATTAGGCTATGTCAACAATCCCGAGCCAATTTTGTATAGATAATTAATTCAATTAATTAATAATTTATATTTAATTATGAATAAAGGTATCACATACGATACCATGTTGTGGTTTTTCCATAGCTTCTAAGCAAGTGTTCCCAAACACGAAACAAAGAGGATGCTTTTTTCATTTTTCTCAATGCATCATGCGAGCCATTCAAGCACATGGTCTGAAAGAACGATATGAAATGGATGCAGATTTTGCCCTAAACCTTCGTATGCTATCTGCATTAGCATTTGTCCCTCCGCATAATGTAGTTGAGGCTTTTGAAATTTTGTGCGACAGCGATATTTGGCCTCCTGAAGCTCAACAAGTCATTGATTATTTTGAGGATACTTGGATTGGTCGTCCAGATCGAAGGCAACGGCGTCGACCACCACAGTTTCCACATGAGATGTGGAACGTTCACGATGCTATCGTAAATGATTTGCCAAAAACGAATAATAATGTCGAAGGTTGGCATAGGGGATTTGAAGAGCAGCTAACTTCCTGCCATCCCAATATTTGGAAATTCGTGGAGTGCATAAAAAAAGAACAAACTTTAAGCGAAGACAAAATTGAACAATATATTGCAGGTCAAGAGCCACCGAGAAAGAGAAGAAAATAGCGGGACTATGCAAAAAGAATAAGAAGAATTGTACTAAAATACGAACCTGACCAGTGTGTCAAAGCCTTTGCAAGAGGCAGAGCTCATAATATATCGTTTTAATTTTTAATGATTGTTAAAGTACCTTGCATAAAGCTTTTAATTTCTTTTAATTCTTTTAATAAACTATGAATCTTAATGAATTATGAAGTATCCTTTAATAAAGCTTTTAATTTTGCGTATATTCTTTTAATAAATTATGAAATATTTGTACAGATTGGTAAATTAATAAATTACAAGTATTTGGCGGTAAATTTGCTCGTCGGTGAATTTAATGGTCGGTGAATTTTCCAGCGATGAATTGTTCGTCGGTGAATTTGATGGTCGGTGAATTTTCGTCGGTGAATTTTCCGTCGGTGAATTGATTTCGGTGAATTTACCGCACCCCCCCCCCCCCTATCCCTGGAATAATATTAATGTTGGCCAACGATACAGTATAATGAATGTAACGTTTTTAGTTTGGATAAAATGGGGAACATTTACGGCGTCCTTTACATACATCGGGGTTAAGAAGAAAAAGGATACAAAATTCAGACAAAATCGAAATTAAATCGGAATTTCGCGCAGTGGATCCAAACACATGGGACGATATTTCGTGAAAGAAAATCTGTAGCTTTATGTGGGAGCCAAGTCATTAGAGAGTCTGCACATTATCTGGATGCGGAGGACGATCATCCATCCACCTACTGCCAGATCCAACGCCGCTTAACTCATTTTGCATCCTCTACTGAGAGCGTGAGAGGCTATAATGTGTAATATTAAATCGATGATGACTCACGCATTATTATTATTCTGTGACATCGGTAATCGAACTCCGTACCTCAGTGTCTTCTCTTCACTTATAAGGAAACGGTGTTACCCACTGAGCTATTGTCAATGACCACGCGAGGTATACATGGAAGAGCTGGAACGATCGTGTGACATTCCCCATTATGCGAATGGCGTGTCTAATCTAATAACCAATATCTCAATATACAGTATATAAGAACGGTTGAGGGAAAATTTTCCCAATCAGTGTACAATTTTGCCTTTTTGTGCATTAGTAGTAGTTATACTCTGTGGAATGTGTACGAGAGAGAGAGAGAGAGAGAGAGAGAGAGTTACAAGGAGTTACAAGGAAAAGAAGTACCTCAAAAGGCCTTGCGGCCCATACCGAGGAGGTACCAATGGCAACGGGTGCCAGGGAAAATTTTGTAAAAGTTTATTTTTCTTTCAACTATCCTAGCAGTAGTAGAAAACTGGATAGAAAAGTAGAAGGCTCTCTCCCCACCCTCCGCTCCCTCCCTGCCAGAGGCAGGTACGGAAAAAGGTTGAAGAAAATACCTTGACCCTGGAAAAGTAGCCAAGGAAATTTTACAGGAAAGTGGAGAATATATAAATAGCTCTATATTTAGCTTGCTCACAGAGACACCGTGCAAGCGATCTCCTGCAGAGTTTTCTTATGTTTTAGTCTTAAACTATGAGAGTATTCAGTACTTTGTCTAGCCTATTTTTAAACACATTTACACTTTGACTGGAAACAACCTCTGAGGGAAGTTGGTTCCAGATATTAACTATTTTATAGGAAAAGAAATTTCCGCAGACTGAGGTCCTAAATGTCTTTACACACTCAAATAGTGTGCAAGATTTCGTCTACCCTTTTCTTGAACTGATCCACAGAGGAACTGTTCACAACTTCCGAAGGTAACCTGTTCCATGTGTCACAGATCTTATACGTAAAGTAATTCCCACACACACTAGTCCTAAACCGTTTCAAATCCAACTTCCAACCATTGTTGCGAGTTGGGTTATCATTTAAACTAAACATACTTCTAAAATCGACATCGTTCAACCCGCGTAAGAGCTTGAAAACCTCGATCAGTTGACCGCGCAGCCTCCGAGTTTCAAGCGAAAACAAGTTCAGGGCGCGTAACCGTCGATTGTAGCCCATATGCCTAACGGAAGGGATTAACATTGTGGCCCTCGCCTGCACTCGCTCCAGCCTCTCAATATCTTTCCTGAGGGTGGGCGACCAGAACTGCACAGCGTACTCCAGGTGCGGCCGAACAAGGGAATTGTACAGTGAGAGCACAATCTCCTTGTTCCGAAACTGAAATTGCCTCCTGATATAACCCAACAGTTTCTGGGCTTTCTTTTCCACCTCCACACACTGTTTCGTAAACTTAAGATCGCTGCTAATTAGCACACCCAAGTCCTTTTCTAAATCAGTCACCTCGATATTACTACCCAACATCGAGTAGTCCGACTTGGGATTGACGTAGCCAATGTGCATCACTTTGCATTTACCCAAGTTAAACGGCATTTGCCATTTTTCGGACCACTCTCCTATCCTACCTAGGTCCGCACGCAGTTCCTCGATCGCTTCGGGCGTCCCAACATTGGCCCCAAGCTTGGTGTCATCAGCGAATTTGGCGATCCGACTGACGATGCCACCGTCGATATCATTTATGTAAATGATAAACAACAGCGGCCCCAAAACGGAACCCTGAGGAACCCCACTAGTGACCGAGGCCCAACCCGAACTAGCCCCTTTAATTACCACCCTCTGCCGCCTATTCCTCAGCCAGTTTTCAATCCACCTACCTATTTCCCCACCGATACCCAGCGCGCGCACTTTCGCCATTAGCCGGCGGTGAGGTACCTTATCAAAGGCTTTCCGAAAGTCGAGATAAAGTATATCAATCGCCCTACTCTTATCGTACTCACTCAACATGGCGTGGAAAAACTCGAGGAAGTTGGTGAGACACGACCTATGCCGTCTAAACCCATGTTGGGAGAGAGAGAGAGAGGAGAGAGAGAGAGAGAGAGAGAGAGAGAGAGAGAGAGAGATGTGAAAGTCCTTTCGAAATACAAAAATAAATATTCTCTGTATAGTTTAAAATATCGGATGCGGTTTGAAAAATAATCTAACGGTAGATATATGCATTTGTTAAGCAGCGTTTTATTTAAGAACTGAAATTAAAAATATTTATTTTTCTCCTACATTTGGTTTGCTGTAAGCCACATAGAAAGATACGAGAAGTAAAATGCGACATGTTTTATCTTTTGTTCAGGGTTTTGAGGTGGGGGTAACACGTAAAATGCATTTAGAATGTGAGAATAATGGTAGAGAGGTGACATTTCGTAATAGGCGGTGTACGACATCTCTCGTTTGGCATTCGTACGTTCTTAGAAAGATGTAGGCTTCATTGAGTATAAATTTTTCTTTTCTTTTTTTAGTTTTTATATAAAAAAAATTAGTACAATTCTTATGATGCTTTCTGCATGAATTGAGATTCGAGAGTTTTCTTTTTTAGTTTTTAAATAAATATTCAGAGTGTTTCTTATTACTTGTATATAAACATTGCTTTAACAAACGGAAATAAATAAAATATAATTTATTTACTGTACAAGATTCACCTCCAATGTAGAGATTTCAACGCTCATGAGTTATCGTATCCGCTTATTTCTTTTTTCTGTTTATTTTTCTTCCTATCTAAAAGAACAAATATGAATAAAATAAGACAGACATACTATATATAATATTATATATATATATATATATATATATATATATATATATATATATATATATATATATATATATATATATATATATAATATATATATATATATATATATATATATATACAGGGTGGGCGGAAAGTAGCTCCCTAATTTAAATTACATATAAATTAGGTATAAATTGTGATTGTATTGTTATATTGTTATGGTGTGTTCTCTAAAGTGGTACAATTGTAACGTTCATTTTTTTTTTTCATTTCAGATTGAAGGGTAACATGGCTGAGCGTTTAACACTGCAGGAGCGTGCCCAGTTGGCGGCACGGTACGAAGTTTGTCAATCTGTCGTTCGAGTTCAAAGATGGTGGCGGGCCATTCACGGACCACGTGCCCAAGTGGACCCGAAAAAAATCAAGAACTGCCACTCGAAGCTCATGACCACGGGGTCTGTGGCAGATGTTCGAAGATGTGGTCGCCCTTCGACATCCAGGGCCCAGGAGACGGTGCAGGCAGTTCAGGAAATGTTCGCACGGAGTCCACGAAAGTCAACTCGCCAGGCAGCTCGGGAAAGTAGACTCTCCCGCTACTCAGTGCGAACTGTGCTGAAGAAGGAGCTGAACTGGCGTGCGTGGAAGCCGCATTACTGCCAATCTCTCTCGGACGAGGACTGCGACATTCGCATGGAGTTCGGGGAAATCATGCTGGCTTGGCATGAAGACTGGCCCCATCTCTTCCGCAACATCCTCTGGAGCGACGAGGCGGTGTTCCACGTCGGAGGCTTTGTCAACCGCCACAATTGCCACTACTGGGCAGGAGAGGATCCCATGGTTACCGCTGAAAAACGGCAGAATCGGTTCAGTGTAACGGTGTGGTGTGGTATGACCTCAGATCAGGTTGTGGGCCCGTTCCTTCTGCGCAGCACCATGAATGCTGAGCGGTACCTTGCTATGTTGCGAAGCGAGGTCTGGCCGGTTGTCAGCACATGGGAGAACATCGACGATCTGATATTTATGCAAGATGGCGCCCCTCCGCACTTCGCTCTTGTTGTCCGTGAGTGGCTGGATGCCCACTTCCCTGGGCGTTGGATGGGTCGTCGTGGTCCACATCAATGGCCAGCCAGGAGCCCCGACTTGACACCGTGCGACTTCTTTCTTTGGGGGTGGGTAAAGGAAGAAGTCTACCGCACCAAACCGAGGACATTGGAAGAACTGGAGGACCGAATTCGGGAAGTCATGTCCTCCATCCCGCCGGAGTTCCTGCTAAAGTCAGTGGACGCCATTCCTGGGCGGCTCCAGAAGCTGGTGGAAAGAGTTGGAGCCCACATTGAATTTTAGAGAAAACCTACCATGTATGCCTACCTTTTCATATTATTTCTTCTGAAATAAATGGATAATATACGTATTTTTTTACCAATCCAAAATAGGGAGCTACTTTCCGCCCACCCTGTATATATATATATATATATATATATATATATATATATATATATATATATATATATATATATATATATATATATATATATATATATATATATATATATTATATATATATATATATATATATATATATTAAGGTGAATTTGAGTTCATATTTTTGTATTTATTCTGCGTGAAATTATGTGATGTCTTTACAACGAAAAGAAGTGTTATTGTTACAGTTTAGTTCTTGCGGATATAGGTTTAAATGTATTGCTTAAAACATCAGATGCGATATTTAGAATAGGGTATTTTTTCTTTTTAAATCATGAAAGACATTAGGCCTAAAATGTGTGAACTGATACCCTAGATTTAGTAGGCGTGAGAGAGGTCCTCAATTAGGGTGGATCGATTTTACATTTTTTTCGATTTCCATATTCTAATAGAGACAAAAACTTGCGCATGCATGAGAAAATAGCCTCTGCAAAATCTTAGCTTAATAGGTAATCATCATCTGCCCCCGGCAGAGCGATGAAAATCATATTGTAGTAGTCAAAAATGTATTTTTAAACCCTAGCCTAGAGTCATAAAATTTTGCGTGTGTGTTATTTCATGCCTAAGCAACGATATAAATGCTATGGGAAATATATAAATGCATTATTTAAGACAAAGAGCCGATCTGAAAATATGTATATTATCCGGCCGGATATCCGAATCCGGCTGTTCTTCATCGCCGGATATCCGGTATCCGGTTATCCGCTAAATTTCTTATCAAGCCCATCCCTAATATATATATATATATATATATATATATATATATAGAGAGAGAGAGAGAGAGAGAGAGAGAGAGAGAGAGATATCAGAAACGGATGTCCGGTATGCGGTTATCCGCTAAATTTGCTATCCGGCCCATCCCTAATATATATATATATATATATATATATAGAGAGAGAGAGAGAGAGAGAGAGAGAGAGAGAGAGAGAGAGAGAGAGAGAGAGAGATCAGAAGTTAAAATAAATAAGTTAGGTACAGTAATACTTGTTATTTCGTATGTTATAGTTTGTGCTTTTTTTATGAGTTCTAATTCTTTTATACGATGTAGTATTAATATAACAATAAGTACACATAGTTGATTTAAGATCTTGTGTCTAATTGGTGACATAACATAAAATGAGTGGTTTTGCAGTTGCCAAAAAAAGTTAAAATTCGGTTATCGTTTATAATGGTCCGAATAAAAATTTTGGGAAAATTTGTGAGTCAAACAATTTGCCAACGTTGTGTGCCACGAGAGAGGGAATTGCCACTTGGTTAGAGCCACACTGAATTGGCATTCAAAATCTCACATACAGTTCTGTCTGAGCCTTTGAAACCTATCGCTGGAAGTGCATTAAGCTGTTAGTCCCCTCTTTAATATAAATGGCGCGTAGCTTTGGTTAGGAGGATAGAAAAAGATGGTACTTACGTATTAACGGGTGACCCTCAGTAACGTTATTGACAACTCCTCCTTTCTACCCTTTTTGTAAGTGGGAACTACATTTGCACTTCTGCATACCGTATTTCCCAGCCCATAGGACGTTCATTATATAAGCATAGTATACAGTCAGTATTTCTGGGTCATGTGGGGACTGTATTTGACATCTCTGGGGTCGTGTTAGGAATGGAACTTCCTACCATAAACTTGACCTTCGGCCGGTAAGACGCAGGGTAGGTTTAGGGGCATTTTTTTAGGAAAAAAATAGCGTTCTATGGGCCTGGAAATACGATAATTAATAGACCTAGCGCCACTTCTTCGTAATAGGCCCCGCACTAGAATAATAAAATTTCTTAATTTTAAATTTGTTAACAGTTCGTTTTAGGTTTTGATTAGGTCAACTGAATGCCCGGTTAGGTCAATTCAATGCCCGGTTAAGTTAATTGGATGCCCAGTTAGGTCAACTGTACGCCCTTGACGACTGGTTATTTTAATTCGTGATATTTTCGTTGGTTTTAACGAAAATATCACGACTTAACCTAACCAATCGTCAAAGGCGTACAGTTAACCTAATCGGGCATTCAATAATTTTCACGTAGGTTTTCACTTAGGGTCACCCGTTAATACGTAAGTGGTAAATTTTAAAGTTACTTAGGGTCGTCCGTTAATACGTAAGTACCGAAAAGATTTTATATAATAGTGAATAGTGAATGAGTGTTATTTTATGTATGCATTTCGACCCATTATAAGAAATACAGGGTGTCCCAAAATGAATATACCAAAAGCAAATCTTCATTATATATTTATTAGTTCAGATATGAGGAAAATGCAAATGACATTATATTCTGAAGAGTTTTAAGTTTTGTTTTATTCACTTAATAAACTTCTACGTTGTTTCAGCATCAGCCGCAATTAATTTATTATTAATGTTGTCACGTCCATCCCTGAAGCTGTGTTGGAAAATGTGTTTCATAATTCGAACGTAGAATAAGAATAATTATAGCTAATGATGGAAGACACTTAAAAGTTTATTAAGTGGATTAAATAAAACTTATAACCCTTCAGAATATGTCATTTGGATTTTCCCGTTATCAGCATTAATAAATTTATAATTAACATTTGTTTTTGGCACGTTCATTTTGGGACACCCTGTACGTAATTATTAATTTAGCGGAAAACACGACGATTTGGGTCTCAGAGTCTCACCACCTGACCCTCCCCAATTTGAAGTTGGTCATTCCTTTCACATAGTATAAAAATGTTATTTGGAATTCTAGCAATATACGCCGTGATAAATATACTCCTGTTCTCGTGAAATTACGTTTCGACTTTGTTCGATGTTCAAATTCTCCGTGAGGTTGTCACGGAAAACTCCCTTACAATTCTATTCCTTATTTAATTCCACCTTTTTTTTAGGAACTTCAGATTATTGCAACTCATTGAGTAGTTTAACCAATAAATATGCGAGTCCCGCGTAAAATTTAATTACCCATTCGAGAGAAAAAGTAGAGAAGTTGCAATGTATTTTAGTTTAATGTTAAATACAACACATTTATTTATTTTACGAAATTATAGTAGACCAAATACCAGATTTCACGCCCATGCAAGGCCGGATTAAACATTCATGAGGCCCTGGTCTGGGAATTTCAATTGGTCCCCCAATGTTTCAATGTTTCCAAACCCCATTTAATTAATAAAACTCAGTACAGTAATGTAATATATCAAATTACTATTTTCAAATCACGCAATTAATCGAACAAATCAAACACTACAAACAAATGTTCACTTTTCTCTCTTTCATTAACGAAAATTATTCCAAGAAAAATCGCCACATTTACGTTAAAATTTGCCAATTTTCGCCATTTAATTTATTTATGGGCTTTTCCCAAATCTTAATAATAAATAATAATGAGGATAATTTCTACTACAAGCTGTGCCTTCGGCACCCTACCCTTCGGGTAGGGCTTGTGTGCTTCATACAGGCTGCCTTCAGCGGCTCCCATGTACATCTGATACGGTTTAAAATTGAATGGATAATAAAAATTTTTTTTTTCACTTTTTCATGTATTTTTTTTATTGGTTTTAGATTTAAAATTACATTATACGAGGCCCTCATAGGAAGAAGTGGCTAAGCGACAAAAGTAAAAAAACGCCATTACCCCCATTACCCCACCCCCATTACCCCACACACAAAAGTTAAAAAAACGCCATTACCCCACCCCTTCTCCCCATTACCCGCATTCCCCCATTACCCTCCCCTCCCCATTACCCTCCCCCTCCCCCATTAACCCCACCCCTCTCCCCATTACCCCAACCACTCCCCCTATAGAATTATAGAATGGCAAATAAAACACCTATCTTTAAGACTTTGCCAAATTTATGCCAATAATACTAAATAGTCACACACTCACAGGTGACGAAACTACTCGCTGCATTCGCCTATGTATAATCCTTTACAAATTACAATATGAGCATGTTACACGTATAGGCTATAAGGTTGTGCTCCTGAAAACAAATGTCCACATTCTAAAAACTCAAAGGCATTTATCCGCGATTTATATGACAATAATATATTCATAATTATATTGCTATGACAAATAACAATAATATTCAAACTTTCCTCTCCCTTTATACAGTACTTCCCCAGATGAGCATCATGAGCCGTCAAAAATTCCCTTTTTGTCACGAAATTTCCCTATGTGCCTGTAATACTGCAGTTTTACCTTAAGTTAAATTATTTTTTGATGTGAATGAATGTGTTTGAGTTTAAAGTTACAATATATTTAAAAATGATTCAAGAATTTTTGCTATGACCGGAAGTTTGGCGTCCGGTCAGTACTTCTGACCGGACACTGGATAAACTCTGTATAACCGAAATGTCTGGTTAGGTCAACAGTACGCCCTTTGACGATTGGTTAGGTTAAGTCGTCATATTTTCGTTAGCTTTAACGAAAATATCACGACTTAACCTAACCAATCGTCAAGGGCGTACAATTAACCTAACGGGGCATTCAATTAACCTACCCGGGCATTCATTTAATCTAATCAGGCATTCAGATGACCTAACCGGGCATTCAGTTGACCTAACGGGGCATTCAATTAACCTAACCGGGTATTCAACTAACCTAACCGGGCATTCAGTTGACCTAACCGGGCATATATATATATATATAGCGTTCAACATCCACCCGGCAACGCCGGGTCGTTCCGCTAGTATATATATATATATATATAATAATAATAAAAGGACGCGTGTGTGTGTGTGTGTGTGTGTGTGTTCCAGCCATAACTCCGTGAAACTTCACACACATACTGATTAGGTCCCGAGGTTGTGCACCTGGATGTTAGTAAATTAAATAATTAATTTTAAAAAATTAAATAACGTCATTAAGATCATTACGTCATTACGTATATATATATATATATATATATATATACACACACACACACACATCATTACGTATATATATATATATATATATATGGGCTATGTCGTGGCCAATGTCGTAACACCGATTTCCGGAGATCAGCGAAGTTAAGCGACATTGGGTCTGGGTAGTAGTTGGATGGGAGACCGTCCTCCGCGCCCAGATTATGTAGCGATCCGTGGTTCGGATCCCACGTAAAGCTGTAGGTCCCCTTCGTCATATGACCTTAGATGTTGCGAAGGAGGTTAAACAACCCCAATAAAAAAATATATATATATACAGGGTGTCCGAGAATTATATGTACAATTTTTGGCTGTTATTAAAAGTCAACCATGAAGTGTAGAAATTCCAGTGTTGTCCCATTTTACAGAGAATCTCATTAAGTTTTTTCTGATACCAAGTTTTGACAAGTTTTTTAGAAATTCCAGTGTGTCCGAAAATTATCTGTACAATTTCATCTTTTAATAAAATTCTTGATAACACACGTAAAATTCTTAAACAAGATTATTTAGAATCTGTATTTTCAAAAGTTTTTTTATTAAAGTAACGTTGTTACAAACATTCGATATGTGCACCATTAGTGATTCGCAAAACATCCAATCGATACTCCAAATGTTGCCATGTACGCTGCAGCATATCCACATCAATTCGCTCAATGGCAGCTGTGATTCTTGCTTTTAAATCATCAATGTCTGTCACCCGCGTACATTTCTAAAAAACTTAAAACGTGGTATCAGAAAAAACTTAATGAGATTCTCTGTAAAATGGGACAACACTGGAATTTCTACACTTCATGGTTGACTTTTAATAACAGCCAAAAATTGTAGAGATAATTCTCGGACACCCTGTATATATTGAAACCTATGGTAAAATTATCGAATACCCGGTTAGGTTCATTGAATCCCCGGTTAGGTCAACTGTACGCCCTTGACGATTGGTTAGGTTAAGTCGTGATATTTTCGTTAAAACGCGGGATATTTTTGCTACCCGCACGAAGGGCGGGTTCTCTGATAGTATATAATAAAAGGACGTGTGTGTGTGTGTGTGTGTGTGTGTGTGTGTGTGTGTTTGTGTGTGTGTGTGTGTCTGTCTGTCTGTTTCAGCCATAACTCCAACATGGAAGCAGTTACAAACATGAAACTTCACACACATAGTGATTAGGTTCCGAGGTTGTACAGTGTACACCTGGGTGTACTCCCTAGCACCGCGATAAAACTACAGAAAAGAATGCAGCCGTGAAAATCTTGAGCTTCACATTGTGTCAAGATTTGTGAATCTTAAGATTTTCGTGACTATAGTTTTATTGACGAAATAACTGAACCCCAATTACTGTCGATTCAATTATTTGGTCAATAAAACTATAGAAAAGAACGCAGTCATGAAAATCTTGAGCTTCACATTGCCGCCCGTAATAATAATAATAAATAAAAGAAAATTTGTTGCTACAGTTTTCAAAGACCCAGCACCGCGGTCTAGCGGGTATCGCCGAAGAAGCCCAGAGGATGGTGGATTTACAACTGTCAAGATTCGTGGTTCTGAAATTCAAGTTGACAACAGGTGGATTGTTCCATATTGGCCACTCCTCTCCCGACTGTTCAATGCTCACATCAATGTTGAAATGTGTAATTCCATCAAGTCCATAAAATATGCCTGCAAGTATGTCAAGAAGGGAACCGATATGGCTGTGTTTAGCCTTCAAAAGGATGTATCCAAGAATGATGAAGTTCAACAATATGAATTAGGCCGATATATCAGCAGTAATGAAGCCATCCGGAGAATTCTGAGCTTTCCAATTCATGAAAAACATCCTACAGTGGTTCATCTCAGTGTACATCTTGAGAATGGCCAAGGAGTTTACTTCACTGAAGAAAATGTACTTCATTGTGCCGAAGCTACACAAGCCACGACTTTCACAGGATTTTTTAACCTTTGCAGGGAAGATGAATATGCTAAGACTCTGCTCTACCACCGAGTATCCAAGTATTTCATATGGAATAGTGGAAGCAAGAAGTGGGCCCGTCGAAAAGTAGGATATAATGGGCCAGAGCATCCTAATGTCAAGGCCAGTGATGCATTAGCATTAGAACTGCGAACAGTGGACGACAGAGTCTGTGAGACTTACAGACAAGCTTGCCAATTGAGAGGACTCCTTGAAGATGATGCCCATTGGAGTAACACCCTGAATGAAGCAGCTGCTACAGTCACCAATGATGATGCGGAATCTTTTTGCCATTATGCTCTACATGTGTGCCATATCTAATCCTCGGGAACTTTGGAACAACTCCAAGGAGAACCTTGCTGAGGACATTTTGAACCGGGCACAAATGCAAAATAAAAACCTAAATGTAGATTTCTGTGATGACATTTTCAGTCAAGCTCTTATAATTATTGAAGACAAACTGAGAGATTTGGTAGCTCTGATCTCAAAAGTTTCGGTCTCCCAGAGCCACAGCGAGTTAATATCAATGAGTTATCAACTGATATCCTGAGGAATAAATTACAACACTGACCAACTTGCTGAATACATACAGGAAAATGAACAACGTCTGGTTCCAGACCAGAGATTGGACAGAGTCACTGAAGATGTTTTCAGTGGAAGTGGCAGCATCTTTTTTCTGGATGCTCCAGGTGGAACAGGAAAAACTTTTCTTATCAATCTCCTTTTAGCTAAAATTAGACACAGAAACATGATTGCCCTAGCAGTGGCATCATCAGGTGTTGCTGCCACACTTTTAACAGGAGGAGGGACTGCTCACTCAGTATTCAAGTTGCCTTTGAATTTGGCACGTGCAGAGGCACCAACCTGTAACACCGGAAGGGGAAGTGGCAAAGCAAGGGTTCTGCACTATGTTTCATAAAGCTGCGCTTGGAGCTGTGAACCGGACCCTAAAAGATCTTCGACGTACTGACAAACTAATGGGAGGTGTCACTGTGGTCTTGGCTGGCGACTTTCGCCAAACACTCCCAGTCATTCCACGTGGAACCAAAGCAGGTGAACTACAAGCGTGCATCAAGGCTTCCTATATCTGGAACAACATTTACCGACTCACCCTAGCAACCAACATGCGAGTGCATTTGACAGGTGGTGCTTCTGCTGGAAATTTTGCAGGAAGGTTACTTCAGCTGAGAAATGGCAAAATGGTTTCTGAGAACATGCATGGAATGGCATCAATCGAAAACATTGGTCAAGCAGTCACAACACTTCAAGAACTCAAAGATTCAGTTTTCACAAATGTTATTTCTCATTTCCGGAATCACAAGTGGCTTTCTGAAAGAGCCATCCTTGCACCAAAGAATGATGCAGTTGATGCCATAAACAGAGGGCCACTCCTACATTACCTGGTGAGGTGCACCAATACAAGTCAGTTGACACTGTTCCAGACACCAACGATGCTGTCAATTATTATCCAACAGAATTTCTCAATTCTCTGGAGCCACCAGGTGTGCTACCACACAATATACAGCTCAAGATTGGTGCACCTATCATTCTTCTTAGGAATATGGACCCACCAACACAACACTTTGTAATGGAACGCGGTTGGCTGTAAAGAAGCTGTGGGCGCATGTCATTCAGGCCACAATAATGAGTGGACATGCAGCAGGAAAGGATGTCTTCATTCCATGAATTCCAATCATTCCATCGGACTTGCCATTTCAATTCAAGCGCCTCCAGTTCCCAATTCGACTAAGTTTTGCCATGAGCATCACCAAAGCTCAGGGCCAGTCGCTTGAGGTAGTTAGCCTTGCGAAAAATGCTCTGTATGAATCGGTCCACAATTAACCCACCCCTTATATCTCCAGTCTAACTATAGAGTAGATCAAGTCTAGCCTAGAGGGGTCAGCCTAGAGATTCCGGAAATGGTCCAGAGCGGGCAGATAAATTGAGGTCCACAGTAGGATTCCTCACCAAGTTAGGTTAGGGCAATCTACCTTCACCTTTGTTAAGCTATGAGTTGATGCTGGGTCTTAGGCCACAATGTAGGCCTAACTTGTCTGACCCAGCTTAATTTAATGTGATTAAATTGATGGGTTAAACACTCAATTAGTCACTTACTGTTAGTTATTGGAGTGTCTCCCTTCTCCGGTTGTGTAATTGTCGAGAGCGCACTTGCTGGTGCGTCCTCTCGCCCCGTTGTTCGTTTTCGTACCCCTTTGTTCTCCTCTTCGCGGGGCTTTTTCCACCAGCGTTGTCTTGGTTTTTTCCTCGGTTGGTTGAGCGGTAATGTATCTCCATTACCGAGCACGCTCTTCTCACACAGTATATAAATACTAGTGTGGAGAATAACTCTGGTGAGCAACCAATTGGTTTCATCCACCCAGTTATTGACATAAAAGGAATTTAATAATTGTTAGATTAACTACCTACCTACTCAGTGAACCATTTTCGTTACCTCCCAACTACCACTCATCAGTTTTCCATATACTGGGGGCCCCGGGAGATAAAAATTTTGGTGTCATTGTCACCAATTTTTATGTCTGAGTGTAGACTAGCTAACTATTTAACTGTAAATGCCTGTTAATCTGATTAACAGTGCCTATCCTCACCTTCTCATGGAGAAGGTGTAGCATTTAATTAGAAGAGAAATTATACATCCATAGGATGAAACTGTCTATGGTCTTTACCATAAGAAAAGAAAAAATGAAAGTTAGAAGATAAAATTACAATTCCCCAGCATCTATTTTTTGTTGTAAAAATAGTCGCGCCTTTAATGCTGTTTGTCGCTGAGGTCTTGTGTCTGTCAATGTTGTAGTAGGATGCGTTACCACTCCTACTGTCAAAGGAATAGTTACTGGAAGTTCAGTGTCTCCAGTTGTTACTGTCAGTGGAGAAGGTTCTCCAAAGTCCATTGTTTTGGGTCCAGACTCTAAAGGGTACAAAAGAGAAATGTCTCTTGTTGTGTCACCCGTTGAAGTCCTTAATTTGACCACTCTTGTTACCCCGTCTGCCCCTGGTCTGAAACTCTAGCCAGAGGCCAGTATTGTCTTGGAGTACTGTCACGTATGAGAACAAGGTCCCCTACCTTAATTGTGTCAGACCAATCCTTCTTAGTCATTTGTTTATGTCTCTCCCTTAGACCCATCAAGTACTCAGTTTTCCACTGTTTAATGAAATGAGCTTTAACTCTAGTTAAATGTTGTAACTTAGTCTGGAGTTCATTATGTCGTTGAGTCCAGTTTGGGTCTTCTGAAGAGTCTATATTGTAGTCCGGCAGGAGACTAACTTGTTCTCCCCGAATCAAATGATTTGGAGTTAATGGTTCCGGGTCATTAATGTTGTCACTCACATAAGTGAGTGGTCTATTGTTAATGATGTTCTCAATCTCAGCCAGGAGAGTGAGTAACCCAAATAAGTGTATCTGTTTTTTGCCAATTGCTTTCTTCAAGCAATTCTTTACTGTTTGTATATTCCTCTCCCAGATAGAACCATACCAAGGAGAGGCAACCGGAATATACTTCCACTTTATGTTTGAATTTTGTATATATAATTGTGTGATTTCATTGCTTAACAAGTCGTGGATGACTTGTTCACCAGCTTTGAAATATGTAGCATTGTCAGTCCAAACTGTCTTTGGTACTGAATGTCGTGCACAGAATCTCTTAAAGACAGCAACAAAAGATTCTGCTGTAAGGTCCTCCACAACATCCAAATAAACAGCTCGTGAGGCAGCACATGTAAACAGTACAATGTACATTTTTTGTTCAGTGTCACCCACCCCTACAGTCAATGCTCCTGTATAGTCAATGCCTACAGTCTCAAAGGGTCTGTTGAGAGTAACTCTCTCCTCTGGCAAAGCAGGAGGATTTGGTTTCCTATAGGGCCTAGCATGAATACGCCTACATGTGACACACTCACTCAGGACTGTTTTAACAGTGATCCTTCCCTTGGGTATCCAATAAGTTTTTCTTAATGTAGTTAGTGTCTGTGGTACCCCCATATGATATACATCATTGTGTGTTTTCTGATGATTAATGTTGTCAAATAGCTAAATCTAGGTAAAAGGATTGGATGTTTGCTTTTGTATGACAGTTTTGATTTGTCTAATCTCCCTTTACACCTTAGAAGGCCTTCCTCATCTCTGAACAAGTTTAGATCCACAACTACTGATGGTACAGGTTATTTTGTTTGTTTCCCATTAGTAAGAATTCTAACTCTTTATTGTACTCTTTTTGTTGTGCATGGCCTATCCAGTATTTGGTTGCAACTTCTGTATAATTATGATTATTTTTATTTAGCTGTTTGTTAATTGTAGTTAAACAGTTGTGAGCAAACCTCAAACAGTAGGCTGTGACCCTGACAAGTTTACTGAAATCAGAATACTGTTCATAATTAGTGATTGGTTCAACCTTTTCATTTGAAAAGATTAAATTTAATGTCAAGTTAACTTGTTCCACAGGCCATTGGTCTGTATTACAGAGCCACTTAGGTCCATAAACCAAGTTTTGTTTGACTTCAACAACTTGTAGGATAAACCTCTGGTCAGAAAGTCTGCTGGATTTTGTTTAGTTGGAACATAGTGAAAGTTTACTTGTAGGCTTTCATTAGCTTCAGCTATTTCTTTTAGCCTTTCTTACAAAGATATTCTTACTATTAATGCTATCATTCCGTATCCAGGCAAGACAAATCTGACTGTCAAGCCAGATGTGGATATGAGTTAAGTACACATCATGGTAAGCATCCTTAAGCAATGAAATGGTTTTAATGGCTAATGTAGCAGCCAATAGTTCCATTTGAGGTATGGTTCGGGTAGGTTTGAGAGGTGCAACTTTCCCTTTTGCATAAATTAGATGACTTTCTGTAGGGCTTACAAGATACGCACAGCACCCATAAGCTTGTGTGCTTGCATCAGCAAACACATGAAGCCTCTGGGGCTTATCCCTAAACCCACAGCACCTTTGAATTTTAATGTTCTGCACTTTTGTTAAATCAGTAGCTAACTTCTTCCAAGATTTTTGATTTTCATTTGTTATTGGATCATCCCACCCAACATTTGTCCTCCAAATTTCTTGGAGGAGAATCTTTGATTTTATTGTTGAAGGCAGGAATAGACCCATGGGATCAAAAATTTTGGAAGCCTCTGATAATATTTGTCTTTTAGTATTTGCTTCCTCATCAAGTTTAAAACCTTTAGTACAGATTGAATCATGACTGTTAGAAGTTGCATCCAAATACCAGTTCATACCTAAAGTTTTAACTCTGTCTGATGGCTCAGTAAGACCATTATTATCCTTTAAAATCTTTTTGTTTAAATCCTCATCATTTGAAATCCACTCTCTAAGTTCAAAGTTACCTTGTTGCATAATGTTTTGAGAGTGTTCATAGACTTCAGATAATTCAGATTTTGTTGTTGTTGAGCCTATTAGATTGTCTACGTAAAAATGTTCCTTAAGGAAGTTCAATGTTAAAGAGTTATTAAACTGGTTTAAATGATGTCTAATTGTCAATGCTAATAGGCTAGGTGAGCAATTGGCTCCAAACAACACAACATTAAATCTATAGGTTATGAACCCTTTATTCAAATCAAATGGATCCTTGAACCATAAGAACCTAAGTTGGTTCTTATCATATTCATTTTTAAGATTTATTCTCAAAAATGCCTTTGAAATGTCACTTTGTACGGCATATTTGTCTAACCTGAACCTCAGTAAGATCTTCACAAGGTCAGAAATGAGATTAGGACCCTCAATCAAGCAATCATTCAAACTGTGTTTATCACTGTCTTTGAGGCTACAGTTATATACTACTCTGAGTTTTGTTGTTGGGCATCTTGTCGATACCCCCCTGTGGGTTAAATAATGACAACCATCTTTTTTAAAAGGGTTATTTGTTACTTCTTCAATGAAGCCTTTCTGTAGCTGTTCTTTGAAGACATCATTATATGATGGAATATTATTATCTTGTTTGAGTTTTTTCATTACTTTATATAAATGTCCTTTAGCTACTTTGAGATTGTCTCTTAAAGTTGGACAATTTTTTTCCAAGGTAACTCAACAAAATAACTATTGTCTTTGCACTGAATGGTATCTTCAAATCTTTCTACCATTAACTGATCTTCTGAAGTTTGATTTGTGTCATGTATACCCACAGATTCTAGCAACCATAAAGTTTCAATTGCCTCATCCAAAGTTTCATTTGATAATGATGAATTAATGTTCTCAGTTGAGATAATATTATTCAAAGTGTTGCTATTCTTACAGGTGTTATGTAGGACTGAGTTGAGGCACATAGTATTTGTTGGTCATGAACTGTTTTGGTTTAGGTCTAGGTTGTATTTTGATAGGTCACCCAAAGGGGCTATCCCTGATGGAGTCTGAATAGCTATACCATTACCTATCTCTACTATGCCCTTATGAATAAGATTAATATAATCTGCCCCTATTAGCATTTCAATGTTAGCTACTGTGTTGTTAGTGATATGTCTATCAGCTATTTTGTAGTGTTTTCCCAAATGATTTATGGTTTGTTCTAGTTTGGGTATAACCAGTTTGTTTTGTCCTACTTTAGAAATAATAACTGCTTCAATTTTCTTCTAATTTATTTTCTAAATGTAGTTCCAGGTCAATTGTCTTATAGCTATTTTTGTCCGAGTTATCCTTAACAAAGGATGCAATATTGAGGTTTTGTTCATTCGGGCTTGGTGTCAAACCCAATTTATTAACTACATTTTGTGAAACAAATGTTTGTTGAGAACAACAGTCTATAAGACATCTCACTGGAGTGGTGCTACCCTCACTATTCACTAAGTCCAAAGTAATAGTTGGTAAAAGAATCTCAGTGTTTCTTGTTACATTGTTTGAACAAACAGAATGTCCCATGAAAGTGGCATTTTCTTGATTACCTTTGTTTGGGGGAGGTATCTTTTGAATTTGAGTACTATTGTTTGGACACTTTGGTGAATCACACATTGATGAGACATGTCGTAAACTTTTACAAAACTTACACTTGAATCTTAACCTAGATTTACAGTCTTTCTTATAATGTCCCTGGCCAGTACACTTTTTACACAGGTTCAACTGTTCACATCTTTTAGCTCTTTGGTTAAAGTCTGAATATTTGTCACACCCAGTACTACTGTGTTCATTACTTGCACAAAATTTGCAATGTGGTGTGTAAGTTGAGGCAGCAGTTACATTAAAGTTCTGTAATGTAGGTGTTCGTGTATTATAGTTGGTCACATTTGATTCTACAGTATCAAGTTTTGTCTGTTTGGCTGTAGCTAGTTGGTCTCTGGGAACAGTCTGGTTTATCCATAGTCTGGGTCTTATGTGTTGGAAAATCTCTCAATTTGTAATTAGTTAGGATATTGGGGAAGTGTTTTCTTATATCTTCCAGATTAGGATAATTTTCTCCCGTCTTTAGAATTAAAATATCTTTAACCCTCGAAGGAAGGCACCTAAGTACTATGCCTTGTATAATCCAAGATGAAGCTTTAATATCTATCTCATTGCTAACCAGTTGTCCTATAATAGCTTCTAATTTTGTAAAAAATTTCCATATCACTATGGTTATCTTTTATGGGTGCAAATTCAAAAATTTGTTGAGATAATTCATATACAATCTCATCTTTATTAATGTAATTACGTTTTAAAAGATCAATAGCTACTTCATATGAATTCCCTACGGCTGGTAAATAGGCTATCAAGGTTATAGGCTGGGCCTTTAAGGGAACTAGTTAAGTAACTAAACTTTTCAACAGTTGAAATATAAGGTTTATTACCTATTAAATTCTCAAATTTGTCAATGAAAGATGGGAATTGTATCGTGTCCCCTTCAAATGTTGGTACTAGCAAAATGGGTAACTGAGCCCTCAATTCTTGTGACTCAGGATTTAGCATGCCACTTAAATTTTGTTGAAGGTTAGCTCTACTTTGATTAAAATCAGAATTAGGTTTTTTTGGTGTTAAGTCAGTCAAACGAGACCGTAGTCTCCTTATTTGCTGTTCAATTGAGATTACCTGATCATCATCATCAGCGTAAAGGTCTATCAATTGTTCTTCAGCCATTTCGGATTCAACTAACTCTGAAATACTCTCATTAATGGCTATTATTTCCTTCTTTTTAGTTTCCAATTTAAGAATTACACTCTCTAAATTTTCCTTACCTGGTTGTGTAATATTGTTAAAAGTGTTCACAGCCTTTGTAACAGCTCCCAACTTTGCCCCCCTTTTCTTTTTTAACTTTTTCAATTCCGCACTGTCCATGTCTAAGTCAAAATTGTTTAACTGGGGATCGTAATGAAATAGAGGACAAGAAGAAATTACCAGAGAAGAGAGAGAACAGACAAAACAGTCAAGTTTAAATTTGGTTTAATCCCCCCCAAGTACTTGTGTGTCACTCAGGTCTAAGCTTATAAGAGAATGAGACTCCTTAAATGTAAATGTTTCCTAGTTAGGCCCTAGGTTGTAGACCTAATTAGGCTTGCTCAGGTTAGGCTTAGGCTAGACCATTTAGCCTAATTCTGCAATTTTTGTTAAGTAAGGTTAAGGTTTGTAAATTCCCCACACACGGACCACCAATGCGAAAAATGCTCTGTATGAATCGGTCCACAATTAACCCACCCCTTATATCTCCAGTCTAACTATAGAGTAGATCAAGTCTAGCCTAGAGGGGTCAGCCTAGAGATTCCGGAAATGGTCCAGAGCGGGCAGATATGAGTTGATGCTGGGTCTTAGGCCACAATGTAGGCCTAACTTGTCTGACCCAGCTTAATTTAATGTGATTAAATTGATGGGTTAAACACTCAATTAGTCACTTACTGTTAGTTATTGGAGTGTCTCCCTTCTCCGGTTGTGTAATTGTCGAGAGCGCACTTGCTGGTGCGTCCTCTCGCCCCGTTGTTCGTTTTCGTACCCCTTTGTTCTCCTCTTCGCTGGGCTTTTTCCACCAGCGTTGTCTTGGTTTTTTCCTCGGTTGGTTGAGCGGTAATGTATCTCCATTACCGAGCACGCTCTTCTCACACAGTATATAAATACTAGTGTGGAGAATAACTCTGGTGAGCAACCAATTGGTTTCATCCACCCAGTTATTGACATAAAGGAATTTAATAATTGTTAGATTAACTACCTACCTACTCAGTGAACATTTTCGTTACCTCCCAACTACCCACTCATCAGTTTTCCATAGCCTCAACCTACAGAAACCATGTTTTTCTCATGGCCAGCTTTATGTTGGGTGCTCAAGAGTTGGTGATAGTAAAAATCTTTTCATTTTGGGTGCTGATGGGAAAACAGTCAACATAGTCTATCCCGAAGAACTGCAGCGATAACATATCATTGATTATATTGTATGAATATTTGATTTAATGTATTTTTCTCAAACATTTACAGTAATAATAATTGTATTGTTCTCGATTTCTCATTTCATGCGACTTTCATTAACATCTAAAAGATCACTACTTGGTGCTAATTCACTAACTATCAATTATCTATGCACTTTATTTATACTTTCGAACAATTTGTTGGAAAATAAAGATAATCTTGAAGACTGCTTTCCTTAACCTATCTTTACTTTTTGTTTTCAATTAAGAGTTACCATTTTTTTAGACTAAATTTAATTCTGATCAAAGACACAGAGTGAAGGTAATATATAAATTTCTCGGCAAAATCTCACAACTGAATGTTTTTTTCGCTACATCTTTAATTACACAGTCACATTTAATGGTTTCTATATAACCACACGTCCTGAAAGAAGGCAACTCACTCGAAACACTTGCCATTTTGTATGTTTAATCTTTAAAGAGTAATAAAATAAAAACGGTAATTCGCAAACACAACACTCTAACACATAGTAGCAAACGGCACTGGCTAGCGGTAGCAGCACAGAGCACTCGCAAAAATGAGCGCTAAACAAGCCAGCTGTAGGCGCTCGCTGATTGGCTGATATCCCCTAGGTATCATGACACTGCATCACCATCCCCACTGCAGCCTTCAAGGCTTCGATACTCGTACAATTACTGCGATCAAATGTGGCTGTGGCTCATCTAATAACGTCTTTATTTCATCGCACTCATAAAACTGCAGTGATTATTGTTTGAATTGTATTGTTGGATGAGCTTTTTAAGTAATGTTTTAATATTTACTAAAAATAATTTTGAATTCTCTGAGGTTGGTTTACCGCCGGTAAACGCGATAACACAGAGAATACGTCACTGGTCACTATAGCCTACCTATAAAAAAAAAGACCAACCCCACACTTAAACATAGTCTATTTTTGTTTGATTCTAGGACGTAGGCGGATCTTTTTGGTTTGACGGCCGGCCTAAAATCAAATAAAATATACATTATTCTACTTCTTTTACCCTTTTTATTACTATTCAATACATTTTAACTTGGAGAAACTAACCTAACCCTAACTAACTTAACCTGACCATCCTAACCTAACTTAACCCTAACCAAGAGGAGACAAAGACACAATGTGAAAGGCTTACTCAATGGAATATTACATGACATTTCCAATTTTCCCACAAAATCTAAAAAAAATAAAACTAACTAAATTCAGGTTGGCTAGGTTAGGTTAGGTTAGTTAGGGTCAGGTTAGGTTAGTTAATAATGTAATGTCAGCTAACCTTTCTCAAGTAACAATTAAAATTCACTATTGTGTTCTGGTTCATTTCAACGCAGACCCGGGCGGCGAGGTTCGTTCTGCTACTGCCCATTCGAGATGTTCTGGGCCTCTGCCTAATTCACTTTCATAAACTTCTGCAACATTCGTGGCCTTTCATTAGATTTCCAATCTGTTGAACACCACCTCTCCTTCTAAACCTCTCCTTCTAAACCTCTCCTTCTCTTCCTCAGTAAAACAGGTGGCTGAGACGACTGACAACAACCCACTTTCTGTACACTCCTACTTTCTCTATAATCATTTTCATTCCAAAGGTGGACGTTGCGTATATGTACAAACCACCTAACTTGCTCTTATATTCCAGAACTTGAATCCTCCGAATTCTACACGCTCTGGCTACGGCTTACATGCCAAACTCAGACTAAATACATCTGCGCTGTATCCTTTCTTCTCGTTCTACTGACTATCCAAAACTCTTTGACTGCCTCACTTCCAAAGTGCAGTACATTCTATTCCACTACCCTTTCGCGGAAATTTCCATTTTAGATTTTATTGTTTATCACCACCTTTGGCTTTCCTCCCACTCCACTGACGTCCCTGGTGAACTAGCTTACAACGTCTATATTTTGAATGACCTGTAGCAGATTTTACAGCACCCTACTCTTATTCCTGATCACCTTGGAAATAGGCCCAACATTCTGGGTTTATTTCTCATCACCCAGTCTTCTTCTTACTCTGTCAAACTTTTTCTCAGCTGGACTCCTCCAACCACAATCTTATATCTGTTTCCTGTCCTATCGCTCCAGCTCGGCATTTGGTACTTTCGCGCCGCCGATTGGGAGGAGGCCCTTAGGCAGTACTTCTCTGATTTCCCATGGGACGATTACTACTTTCACGGCCGGGGCCCCACCGTGTGCGTTGAGCGCATCCCGAAGGTGATTCTCTCGGGGCAAAGAAACGTACATTCCATATTCTTTACGTACTATTAATGCAAAAACTTCGCTTGCCCTAATGTTATCCACAACAGAGTGGAGCCTTTCAGAAGGTACCGTCGCCATCCAACTCCTGATTCTCACTCTGCTTGTATTTCTGCCGGAATCATGCAAAATCCCGCCAAAAATTCTTTCATCAGACAAAAGTGCGAAAACCTATTTACTTCTAATTCTTCTCGCTCTTTCTGTCACCTAGCCAAGAACCTCTTTAACAACTTTACTACTTTTTTCCCTCCCCTTTTCGATTCTGACGGCTCAGTTGCCGTCTCTTCTCCTGATAAAGCTGAACTTTCGCTCAACCTTTCGCTTCCAGCTCAACCATATACGATTCCAGTGCTGTTTCTTTATCTCCTCCCTCCGACTTAATTATGGCTGAAATTGGAACTCCTTCCAAACTTCCAAACGTATTTTTTCTGCCCCATCTGTGCTCAACTCTAGGAAGGTGTACGGTCCTGATGGTGATCCTCCTGTTGTTCTCAAGAACTGTGATACTGTGCTGACACCCTTCCTAGACAAACTCTTTCGTCTTTGTCTCTCATCTGGTACTTTTCCTTCCTGATGGAAGTTCACTTTCATTCAACCTGTCCCAAAGAAGGGCGTCTGCTTTCAACCTTCCAACTATCGTCCAATTGCTTTGATTTCTTGCCTTTCTAAAACTTTTTAATCTATCCCTAACAGGAAGATTCTTAAACATCTCTCTTCTCACAATCTTCTTTCAGATGGTCAGTAGGGGTTTCGTATTGGGATAAACATATTAAAAGCTTTTGATAGAGTATGTTGCCTCACTCTCTCTTTACTATCGCTATTATATCGGATACTCCTCTTCTGAACTACCTACAAGCCTTTGATTTAGGAAAGCATGCAGTACCAGACTTTCTACACATTTTCATTTCTTTTCTGTCCAACTCTCTAATGCAGGGGTTAATCGGTATTCTCAATCTTTCATCTACTCAACCGGTAAACTCTGGAACAACCTTCCTCAATCCATCTTTCACCCTGTATATGACCTACAATCTTTCAAATAAAAGCCTTGGTTCTTGACTTTGACCCTCTTCTTCTTCTATTGGGGGGGGGCGTTTTTTATGGGCATTTGCCCTTGGCCTCTCTTTCCTGCATAAAAAAATGTAGGATGAGCTATGAATTAATTTAATTCTTATATACATGTAAATTTATAATTTAAAGATTTTCACCCCAAACGAAAACTTCCCATCCAACACGACATGAGTAGAACGATTGTTTAAATTTTCGTTTATGCGAATTTATATTGTATATTTTTCATTCATTTGATTATAAAAAAATACATTTCTCTATATATTATAGATATAAAAGATATTAAATCAAAATAGATGGATATATATATATATAATCTTGGTTAACCTTGGTTTTGCTTCCGCCCGAATTGTTCATTCTGACGGAGGTCAAGCTTGTCATTCCACCTCCACCTCCATCACTTTATTCTCCATATATACAATCACATACTAATAAAGACCCACTATAGAGAAGCAAGAAATCCTTTATTATATTCAGTGAAAGCTTGGCTGCAAAAACCGTCGTTTGGAAGGTGGATATTATATACAGTAGGCCCTATATACAGTGCTCCCTCTTTATAATGCCACCTTTTGTACCAAAGTCATCTCTACAGATCTACAGAAGCTAAGGCTAACAAAGACCCTAAGATCCACTCTAAGATTAGCCCGAGAGAAAGAAGAAAGTAAGGGGTTAAAAGAAGAGAATAAGGGGTTAAGTAAGTAACAAAACCTATCACTCGTGGGTTAAAATTCACTCAGAAAAAGAGAAAGAGAGACACCATCATCATCCGCCGGCCACTGCCGACAAGTCGGAAAAATAGTCGAAGAGAATACTTCTATCTATTGCAGACAGGTCCTCCACTCCATAGGGAGGTAGAGGATGCAGCCCACTCTGCCGAAAAGGGGTGAAAGATGAAAATAAGTAAAATAAGAACGCATTACAAACCATGCAACACATTCTTAACTCAAACATCATACCACGCAAACTACAGACATGCAAAAAAAAAAAGGTATAGAGAATAACAAAAAGTGGGTTAGTTTACGCTACGAGCTACATCTAAGTTCGTGTTAGTCTAATTTTTTTTCTTTTTCCTCTTTTTTTTTCTGGCATATCACACGCTGGCATGTCACAAGCTGGCAGTAGTCGTCAACAGACTCATCCCCGATCACCACCCCAAGAGCTCCTGTTACTAATTGCTTTATTATTATATTAAACAACGTTAATATTTTTTAAATGCCTATCTAAACGGTTCTTAAACACATTAACGCTGGTAGAGTTCACGACTGACGCGGGAAGATTATTCCATTTATTAATTACTTTAAACGTAAAGAAGCTTTTAGCGATATTAGTAATGAAACGTCTGCCACACAACTTAAATCCGTTATTACGAGTATTGCTATTATCGAAAGTGAACAGTTTATCAAAATTTACGTTATCGATTTCATTAACGATTTTGAAAACTTCAATAAGCTCCCCCTTAATCTCCTGGTTTCGAGAGAATGCAAGTCTAACTCTTTAATTCTATCTTCATAAGGCTTGTTGCGCAATGACGGAATTAGGTACTTGTAGGTTATCTTCCTTCCACCAATTTTGACAGAATATTTTTGTTAAAACTAACGAAAATATCACGACTTAACCTAACCAATTATCAAGGGCGTACAGTGGATCTTTTCCGTTTGACTGCCGCCATTGAAACATAAGAGGTGAGTGCCCCCAGCTTTCTTTACTTAGCTTTATAAGGCTAACTAACGAAAATATCACGACCTAACCTAACCAATCGTTAGGTCAACTGTACGACCTTGACGATTGGTTAGGTTAGGTCGTGATATTTTTGTTAGTTAGCCTTATAAAGCTAACTGAAGAAGGCTGGAGTTTAATTATGTTTCAATGGCGGCAGTCAAACGGAAAAGATCCCGTACAGTTGATCTATTAGTAAATAGCAAATATTATTCCAGAAACAATGTTATAATTAATAATAGATCAACTGTACGCACTTGATAATTGGTTAGGTTAAGTCGTGATATTTTCGTTAGTTTTAACGAAAATATTCTGTCAAAATTGGTGTGGGGAGATAACCTACAAGTACCCGGAATTAGTTTCGTGGCGCGACGCTTAACCCTTTCTAACCTGTCAATACCTCACGCAAATACGGGCACCAAAACTGAACGGCATATTCTAAATGAGGCCTGACTAGGGACTTGTAAAGGGGCAATATAATATTCTTCGATTTAAATTCGAAATTACGCGCTATGAAGCCTGATATATTAGCTTTTGCGCAAGACTCCAGGCACTGGTTCCTAACTTTTAAATCCTTAGATACGCGTACCCCTAAGCTTACTTCCTCGTCAACGCTCGCTAACTCTCTATCATCCATCGTGTACGTGTAATTATTGTTACGAGAACCTATATGCAAAACTTTACATTTGTCTACGTTAAATTGCATCTGCCACTTGTCCGTCCAATCCATAATCCTATTTACATCGTCTTGGAGCCTATTTCTATCGTCCTCGTTAACAACCTTACCGCCTATTTTAGTATCGTCCGCGGATTTTGACACGTTCCTAGTCAATCCTACATCTATGTCGTTAATGTAAATTACGAATAGCAATGGGTCTAACACTGAACCCTGTGGAACACTGCTACCTACATCGAACCACCCCGATTCACTACCATTAACAACGACCCTCTGTCTCCTAGCAAGAAGCCATTCCTCTAACCAGTTAGCTACCTGACCGCGTATACCGTGCGCTTTAACCTTCGCAATTAATCTTCTATGCGGTACTGTATCGAACGCTTTTTTAAAATCTAAATAAATAACGTCAGCCGCCCTATGCCTATCGTATTTGCGCACTATTTCGTTATAAAATTCTAACACATTAGTTAAACAAGATCTATGGCGTCGAAACCAATGCTGACTACTATTAATTAATCAAATCGCGACTTTCTAAGTGATCGATGATACGATCCCTAACTACGGATTCCAAAGTTTACCGACAATTGACGTTAAGCTAATGGGCCAATAATTGCTAGCTACTGTGCGGTCGCCTTTTTTAAAAATGGGCGTGACGTTAGTTAATTTGAAGTCTTCAAGAATAATCCCCGTCTCGAGTGATTGATTAGAAATCTTCGTTAAGGGACCTACGATAACGTCTTTCAAATCTTTCAGATGTCTAGGATAAACGCGTCAGGGCCTGGAGCCTTGCTAACTTTTAGCTTATCGATATAATGCGCAATCTCACCCTCGTAAACAGTTATTGCATCCAAAAGAGTCTCGCTGCTAAATGGAACACTATCGTCCACGTTGGGGGATATTATTGACGCCTTCTTCGGTAAAAACTGTCGCAAAAAAGTTATTAAAAATACCCGCCATCGCCTGAGCGCCGGAATCCAAAGCGCCATCAGGGTCCACGAGAGGGCCTATATTATCTTTTATCGGCTTGCGATTATTCACGTAAGCGAAAAACTTTTTGGGGTTATGTTTACTATCCGCAGCTATAAGTATCTCTAAATTACGCTTAGCATTCCTAACTGATCTTTTAACCTGACGTCGAAGCGATATATCTATTAACGTTAGCTACCATGCCATTGCGCTTATTAAGTCATCCAAAATAGTCTCGCTGCTAAATGGAACAATATCGTCCACATCGGGGACATTATTGACGTCTTCTACGGTAAAAACTGGCACCAAAAAAGTTATTAAAAATACCCGCCATCGCCTGAGCGTCGGAATCCAAAGCGCCATCAGCGTCCACGAGAGGGCCTATATTATCTTTTATCGGCTTGCGATTATTCACGTAATCGAAAAACTTTGTGGGGTTATGTTTACTATCCGCAGCTATAAGTATCTCTAAATTACGCTTAGCATTCCTAACTGATCTTTTAACCTGACGTCGAAGCTCGATATATCTATTAACGTTAGCTACCGTGCCATTGCGCTTCTTAAGTCTATACGCTCTGTTACGCTCGTTTATGAACTCGCCTATTTCCCTAGTCCACCACTTGGGCCTACCATGATTTCTAGCGCGGTTGGGCCTACGAGGAATAAACTCCCTTTCGATATTCAAGAAACTATCTTTAAACGCCTCCCAATGCAAATTTGCGTCATTACCCATAAATAAGTTATCCCAGTCCACTACTCTCATCCTATCCGCAAAACTATCAAAATTGGCCCTACGAAAATCAGAGACTTCTATTACGTTACTATCGTTAGTGTTTACTATCAATAGCTTAAACCTAATAATTTGATGATCACTACATCCTAAACTCTCGCCTACTTCTAAACCTTCGACTATATTTTCGCCGTTAGTCATCACCACGTCTAAAATATTGTCACCGCGTGTTGGTTCGGTAACCATCTGTCGTAAAAAATTATCTTCCATGAACTCAATCAGTCTCAAACCCTCATCGTTACCAGTAAAAATCTCGTAATTAACGTTAGGGCAGTTAAAGTCTCCGACAACTATACTATCCCGATTATTAATAAAGTTATCAAGAATTATGTAAAGTCTAGTATCGGTATCGAGGGGTTGAAGGGAAGGTCTATAAACAACAACAAAATTGAAATTAAGACAACGCGCCCTAACTCCAACGCATATCGCATTAATTGCTGACCGAAAATCTATCTCAACCTCGATACCCTAATTTAGGGAATTACGAGTGTACAGCAAAACGCCGCCACCAATCCTATGTAACCTATCATTAGTAAAGAGTTTAAAACCCGGTATATCAAGTTCCCCCAACAAGTCCCGAGTCACGGTATTTAACCACGTTTCAGTGATAGCAACTATATCGTAGTTGCCGGAATAAATTATCGCCTTAAATTCGTTTAATTTATTTCTGATACTACGCGCGTTACAATAAAATACGTTTAAGTTATTTTTTACCACGGGTCGGCGTTTTAAACTATTTTTCACGTCGGGTGCGCGTTTCCCAGACCCACAACGTTTAAAGAAAGCTTCGACCTATACAGCTTTCGAACGTTTTCGTCAATAAACCTAGCATTACCTATTTCATTAAAATGCACCCCATCTTTTATAAAAGGCTAGGATCACTGAATTTTGACGACCACAGCTTTACGAAGGGTACATTTTCCTGAGCACAAATCTCTTCTAATTTAGTATTCAAAAATATTGTTTTTGACGTAATCCTAAACCCAAACCGTGCCTAGGGGTAATACCTAGAACTAAAGACCTATCTGACCTCGGCTTCAGGGACCTAATTAACCCCTTATATCTCTCCAAAAGGTCAGGCACTCTCGTATCGGGCCTATACGTGTCGTTGCCCCCTACCATCGCCACCAACATCGAGTGACGGGAGGCAACATCAGTCCTATCCACTTCGTCTCTAATTCTATCAACCCTGGCTCCTGGGAGACAGACCCTCCTCCTCTTGGTTAATTGACCCAACCCTGATATATATATATATATATATATATATATATATGTGTGTGTGTGTGTGTGTGGTGTGTGTGTGTGTGACGTAGTGAACACTGCTTAACAAAATTAAGAATCCCCATTATTCAATGAGTTAGTGGGTGTGGGTGTGTATGTGTGTGTGTATGTGTGTGAAGAAAGAAGGTAGAGTGTTGTGGTATCTGTACATGGTTGAAAATTCTCAAATCGGTCCAGAATTTATACATTGATATAATTAATATTATCATTATTATTAACATTTGTTGTAAAAACGTTTTTTATTTTTATTTACTTTATTCTGCGTTATTTTCACTCTTAATACTTATTTTACACTGATTTCTAAATCTATAAAACGACAGACGGATAGACATGGCCGGTCCTCCATTGAGACATTGGAGCCTGCAACTGACATTTTTTTTTTTTTAACAAAGCGAAGGAGTGAGAAATGACGACGATTATCACTATTTACCGGTTTATTTTAATTAGAACAATAATAATAACGGGGAAAAGCGAGCGTAAATTCATAATTTAACACTGGATCGTAGAGGAAACCTTAAGTTAAATAAATTTTACATCACAAATTCTTCAGCACCAAACAGCGACCTTCTCTCAAGGACCTCAGAAACGAGAGTAGTGAACAAGTTCCTTTTTAAAAGCTCGTAGACCTACTGTACCCTCGATTGGCCGACTCCTTCACAATAATAACGGTTATGATGTTTGGATCCATTTTAAAATAATTCTTTATGAAGTTTTTATATTAACATTCTTTTAAACTAATTTGTAACAATCATTATAAATCCGGAAATTACATTTTAACGTAATTATTAAAAAATTATTATAAATTTCATGTTTGAATTCAACATACGACTCATTACTATCGAATGAACACTTAAAATATGCCTACGACGTGGTGAGTCTGCATATCTCAGTGTTCTTTTCATTAATGCATGGTCATAATTATATGAGGACATACAGTATGTCACACCTCTTGTCAAAATAAATATGTGAACATTCTTTCCAGCATTCTCTCCAACTGCTTCTCGGAACTATTAGATAAATTTCAACATTATTTTTAGGATCAGACACAAGTATCGCCGTGAAGCATGACTTCCAATGTTGTGATGCATCAACAATCTAAACGTTAAAATAAAGAATTTAAGTTGTGGGAGTAATTCCTGTGGAACGTAAATTTGTGAATAAGGAGAGAGTTGTTTCCGAATTTAACTTAACTCTTGGCGCATATCATTTGTGAATTTAGAAAATTTTCATGTTTGCTTAAAGCTTGCGTTTATTGTAAGTGTGGATGGTGGTACGGTAGAGAGAGAGAGTTAGAGTGAGAAAGAGAGTAAGGTTCCTAATCTAACCTAACCTAACCTAAACTAAATAACCTAAATTATTTTTTCACGCTGCCCACTGCTGTCCCGAATAGAGATCACTCTAACTTAATCTACCTAACCTAATGACTTAACCTCCACGTAACTTAATTTTTTCGTTTAGTACTCAAATTCCTTCAGTGTGCATGGAAACCCTTTCCTTTCCGACGACGTCTTGAGTCATTGTGTGTAGGAGATAATAACCTTTTCCCTTTTAAGCTCACGGCTCATTGTGTGTAAGAAATAATTAACCTTTTCCAGCGTCTCATAACAAACTTTATCAGATATTTTCTTCAAAGTATGCGCCGAACCTTTCTATAGCCCCATACAACCCATATAACGCCAAACCCCATATAAACGCCAACATGACGTCAGCCAGACTCCGTACTGAGCGACGCATTTCCTGAGCTCTCTGATATTGCTTCTATTTCTGGATATTGCCAATAACTTTACTTTGGAAAGTTCTGAATTTTATATACTTGCGTTTATATTCACATTGTCATAGTTAAGTAATTGAATATTAGTGGTGTCAGCGATTTAGAGTTTTCATAGGAATCCACCCCCCCCCCCTACGAGGTTTCGAACCCTTTCGCCCATTTGATAGGGACGTGAACGAGGGGGAAACTTTTTTAATTCGGGACTCTTTAGTGCGCCATATGATAAAGAGTTCGTTGAAAATCCAAGTTAATTAACTTAACTAGTTAAATTTTTAAAAAGTTTAACTTAACTTATTGAAATATCTCCAAATTAATTGATTAACTTCAATTAATTTTCATTAATTTTCATATAAAAATCCTGTTTTTATCTTTGAGTGAAATGTAGTAGGCTAAGAGATGAAAGGTTTGAGAAACTCATCTTCTGTAAAGTTAACAAGTATGTTTAAAAGTGAAGTATATATTTTATGTGCCTAATTTGACTATTGTTGGTAGGAATCGGGATTATGTCCAGTGTCATAGTGTACAATATAAAACATACAGTTTTAGAAAAACAACTTGTGTATTAATTCATTTTGCTTTTATTTTTACAATGGAAAACTATTATATGCCTAAAAGTTGAGACTTGTCAAGAAAAGTTGATTTTAGACCATAAACAAACTTAATTTATTTATAAGAAAAAAATAATAAAAGCTTATAGAAAAATTATCCTGATGTTTTGCCCTGCATAATATGCAAACAAAATACATATAATTTAAGACATTGACAACCACACATACAAGTGATCCACATACTTACAGGTTTATCATTACCTTGATTAGTTATATATAATGATAATTCTACAGACTACTTCCAAGAAAGAAAAAGTTAATTGATTAATTAATTTTTAAAATTTGCTTTAACTTAACTTAATTGGTAAGAAATCTCAAATTAACTTAACTAGTTATTTTGGAAGTTAATTGACCAACCCTGATATATAACCTCGTTAACCTCGTTAGGGTTCGTACGTTGGTCTTTCTTCACACGAAGGTCAAGCTGTGGCCCGCCTCTAATCCTGGCTTGGTGAAGGAGTGATTTTCTCTCTGCGCTCTCCACCGCACATAGCCAGATACACCCGGCTCAGCTGGTACCGTCATGAGCCAGGCATCTCGTCTTCTCTTGAACTTAAATTTTGACCCCTGTAACGTTTCTGAAGTCCTTTAGAAGCTGGTTGAAAAGTCTTGGCCCCCTGACAACCAAGCTATTTTCCTTCAGTGTTGAGGAGGTCCCTTGTCAGGCCTTTAATTTGGGAACACTACACATTCTGCCTTTCCTAGTTTCCAGCGTAGCGTTGTTTTCGATGGTAATTGGGTTTAGTTTGAGGTTTGGTACCAGTTTTTTTCGATCATTTTCCATATGTAGATTATGGTGTACCTCCCTCTGCTTCTTTCCAGGGAGTACAGATTTAGTTTACGTAGTCTTTCCCAGTAGTTGAGTTCTTTGCAGCCATCAATCTTGGCCGTGAATGTCTCTGCGTTTCTTCTAGTTTATTAATTTCTTCCTTTTTACTGTATATGGGGACGTCAAAACTGAGCAGGATTCAAGTTTTGCATTATCAGTGTCTCAGCAGGAAATCATACTGTCTTGTCCCTCCTTTTGAACGTTCTTAGTACCTGTCCGCGACTCTTTTTGCTTTGTTTACTGCTATCTGATTTTGTCTCGAATTTGGTATCATCGGTCATTATTACCCCCAAGTCGACCGCTTTCGTACTTCTCTGAATTTCCTGTCTATCTGGAGCACAATATGCAGTCTAAGTTCCTCATTTCTACCATATCTCAAGAGCTGAAATTTCCCGGTGTTAAATGTCATATTGTTGTCTTCTGACCATGTGTATATTTTGTTCGTGTCCCTCTGCAAGGCCTCCACTTCATTTGCATCGCTGATTTTTCTGCTGATCTTTGTATCGTCCTCAAAGGATGTTACTATACTGTTGCTGTTTACTCCATTGTTTATGTCTGTTAGCATGATAATGAACAGGAGTGGGGCCAGCACTGTACCTTGTGGTACTGAGCTGCGTACTTCTGATTCTGATGATGATACACCTTGAATTTGACGACCTGTAGTCGTTCTCTGAGGAAGTTGTAGATCCATTTTCCCACTTTGCTTGTTATTCCTATATGTTCCATTTTATTTGCTATTATACCATATCGCATTTGTCGAAAGCTTTAGCAAAATCCGTATATATGACATCATAGTTTTCATTGCCTTCAATGCACCTAGAATATTGTTATAATGCTCTATAAGTTGTGATATATATATATGTATATATATATATATATATATGTGTGTGTGTGTGTGTGTGTGTGTGTGTGCGTGTGTGTGCGGGTATATCTTACCATATTCGTACAGCACAGCTTCAAAACGTGTACTTTATGACAATTGCACATTTCACAAAACCAACCTCACGAGCTGCAAATACTGAATGAGCGAGTTTCTTTCTTGAGCTAACAACATCACAGTCTAACTGGAATGACTTGAACCATGTCGTTATTGCAAGTTTACTCGCCGAGAAGTAGCATCTCTTTAATGTAAAACGTTTTTACTCTTTTAATTTAACGCCAAAGTTTTAACAAATATATTTGTAGGCATAAATAAGGTTTTAAGGAATTACTGCTAAGAATTTCTAAATATAAAGTTAACACATTCCTAATTTTCATATTTAATTTGACGTTTAATATTTTAAAACGAATTTTGTTTGGTCTCAACGTTTAAGAAACAGTTTTGACGTATCTTGAGATCACTCCAACTGGTGTCTCCCAGATCTGTATAATGAAACAAACTTAGTTGGGAAACCTTAATTAAGCTACAATTAGAGTTGGTTTTTATTTTCATATGTCAGAGTGGTTGTTTTGTAAATAATAATAATAATAATAAATTAATTTTAGGTACCACTGCCTCGACAGTAAAATGTTCAAAGTACACAAATATAAATACAAATTTTAACGAACACGAATTTATCACTAAAAATTCTTAAGTTTATAACACATGGAAAGTGCTATGAAGCTTAGAGGAACATCGATGTGGTCGCATAATAAAATACTACTATATAATCTTGTAACTAATTCAGTATCATCTACAAAATTAGATATTTTCAATCTAGTCCGACTCTAATTGAAATAGATATATAATAAAGAGAAATGGAGCTGAAAACGAACCGTGTGGATTCTTACTGTTCACATTCTGCTACTTTGATTCATGGTCATCTTACTTCACTCTCTTGAACAGGAGTGAAAATTTGCATATATACAAATTGTATTCGATTTTATTATTTCAAAGTAATTCTTTCATATGGAACAACACAGTTACACGTTACCCAAAGTCTTTACATCATCTACTAGAAAGGTAGGAAGGATGGAAAGTGTTTGTTCAGCTACTCACCAAACACTCACCAATCAGCTTTCTACGGAATTACCACATCCACTCAAAATTAACCATATATAAACTCTTCATAGCGATAGTAAGGTGTGTAAATCTAAATGAAAACCTAAATCTAAATGAAAACTGAAATGAATATCTATTTCTACCTCGCAGATAGAAACGTAGCTTACAAGAAGTATGAAGGTGACTGTGCGCAGCAGCACTTTCAAACTTATATAGATTTACGTTGAAATGTTTATCGTTTAATTAGATGTGCTAAGCGTGATTTTGAAGTTGAAGTAGCTCGTGAATGTAAAGAAAATCGTAAGAAACTTTACGATTACGTTAGTAATAGAAACCCCTTGACGGACAATATTGAGCCATTGGTTGACTCGGGGTGGTAATTTAACTAATAATTATGGGGAGACAGAGATAATTATAAATAATTATTTTTCATCAGTTTTTACAGTTGAGGATACTTCTTGGAGCAATCCAAGAATAAGCACCCCAAAGTCCTCAATCCAAGAAAAAGCACCTCAGTTAGGCCCCAATCCAAGAAACAGCACCCCAGTTCGACCTCAATCCAAATTAAAGGGTTTTTAACATCAACATTCCTCGAAAACATTGTCCAGGTCATTTCTTGATCGCACTTAGCACACAGCATCACTTTTTTAATAAGATTTTTTCCCTTACACCAATTTATTACTGGCAATGGATCTTCAAATGGTAACACTTCAGTTTGAAGTGCTACTATTATTATGGGGTGCTTATTCTTGAATTGCTTCTATATATACAGTATATAGCGAAACCTACGGTAAAATTATTGAATGCCCGATTAAGTTAATTGAATGCCAGGTTAGGTCAATTGTACGCCCTTGACGATTGGATAGGTTAAGTCGTGATATTTTCGTTAAAACTAACGGAACTATCACGACTTAACCTAACCAATCGTCAAGGGCGTACAATTAACCTAACCGGGCATTCAATTAACCATTTTAGAGCAATTAACTCCATTTTAACTCCATTTTAGAGCAATCCAAGAATAAGCACCCTCGTTCGACCCCAATCCAAGAAAAAGCACCCTAAATTGATTTGGGGTGCTTATTCTTGGATTGCTCCTACTTCTTTTATTCCGGAGGCTAGTAATATGCTCATTGACGTAAATGAGACTTTTTCATTGCTTGCTGACATAACTGTTTACACCGAAAAGATTTCTCACTTAGAGATAAGTTAAAAATCAACAAATCACTAGGTCCGGACCATTTTCACCCAAAGCACCTAAAAGAGTTGAAGAATAAAATACTTTATCCTTTAATTCAAACATTTAATAAATCTTTGCCGCAGGGAGTTGTTTCCTCGGATTTTAACTTGGCTAATGTTACTCCAACCTTTAAAAACAAAAACAGGGATAAACAACAGGCGGGAAACTATAGGCCTATTGGTCTAACTTCTATAATTGGAAAACTTTTAGAAACATTTATTAGAGATTGTATAGACGAGCATCTTGAAAGCCTTCACAAAGAGTTATTAGGGATCGTATAGTCGAGCATCTTGAAAGCAATAATCTTATAAAACAAAGTTAGCATAGGTTTCGTGGGTACTTGTTTAACAAATTTATTGACATTTTTTCATGGTCATCGGTATTTATGATTGTGCTAGAGCGGTAGATATAATATATTTAGATTACCAAAAGGTGTTTTGACAAAGTTCCGCATAAACGATTGTTAGAAAAACTTGAAGCTCATGGAATAAGGCGTCAAGTTTTTAATTGGATTGAAATTGATTAACTGGTAGAAAACAGAGAGTTGTAATTAATGGGCGAGTGTCAGGGTGGGCTAATGTAACTAGCGGTGTTCCGCAAGGGTCCGTTTCGGGACCAGTTCTTTTCATAATATACGTTAACGATCTTGATGCTTATTTAATGAGTAAAATTTCTAAATTTGCAGGACGATACTGAAATTATGAGAAAAACAATTAGTTTACTAAATAAAGAGATTCTACAGCATGATCTTAATAATTTAATAGAGTGGTCTAATAAGTGGCCAATGAAATTTAACGTAGGTTACGACAACGGCACATTTAACTACACTATGGGAAATGAAGCCTCTGAGGAAAAAGATTTAGGTGTCATTGTTATTAAAAATTAGTTCTCAAAACAATATTTATTCGCGAGGAGTAAAGCCAATAGAGTATTGGGTTGGTTTTATTTCTCATAATTTTGAATATAAATCTAAAGATATTGTTTTGCCATTATATAAGTCGCTCGTTAGATCTCATCTAGAATATGTTGTACAGTTCTGATCGCCCTATATGAAGAAGGATATATAAATGGTAGAAAGGGTTTAGCACCGCGTAACAAAATGTATTCCACCCTTACGTGGTAAACCATACTACGAATACAGACTCAGAGCTGAATTTGTATACGCTTGAAACTTAGTATTTAAGAGGCGAATTAATCCAGGTGTTCAAAATTTTAAGTCATTTTGAATAACGTAAATTATGAGAATTTCTTTAACGTTGACGATAGGAACATTCCGAGAAAAAATTGTTTATAAAAAAGGGTAAAAGATTTGAGACAAACGTTGCGAGGGGCTTTTTTCACCTATAAGATAGTCGAGAGGTGGAATAGCCTACCCGCGGGGTCGTGTCAAGCATTTCCGTAAATACGTTAAGAACAGGTTAGATAGGTATTTTAGTAGCATGAATTTGCATTAAAGGGCGTGTAGTTTCACGAGTTAAAGAGTGAAATTTCGGGAGGGCCGCAGGAGGGGTAAAGCGTGAGTGGGTTAAATCCGCTGACCGCAATGTCGGTCAGTACGAGGTCCCTCAGCCCGGGAAATCTTCGAGGTGAAACATCTAACTTCCTCTCAATCCCCCTTTTAGGTCTGCTCGGAGAATGAGTATGTTTTTTATCTAGATAATTCCTATGCAAAGGACGCAATATAAATTACTCTATGATAAATCTTCGGTACGGTGGTTTTGGCAGGTTACGTAGAAATGATGCAACGACGAAATGATGACTTCTTTTACATAATAAATAAATAAATAAATTCTTTAAATCAAATTCATGTTGTAGATAGACTAAGTGATTTAGTATTTATGCTCTCCTTTATTTTCCGCTGTGTTCTAATGCGTAACTGGTTACGCGAGATAAATGTACGCATGGTGTGAATGAACTCTGAAGGTATTCTCTTTATTATGCTTTTCCCTCCTATAAATTTTCTTTCACCACTATTTTCTGTCAGCAGTGGCTGGCGGAGGAGGGAGAGAGCTTTGTGCGTTCTATATTTTACTTCCTTCTTGGGCTAGCCTAGAGTGGTTCTTAGGATCTTTGTTAACTCGTAACTCTGTAACTCTTTTAGAAGTATTACAAAGACCTTGTTTTGAAAATTATCTATATGATAAGGTGACGTAAAGAATGAAAAGGATCGTTACAAATTTCAGCTAAAGAAGTGAAGTACTTTGAATACGAAATATGCCTTTAAAATTGTCTAAAATGTTTGCACGAAATGAGAATAAATATTCAACTCCAAACTTAACGAGTGATTCTTCAATCTCTGAAAAAGGACAAAATTAACGATCAAATTGTAAAAATAAGCAAACGATGTTTAAAATGCTCAGTAAATCCTTATCCAATTTTAACATATTTTTGTTTAGTTTTATGTTTACTTGACAATATGTGAAAAAGGAGCAACATTTAATGTTGCTCCTCAGGCATTCCATGTTGCCTCTTCTCCGGAAAGAACATCCAAAGAAAAGAGTGCTTATTTCGGATACTCGGTTGGAATACTTAAAACGAATAACGCCACATGGTAAGTTCCATCTATTTTTGTTGTTCTTCCTCATTATATACTTTTATAAATGAACCTTTGAATTGTATTAGTTTTAAGTAATATATCTCCTCTAGAGTTGGCTTGGTGGAAGAGAGAGTTGTTGTTTTCGACTCTCCCTCTCTCTCATAGCCTGGCTGTTCCCGGTCCTGACAAAAGCCCCTAGGACAAAAGCCTCCTAGGACAAAAGACCCCTAGGTCACAGCATTAGGTGGAAGTAAAATGAACTTTAAATGAACCTTAACACTTAATGAACTTATGATATAATAAATGTAATATTTTACATGTCAGAGAAGTGTTCATAAACTGTAAATAATAAAGAATAAAAATAATTATTAAAAAAATTCTTATTATTATTTTTCCTAGGAGACTTTTGTTTGAATGCACGGTTAGGTCACTTGAATGCCCTTGACGATTGGTTAGGTTAGGTCATGATATTTTCGTTAAAAATACATTAATTATTTAAAGTGCTCTAACATGCTTGTTTTTCATTTCTCCAAAAAAGGAAAGCTATTTTTGAAATCAGTGACCAAAACTACGTTAGCATAACCGATTTTCATTAAAATTCGCTGCTAGATCCCAAACGGAAAAGATCCTAAAGCAGGACTGTTCGGAGGCCAATGTCTAGGGGCTTTTGTCTTTTGTCCTAGGGGGCTTTTGTCCTACACTCGGCTGTTCCACGTTAGATGTTTAATTTTCTTTGGTAGATTATGTTTAAAGCGTGTTGATCTTTTGACTGCAAAACTGTTTTCCTCAAGGACGTTGTTCCTTAGTCTTACCATCAGCTTCGTACAGGATACATAACATTTTAAATTTTTTGTTATACATACCTATACAGGGTGTCCGAAAAGTCAGGAAAAAAAAAGGAACTATATGTAATGATTGGGGTTTTAATACAATGGCTTTTATTTATAGATATGGAATTGGTTTTCCAAAGGAAATAAAACTTAAAGATAAGTCTTAAAATGGACGATGACTAAATTCTGAATGTTTCCTTCAGCTGAGAAAAGTCACATAAAAGAGTTAATTATAAAACAAAAAATTATAATTTATTTGATAACATCATTATTATACTAAAATTTTGCAACTTTAATAGCTCACTGTTCAACAATGAATTTGTCTCAGGAAAGGTTTTAG
Organism: Bathynomus jamesi; assembly: GCA_023014485.1. Lineage (NCBI taxonomy): Eukaryota > Metazoa > Arthropoda > Malacostraca > Isopoda > Cirolanidae > Bathynomus > Bathynomus jamesi. Next base: position 513,045 of record JAJOZX010001884.1, on the reverse strand, counting down.
GTTATTATTATAGAGTTTTTAACGCTAATTACAAAAATGATCTTATTATTTTCTATCACGAATAGTTTTTGAGAAATTTCCATTTTTTTTTTTTTTTTTAAATATTCAATTTTTGTAGTAAAAGCTGTTCATTTATTTTATTATCTCGCAACTCTGACCACGTGTGATGTTTGTCTTATTACGTCGTGTGTATTGCTACTCTTATAGTATGTGTGATGTTAATATTTTTTAATATTTTCTATAATATTTAATTAATTATATCCAATATACAGTATTATACATATTATACATACATACATTCCTATTACGACACATAAATAATCTTGTTCTTAAACTCATGAGTTTGAACCTCCCGTTTCTGATTACATTCATTAACGATAGGAGTACCACAGAAGAACACTCAGTTTTGTAGTCAAACTGTTCCGCTGAACGCAGGTTATACGTGATGGATGCCCCTGGCGAGATGAAACGTTTGCTTGTTTTGGATATTTATTGTGGTTTACAGTAATCCCATCGACAGTCTTTGTGGACTTGTTGACCTGGCAGGGTTCGCAGGTTATCACCTCTTTCATCACTTGCACGGTTAATACTGGTACTACCCTTGGCTGTTAGCGTTACCACTGCTGTGTCACCCTCATTGAGGGGAGTTTTGCAAAAGATACAGTTCTCAAAAGATACAGTACTTCTCTGATTTTCCATGGAATGATTACTGTTTCCGTGGTCGGGACCCCCTCTGAGTGTGCTGAGCGCATCACGGAGGTGATTCCCTCGGGCATGGAGGCGTACATTCCATATTCTATTTCTACTGTTCAAAAAAACTTTGGTTTAATCCACTTGTTCTAATGCTATCCGTAATAGAGAGGAGTCTTTCAGAAGGTACCGTCGCCATCCAACTACTGACTCTCATTCAGTTTCTATTACTGCCCGGAATATGCAAAATCTGTTCTTCGTCTCAACAAAAATTCCTTCATCCCACAAAAATGTGAAAGTCTATCCAATTCTAATTCTTGCTCTTTCTAGCATTTAGGTAGTACCTCTCCAACAACTTTACTTCCTCTTGTTTCCCCCCTCTTTTCCATTCTGACGGCTCAGTTGTCGTCTCTTCTCCTGCCAAAGCTGAACTCTTCACTCAAACTTTCGCTCCAACTCAAGTCTGGACGATTCTGGTGCTGTTCCTCCATCTTCGCCTCCCTCTGACTTTATTATGTCTGAAATTAGAATTCCTTCCAAAGATGTTCTTTCTGCTCTATCTGAGCGCAACTCTCGGAAGGCGTACGATCCTGATGGTGTTCCTCCTGTTGTTCTCAAGAGCTGTGCTCTGTGATGTCTCTCACACAGGTTTGGAACGTGCTTTTCTACCAGTAAACTCATGACCGATATCATCATATGAGAATGTTTCAACAAGTTCAGATTCGATGGTGAGCAAAGCCAAGCTATCCAGTCTATTGGTGACTTTATAGCTTTATTTTTCCACATAATTGTGCACAACAAAGTACAAAGTTATAAAACTTAGTGACAAATTTGCTGTCCGACCGTGAGCTGCCGCCCTAGGCCATGGCCTAGTTGGCCTATTCGGAAATCCGACCCTGAGTATAGTAATATCCTTTGCATATGATACAGAAATCAGCAGAAAAATCAGTAATGCAGAAGAGGTGGAGGCCCTACAGAGGGACACGAACAGAATATACAAATGGTCAGAAAACAACATGAAATTTAACAAAAATTTCAGCTCTTGAGATAGGGAAGAAATGATGAGCTAAAACAGACCGCATATTATGCCCAAGATAGACAGGAAATTCAAGAAACAAGAAAGCAATATATTTAGGGGTTAGAATGGCGGACGATGCGGAATTTGAGACACAGAATCAGATAGCAACAAACAAAGCAAAAAGATTCGCGGAACAGGTACGGAGAACTTTTAAAAGAAGGGACAGGAAAATAGTGATTCCTCTGCTGAAAATACTGATCATACCAAAACTTGAATACTGCTCAGTCTTGACGTCCCCATATAAAAAGAAAGAAGTTAATAACCTAAAAGAAATTCAAAGAAATTTCACAGCGAAGACTGATGGCTGCAGAGAACTCAACTACTGGGAAAGACTTCGTAAATCAAATTTATATTCGCTGAGAAGAAGAGATACACCATAATTTACATATGGAAAATGAACGAAAAACTGGTACCTAACCTCAAGCTGAACCCAGTAACCACCCAAACAACAGTGGAAACGAGGAAAAGTAGAACGTATAGTGTTCCTAAACTAAAGGCTAGACAAAGGACACCTTCAACTCTAAAAGAATTTAACTTGGTTGTCAGGGGGCCAAGACTATTCAGCCAGCTTCCGAAGATCAGGAACATTACTGGTGTCAACATAGAATTCTTCAAAAAAAAACTAGACACCTGGCTCAGGACGGTACCAGATGAGCCGGGGTAAGGCTGGCGATGTGCGATGGAGATCGCAAGAGAGCAGCTCGCTCCTCCACTAAACTTGGCCTGGAGGTGGGCCACCAGTTTCACCTTCGTGTGAAGAGAAACCAACACACGGAACTGCTACGAGGTTATGAGGTGTGTATATATATATATGTGTGTGTGTGTGTGTGTGTGTGTGTGTACACTGGGTGTGTATAAAGTAATGTAAGTGAAGAGACAAATCGAATTTGAATTATATTAACGCGAGTGAACATGGACAAGTAATATTTATTACATTTAGTTTATAACAACTGTGTATTCGATAGTAAGGTTTATAAGAGTCGTTGAAAATGCTTCTTACAAGTTAAAACAAGTTGAAACTATTTTAAACCAGTTCAAATCGGATTTGTCTCTTCATTCGCGTTACTTTATACACACCCGATATATACATATAACATATTGTAGGTTTGAGTTAGTCATTAATATTCGTCATTTTCCATTTTCAATAAATAGTTTAACAGCTTTTTAACTCGCTTTGGTGTTTGAAAAATTATTTTCAATGACTTTAACAGACGAGGTATAAGTAGATTTTGGTTTAATTAACAGGGTAGTTTTAATGTGAGATTATGGCTATAGCCTTTGGGGATGCTGGAGCGACTGACCTAATACGAGTACTCAAGGAGGGACTTGCTAGGGCGTCATTCAAAAACCACGTGGTCCTTTTTCGGGTGATTTTTCAAACCCGTCCCCCGCCCCTTGTGGTCATTTGTGGCCAATGACTTAAACCCCCTTCCAAAACCACGTGGTCTTCCGATGTCACCCCCACCCCTTCTTAATCTTATGTCAAATGTAAGGTGCCATATTAGATTTCTTATATGATTGAGAGGTAATGAGGTCAATGAACAATTAAAAGGCATATCTTCTAAATAAACTCTATTAATTGTTTGTTTCTTTAATTCAAAATAATATCTTGACTAAAAAATGTAATTTTGAATGTTTAAAAAATTATTTATTGAAGCATACATATTGGATGCATACATATTAATTACAGCATATTGGAGCATAATATGATTCTTTTCTTACCAGGCGCCTGGTAGACCAAGCGGTCTGTCAGTTAACTGACATAATATGATAAACAATATTATAAACAGGATATTTTAATGCTTAGTATTGGCCACGTGGTGAAACGTCAAGACCCCTCCCCTCCCCCATGTGACCCTTGGTGGTCAAATAAGGAACCCCCTCCCCCCTTTTAAGGACCACGTGGTTTTTGAATGGCCCCTTAATGGAGTTACATGCATATCCCTTCCTGAGAATGGTCCCCTTTTGTTGAATAGAGTTTGATGCCCATAATTATACTGTTGCTACAAAAGAATTTTGTCACGAAACGCTTCCAGTACTACCATTCATGAGCATTCGAAAGGAAAAAAGGTTCTAGGAGTTCATGCACATGTGAACCTTTTTATATATGATGAAAATAACCACGAAGGAAAAAGGAAACACAGAATGGTGCTCAAGCGCTTTCGTCTAATTACACCCTCAGGAACACTGAAGACGAAAGCGCTTCAGCACTATTCTGTGTTTCCTTTTTCCTTCGTGGTTATTTTCATCGTAAATATTATTCACGTGTTACTTTCGTGAAATAATTTTATATATATATATATATATATATATATATATATATAACCTTGGTTAACCTTGGTTTTGCTTCCAACGGAGTGTTCATTCTGACGAAGGTTGAGCTTGTCACTCCACCTTAGACCTACAATTTAACGCGGAATCCGAACCACGCCCCACCATGGGCGGTCAGAAAGGATCTTTTAAACTGTTCCCCCCCCCCCCCCCCCCCCCTCCCACTTCAGAGAGAGGGAACATAGTTAAAAGGTCACTATTAGGGGGGAGTTAATTTAACAGGTTTTACTATCATATTTACATAATAGTATTTTAAGATGTGTATATAAGATACATATCTGAAAATTCTATTATATTCTATCATATTTCCGGTTTATAGAGAACCATTATTTACATAGGATAAAATTTAATGCCCGATTAGGTCAACTGTACACCCTTGACGATTGGTTAGGTTTAGTCGCGATATTTTCGTTAAAACTAACGAAAATATCACGACTAAAGCTAACCAATCGTCAGTTGACCTAACCGGGCATTCAATTAACCTAACCGGGCATTCAATAATTTTACCGTAGGTTTCTATATTATATATATATATTATATAATATATATATATATATATATATATATATATACCAGGTTAGGTCAATTGAATGCCCGGTTAGGTCAACTGAATGCCCGGTTAGGTCAGCTGAATACCCGGTTAGGTTCATTGAATGCCTGGTTACGTCAACTGTACGCCCTTGACGATTGGTTAGGTTAAGTCGTGATATTTTCGTTAGTTTTAACGAAAATATCACGACTAAACCTAACCAATCGTCAAGGGTGTACACTCACTTTTCACTTTTTTTAAAAATTATAGCTGGTCAAAGTTTTTCCCATGATTTGGTTCAGTGGAAGTACACTGACATCATTTTTACCAAAATCGATCAATATTTAGGGTCGCGCATCGACCTTGCAAATTTCAATTTGGAAATTTGGCCAAATTGACAATTTTTTACTGAATAAAGATAAATCATCAAATGACCATATTTTCTGAATCCTCTCAGTGAAAGAAATCCTCTCAGATACTTACCAAGTTGATAGGGACAAGTGGTTTAGAAGTTATACTCACCTTGAGATAGCATTAAAATTTAAAATACCGTATTTGTCCCCGTACCTCCATATGCTGTCTGCTATTGTCTGCTTTTTAGGATAAGATAAAACGAATAAGGAAAGATCAAATGTATTTTGTATTAAAACGGTTTACCGATATCACTAAAGGCACTTACTCCGGTGCCCCTAACTAGGTTCAAAAACTGTATGAATCGTGGTTAGAACACACGTCATCTTAAGGCGTGCGCCATGTACTCTCTACTAACTCCTTTCCCTCTGCGCTACGTCATCTTGGCAAGTGACGACTTCTTGAAGTCACCGAGTTCTTTCCGGCTCTTTTCCACGAGCTTTTGAAGACCCTGCAGCTGTGACTCGTCTTTTGTGACAGTGTTCGCGTAATCTTCTATCAGTTTTATCCCTCTCTCTGCCACGTCGTTGGTAACTTTCAGATGCGAGATGACATTCTTCAGATCACAGTAGTTCTTATCTTGATCCCACTTATTCACCGGCAGAGTGAACCACGTAGACGCGCACACCTGCAGGCCTGTGAACACGAACCACGATGACTCATCGATCAGGTCCGGAAGGCGCGTCGTGTCATCAACCGAGACGTTGTCATACGTGAAGTCCTCGGGCACAGCGAGGCGGCACAGCTTCTTTGCCATCTCGTGCTTCACAGTGTCTTCCACTTTGTCACTGCAGAGGGCGAAAACGACGGTCTGAGGCCTCAGATACCACAAGTGCCGCCTGATCACTGCCAGTGAAGCCTCTGCAATCTCGCGATCCACAGCCCTGTACTGCAGAAGACGCTGGTACAACACAAGGTCATTCAGCGGGGCATCAGCTGCGACAGGGGCCGCCAACCAAGCTGGTACGTACAGAAGAGCGATGAACACCACGATCCTGTGCAGTTTGTCGACCAGCTCGGCGTCGAGCTCCAGCTGCCGACTGAACATCAGCAGTTTTGTGTAGTAGATGACCTGAAACAGCATAGGCACCATTGTAAGTAAGACAGGTTTATTGTTACCAATTACTTTGTTTGCGTTATAATGAAATGTTTATCTTTGAATAACATTTAAACTTATCTCTAGATTATTTTTGTCTCCGACTCTCCTGACATGCCAGTATCATCATTCTCCATGGCCTCATCTCCGGTTTCGTATGCACACTTTGAGGTTTGCGGCGCCTGGCGAGGACGTTTTCTTCCTTCCTGTGGAAGGACATGATTTCCCATGATTTGGTTCAGTGGAAGTACACTGACACCATTTTTACAAAATCGATCAATATTTAGGGGTCGCGCATCGACCTTGAAAATTTCAATTTTGGAAATTTGGCCAAATTGACAATTTTTTACTGAATAAAGATAAATCATCAAATGACCATATTTTCTGAATCCTCTCAGTGAAAGAAATCCTCTCAGATACTTACCAAGTTGATCGGACAAGTGGTTTAGAAGTTACACTCACCTAGAAATAACATTAAAATTTAAAATACCGTATTTGTCCCCCGTTATGGACGTAATCATAGCATCAGTAGCTGGCGCATCCTAAAATCCCAATTACACACACACGCTATGTCTATGACCAATATTTTTACTAATCACAGTTTGCTTTTTACAGATCAACTGTGTCAATTGATTCTTGTTTGATAAGTCTAGACTTTAGTACAATGGATAAACTGTTAACAACCAGGAGTGGGAAGACTCTGAAAGTTACTTATTCTGGAAAAGAGAAAGCAGCAACAACAGCACCACCTTCTCTAAGGTCAGCCACGGACGTCTTCTTAATTGGTCAGCCATCTTCCTCGATCGGTGGTGCCAAATTGCCAACCACCCATCAAGTTCTCCAGTACTTCTTCTATGCCAAGCAGGAAACTACTGACAGGAAGGCCGCCGTAAAAGACACGGTGGCCAATGTTCTGGCATTTTGGAACATGGCACGTATAAAGACGATCACGAGGCGTAACTGCGAAAGAAAACTGGAGTTACTGTGGGAAGAGTGGCGCTCGCTGCAGAAGAGCAAGATGAGAGACAGTGACGCGGGAAAAGGCAGGGAGAAGTTTTCAGAAAATCTGAACAAGCTCTGGGACATCGGAGCTCCCGATGCTATTGAAGAGATACAGAAAAGTCGACTGCTCTCAGACAACAACAAACAAGAAGATATTAAATTTTATGAGGATCAACGGGGCCTGCGCCAGGCAACAATGAGTGGGAATGATAAAGTGTTCGTTGTCAAGAGAAAACGGCAACTCTCAAGACAACAATCTCGTGATGAGCCAGGCACCTCAAAAACGAAATTAGGAACCGAAGCTGAGAGCGACGATGAATCTATAGAAAGCAGATCATCGAGCAACTCCGAATCACAGCTAGAACCACCATACCGACAGCCGAGAGAATCAACTGTATCAATCAGCCTTCCTCACCGCATCCTCAATGCACCGGCTGTTATTGAAGTGGCTGATCGCTTCCGGATGTCCAATAATCAGGTGTGTATATCAGTAATGATCTTTCCTTGACAAAGATATAATAGACGTAACGACGGAAAATTTAGTGATTATTTTGTCACAAAAAACCATACGCATCCTTGTCAATTTCCTTTCAAATTTCGCACATAGGTGGCAAGTGTCGTGGCGGCAGTCCTACGTTCGGCAGATCCGCCCGCAGACCTGGACAAATTCAGTATCTCGAAGGACACGTCTCGCCGTGGAAGAGTGGCACATCGTTGTGAAGTGTCGACAGCTGTGCAGAAATCCTTCGTATCTCCGAGGCATGCTGTCGTCCACTGGGACGGTAAAGTAATCAAGGTCAGTTTTGCCCTCACCGTGGACGACAGTGAATTAACATGTTCCAGTGACGACAGTGGATTGACATATTCCAGTGGACGATAATGGATTGGCATGTATGACATACGTTTCAGGACTCTCTTGGATCATTGGAGCACCGCCAGGCGATTCTCATCTCCGGAGCTCCCCAATGCACAGAAGGAAAGTTGCTGGCCGTTCCGACTGTTGCTGACGGCACCGGTCTGTCCCAGGCCCAGGCGACCTTTCGTGCTCTCAAAGACTGGGGATGCGAGAACAACGTGATTGGACTGTGCTTCGACACAACTTCCTCCAATACGGGGAGGGTGCAGGGTGCGGTGGTCCGGCTGGAGAACATGCTTGGTAAACCGCTCTTCCAGCTGGGCTGTCGCCATCACGTTATGGAGCTCATCGTGGGGGCAGTGGTCATCACCGCGTTTGGAAGAACCACAGCACCAACTGAACCTTTGTTCCAGTATCTGAGGAGAAGGTGAATTTCAAGTCTAAGGCGCATTTGTTTTCTCCAATGATTTTTTGCCTTCAGAGCAATTGAGATATCAGCGTCCTTCTACTAATGATGTTAATAGCAGTCGAAAAGGGAAACTTCAGTCGTTTTCATGCAATATTTTCATAACTCCCCTTTCAGGTGGGACAAGCTCGACCTCTCGACTTATCGCGAGCTGGAGATCGAGCATTTGGCGGAGGTGACGTGGCTGATGGAGCTCCGAGATGAGGCAGTCAAGTTCCTCGGCACCGCTTCTGGTCTTGTCAGAGAAGACTACCGAGAAGTGGCGGAGATTACACTCCTGGTACTCGGGGCCCAGCCACGTCGTGGCACACACTTCATGCGCCCAGGAGCCTACCATCATGCGAGGTGGATGGCCAAGGTTGGTATTTTGAATTAGAAGTTAAATATTGTATTGCCTTCTGCAAACAGCCATTTGAAGTCCCTACCAGAAAAAAATAAGATAAATAATTTACCATTAAACAAACTTATATGGAGTGGTATCGGTATTTATACATCACAGTGCGTATTCGTTTCAGATCATCTACTACACGAAGCTCCTGATGTTCAGCGGTCAGCTGGAGTTCGACGACGAGCTGGTACAGAAACTTCAGAGAGTGGTACTATTTACTGCACTCCTCTACGCACCTGCCTGGCTGGCGGCTCCTGTCGCAGCTGATGCCCCGCTGAATGACCTTGTGTTGTACCAGCGTCTTCTGCAGTACAGGGCTGTGGATCGCGAGATTGCAGAGGCTTCACTGGCAGTGATCAGGCGGCACTTGTGGTATCTGAGGCCTCAGACCGTCGTTTTCGCCCTCTGCAGTGACAAAGTGGAAGACACTGTGAAGCACGAGATGGCAAAGAAGCTGTGCCGCCTCGCTGTGCCCGAGGACTTCACGTATGACAACGTCTCGGTTGATGACACGACGCGCCTTCCGGACCTGATCGATGAGTCATCGTGGTTCGTGTTCACAGGCCTGCAGGTGTGCGCGTCTACGTGGCTCACTCTGCCGGTGAATAAGTGGGATCAAGATAAGAACTACTGTGATCTGAAGAATGTCATCTCGCATCTGAAAGTTACCAACGACGTGGCAGAGAGAGGGATAAAACTGATAGAAGATTACGCGAACACTGTCACAAAAGACGAGTCACAGCTGCAGGGTCTTCTTCAGCTCGTGGAAAAGAGCCGGAAAGAACTCGGTGACTTCAAGAAGTCGTCACTTGCCAAGATGACGTAGCGCAGAGGGAAAGGGAGTTAGCAGAGAGAGTACATGGCGCACGCCTTAAGATGACGTGTGTTCTAACCACGATTCATACAGTTTTTGAACCTAGTTAGGGGCACCGGAGTAAGTGCCTTTAGTGATATCGGTAAACCGTTTTAATACAAAATACATTTGATCTTTCCTTATTCGTTTTATCTTATCCTAAAAAGCAGACAATGGCAGACAGCATATGGAGGTACGGGGACAAATACGGTATTTTAAATTTTAATGCTATCTCAAGGTGAGTATAACTTCTAAACCACTTGTCCTATCAACTTGGTAAGTATCTGAGAGGATTTCTTTCACTGAGAGGATTCAGAAAATATGGTCATTTGATGATTTATCTTTATTCAGTAAAAAATTGTCAATTTGGCCAAATTTCCAAAATTGAAATTTTCAAGGTCGATGCGCGACCCCTAACTATTGATCGATTTTGGTAAAAATGGTGTCAGTGTACTTCCACTGAACCAAATCATGGGAAAAACTTTGACCAGCTATAATTTTGTAAAAAAAGTGAAAAGTGATCCACCCTAGACTGTACAGTTGACCTAACCGGGCATTCAAATTTTATCCTATGTAAATAATGGTTCTCTATTTATTATGTGTTTGCACTAAATAATAAATTTGTTGTTTTGTTTTCTTATCTTATTTTGGTTAATTTGCAGAGTTTAAACTTTGGGGGAATGTAGTTCAAAAGATCAACATTGGGGTGATGATTGTTGAAAAGAGTATGTTGAGGGGGGAGAAATAGTTTAAAAGATCCGTCAGAAATTACAAAGTCCTCGCCCTGACTCGATCTCACGACCTCCCGATCAGCAGCCCAGCGTCTTAATCACTAAACTACTAGGGTTCCCATTTACCTACCAACCAATTTTTATTGTGTAGAAGGATGAACAACTGGGTTTGTTGCGCGCAGCCTGCCGCTACCGGGTGTATATAAAAAATATTTGGGAACATCATAGTTAAGCAGCTGCGCGAAGATGATGTTCTACATCGGTGACAATTCTAGAGGAAGTGTTAAGCGGAGTATAGCAAATTTCTAGAAAGCTCATCTCCAAAAAACTCATTGTCTCTGGGTCAAAACTTGTCCTAACTTTTCATAAGTCTTGTTGAAAAGTTATTCGATCTTAAATGACTGATAGTTTTCTCTTCACAAAAACTTACTTCAAGTAAAGGGTTCTCAGAGCAAGGCTGTTTATATACACACGCAACGTGTATATATATATATATAGATAGTGGTGGACCGGATATCCGCATCCGCATCAATTTTAACATCCGCATCCGCACTTCTGACTGCGGATGTTATGCGGATATTACCTCCAATAAATTATGCAATTTACAATTAAATTAGCTTATAAAGTAGCTTATAAGGCCCAGTCATGCACATTTCATGTAAAGTATTAATTACACTGGTCAACAAAGATTTTTCATCAGAGTAAATTTGTGTTGGCTGGATAGCATTTTTCACGCTGATTCCAAAACTGCATTCAGATGTTTTCTAGCACGTATAGTTTTCAAGATGAAGGCATATATATAAAAACACAGATTTAACCATTTTAAATAGGCAAAATACTACTATTTCAACATTTGATTGTGTTTATTTTATTGTGTTTTTTTAGTTTATTCATCTTATTTATTTCAATTATCTTAATTATACATCTTATGTATTTCAGGTGTGAGCTTTTACGTCTAGCAGCATTGTGATTCAGGCAACAAGCCGTGCTTGTGTGTCAAAAGATCAGTCCAGTCCAAGAACTTGTTGTGTCAAGTTGGTGTACATTTTTTTTGAATTTATAGTTTGCTCAGGTCAGTCAGCATGCCTCGACAATGTAAGAATGACCCCGACAAGTTCTGTTCGTATGCGGCCAGTTCACAACTAAAACACAGCGACGAAGTATTACAACCGACATTAAGAAAATATACAAGCTATACTTTGGTTGCCATCTAGGTGACCAAGATAACCATGGCGCCACATCAAATCTGTTCTGGCTGTTCAAATGGATTACGTGATTGGCTTAACAAAAAGAAAGCTTCAATGCCATTTGCCATACCCATGATATGGAGGGAGCCGAGAGATCATCATGAAGACTGTTATTTTTGTAGTGTGAACTTAATGGGTTTTTCTGCCAAGAACAAACACCAGATTGTATATCCAAACTTGGATTCAGCACGTAGACCAGTAAAACATGATGAAACATTGCCCATTCCAATTCCCCCAAGTGATAGGCTAGATTCTATCATAGATGACATGGAAAGTGATGAAGGTGCAACTGGCGTTTCCGGACCATCTACAGAACCAGAGTACACTTTTGAAGGTAGACATTTAGAGCCTAAAAAGTTAACCCAAGGACAGTTGAATGATCTTGTTAGAGACTTATCGCTGTCTAAAAGAGAAATCAGAGCTTCTCGCCTCAAGACTAAAGGAGAACAATTTACTTGAGAACAATGTTCGTATTAGTTACTACCGAAAGCGGAATTTTGAATTAACAGCATTCTTTTCAGTAGACGGTCCTCTCTGTTATTGCCATGACATCAATGGACTATTTACAGCCATATGTGGCATCTGAGTGGCGCCTCTTTATTGATTCGTCGCAGAGAAGCCTGAAAGCAGTTCTTTTGCATAATGGTAATATAATGCCATCCATCCCCATTGCCCATTCCGTCCATCTAAAAGAGACATATGACAATATGGATATACTACTTAAGGCAATCAAATACGACAGTCATCAATGGAATGTTTGTGGAGATCTAAAAGTTATAGGAATGCTTATGGGTATGCAGTCAGGATTCACAAATGGATATGTGAAAACTTTCTTGGAAGCAACAAGTCACCTGCGTATAAGGATGGAGTCAAGAACCTCCTTGATGCCTTCAAAGAAATGGAGTGTCGAATGTCGTTAAATATTCACTTCCTGCATTCCCACTTAGATTTCTTTCCTGAAAACCTTGGTGCAGTGAGTGACGAGCAAGGAGAGCGCTTCCATCAAGATATTCAGATGATGGAGAAGGCTACCAAGGATATTGGAATGAAAGCATGATGGCGGACCATTGTTGGATGCTGTATCGTGACAATCCAGGCCAAATTTACAAAAGGAAATCACATTCACAGCGCTTTTAATAAAATAATGTATATATTCTTTATTTATAAGTACATTGAATAAAGTATATGATGTATTTGTTGTTTAGCATTCCTAAGTGTGATCTATACATCCATAAATTTTCTTATAGCAATATCAAAAACTTAAAAATATCAAAACCAGTGTATCAATATAACTCTACGTGCTAGAAAAAAAATAAAACCAGATTCGGAATCAGCGCGAAACATGCATTAAGAAAAGTGTGATCATGTTTGTGATGAGAGAAAAACGTTTCATTTTGTTGGCCAGTGTTATTAATGAACAAACAAATATATAAACCTGAAAATATAAATATCTGGTAACAGAAAATTGAATGAAACGTGTTTCATTGAATTTTCTGTGGCTGAAACTCTTGAGAAAGTGAAAAATTATATCATATATTCATAATTCTATATTATATTGATAGCTTAACGAAATATCCGCATCCGCATCCGCATTCGCGGATATTGAAATTAAAGATCCGCATCCGCAGATGTTGAAAAACTGACATCCGGTCCACCACTAAATATATATATATATATATTTTAGAGGCACTCAATATATTTTGCCACACCCTTTTTTCTTAGCTAAATAATAGGCCATGGGGCTGAAATGTCTTTGGGCCGTAAGTTTGAACTTTCTGCGCTTCACATAACCGGATTTTTCCAGTTTGAACCTCCCCTCCTTGTATAAAACCGCTTTTAAACACCCTTGTATAAAACCGATGATTAACGCAGTTTCGAAAATGGCGCCTGACAGTGATGTGCTCGTAAACAGAGAGCTGTTATCGAGTTCTTAACTGCAGAGACGGAAACAGTTTGAGATATTCACAAACGTCTACAAAACGTTTATGGAGATGCTGTTATTGATCGAAGCACAGTTGAACGCTGGTCTAAACGTGTGAGGTCATCGGAGAGAGGGAGAGCCAGCCTCGATGATGAGGCACGCAGCGGTCGCCCCGGCATTGGCTGTGACATCTCACACTGTGCAACGTGCTAACAGCATCATTCGATCAAATCGCCGCGTCACATACAAGGAGCTAACACTGGAGCTAGGAATTAGTGAAGGAAGTGTGAATACAATAATTCAGCAACTGGGATACTCAAAAGTGTGTTCACGGTTTGTTCTTCGCGAACTGACTGAAGATCACAAAGCCCAAAGAAAAGAAATTGCTTCTAAGTCGTTCGTTCGATACGAGACAGAAGGGGATGATTTCCTTTCACGAATTGTGACTGGGGATGAGACTTGGGTACACCACTTTGAACCTGAAACAAAACGCCAATCCATGGAGTGGCATCACGCAGACTTCTCACGCAAGAAAAAGTTCAAAATGGCTCCCTCTGCAGGAAAGGTTATGGCCACCATCTTCGGGGACATGAAAGGGGTGATTCTGGTGGACATTATGAAGAAAGGACAAACAATCAACTCAGAGGCATATACTGTATTACTACCCTACAGAGACTCCAGAGACGTATAAAGCGAGTTCGACCGGAGAGAAAACTGGAAGACGTCCTTCTTTTGCACGATAACGCAAAACCACACAACAGTTTGCAAACAAGAGAGGCCATCACAAAAATGCGCTTGACTGTGTTATCCCACCCTCCATACAGCCCGGACCTGGCACCTTCAGACTTACATTTGTTTGGGCCAATGAAGGATGCTATTCGTGGAAGAAAGTTTCAGAGTGACGATAAGGTTATTGAGGAGGTTAAGAGGTGGCTCCAGCAGAACCCAGCGGATTTTTACCAGCGAGGAATAAAGGCCCTTGTTTCGAGATGGAGAAAAGCCGTAGAAAAGGATGGAGACTATGTGGAAAAATAAAAACTTGTAAAAAAGGTATGTAACTACTTGTGTACAAAATTTATGGAACTTACAAGGAAACTTCTAAAGAAAAAAAAAAGGTGGGGCAAAATATATTGAGTGGCCCTCGTATAAAGTCGAAACTCGTGTCAAAAAAGAACTATAACAACCACTGGATCACTCCATCCCTCATTGTAAGCATAAACCGTACACATTCTCTCTATAAACTATGGAAGAATGATGTCAATGAACAAACATATAAAAATTATTGTAACAGACTAAATTCGTTCATAAAACCCGCAAAAGCGGACCATTATTGTTCTAAAATTATAGAACAAAAACCTAATCCTAAAGGATTATGGAATACTTTAAAGGTCCTAGTTAACGCTAAAAAAGGAAAGACAAATCCGGTAACTTCGTTAACACAGGATGGAATTTCTACAGTGATCCCAAAGACATGGCCAATTTATTTAGCAATTTCTCTTTGAAAATAGGAAGCAATACAGCAACTGCCATTCCAGAATCAGATAGTCACTACCAACAATATATCATGCCACAACCCACACCAAATACTTTCTTCTTTGAGCCAATTCTGCCAAACGAAACATCAGCTACATTAAAAAACTTAAAAAATAAAAACGCTGCAATCAGTTTAATTCCAATGAAAATATATAAACTAATATCAGATGATATACAAACCCCATTCACAGGACTTATGAATGAGTCAATAGTACGAGGTACGACATCCTAACAAAAACGCAATTTGGGTTTAGAGAAGGCCACACCACAGAAGACGTCATTAACATGCTATTAGAAAATATCTATAAAAACTTAAACTATGATAAAAAAACCCACACAATCTTAGTTTTCTTTGACCTGTCGAAAGCCTTTGATATGCTCTCATATGATATCTTACTAGACAGATTAAACACATATGGCAAAAGGGAAAATATGCTAAATTGGCTTAAGTCATATCTTTCTAATCGTCACCAGTATATTAAAGTAAATGACATTTCATCAGAATATGCTATATTGGAAAATGGGGTTCCATAAGGATCAATCCTTGGACCCTTACTCTTCTAAATACACGTATATGATTTTTATCGATCAACAACATTAGACCGTATTCAATATGCAGATGATACAACACTCACTTCTACGTACCACGATATCAATTACCTAATGAACGAAGTGAACAGACAATTAAATCATGTCTATAAATGGATGTATGCAAATAAGCCTTTACTAAACTTGACAAAATCATCATATATGATCGTAACTGAAAAAATTGCAATCGTGCACACACCTTTAATAATTGGAAACACTCCTCTCGCAAAAGTAAATGAAGTTAAAGTTCTTGGCATCAAGTTAGATGAAAAATTAAATTTCAAAAGCTACACACAACATATCAAATCAAAAATATCTAGATTTCTCTACATAATGTTTAAACTAAAAAAAAAAAAAAATTCCAAAAATGTCTTCCTCACACTGTATTACTCATATATCTCCACACTCGCAATATGAAATCACAGCATGGGTAGTACAAAGAATTATATACTGTATCAGCTTGAAGTAATCCATAAAAAAAGTTTACGAACTCTCTCAGACAATGATGACAGACGATCTCATACCTCTCCAATGTTCAGAAACTTAAATATTCTAAAACTAAATGATTTGTATAAACTTACTGTCGGTATCAGTATGTACAAAGTTGCTAATAATAGAAAATATACTCCGCCCATTCACAGGCCGATTACCTCCCATCAGATCAATCATAATCATAATACAACTAAGGCTTCCCAATGATTTCATACATAAACCAAATTATTCAATGCAACTTGCAGGAAATGCTCTCTCCTAATCTGGAACGATATTACCCATAAACATCAGACAAGCACCATTACTAATATCGTTTCGCAACTCACGAAAGAAACACTTTATCAACTCCTACTAATGTATATATATATATATATATATATCCCCGCAAGGGGGTTCTACCGTTCTAAGCTCGTGCTCTTGAGTGCTCTTTGTGCTCGTTTGTACGTGCTTGTTCCTGGAGGTTTCACGTGCGCCCTCCCGGCCCTAGCACCCAAGGATGATGGGGCTCGACCCTGCAGTCCTTGTCATCCTTGGTCTTTTTCCACTTCGACTGTCCCCTCCACCCTTTCTTTTTCCTCTGTCTTTCCTCTCACTTTTTCTTTGTTTTTCCGCCGAGATATGCCCTTTTAAATAGAGGCGAATCGGTTCTTCCCGAACTTAAAAAAAAATATATATATATATATATATATATATATATATATATATACACACAGTATATTGCAGTTTGTAAATATTACTAAACAATGAAAATCACCTATTACACTGGTATGCATATGAAATTTTTTTGTCTGCTGTGAGGATTTTTTCAACTCATATTATATAATTCGACCATGCTGAATTCGAAAATGATATTGGTTTTCCTCAATCAGGTCAGGTTTTTTCTCTATTGGCCATTTATTATAAGTCCAATTTATCCCCAAATTTATTGATTTTTTAGCTTAAACACTGTAGATACGAGTAATATTATAAGAACACACGTGAAAATGAAAAACATTGTATGAATAAATACTTTTATTCATACAATGAATATGGAAAAAAGTTTATTGAGGAAGGAATGAAGTTTTTTGGCTTTCCGTCTGTGTTTTCTTCGGGCACGTCTCGCTTCAAACACCAGCAATAGTCCGCCAGCATATTGATATCCCAGTTTCCCTGGTACCTCTCTTCCATTATTTTGATATCTTGGTGAAATCGTTCACCCTGTTCCTCACTATAATCCCGCAATTTTCAGGAAAATAGTCCAAGTGGGACCACAAAAAGTGCATTTTTATGGACATGCGCGACCCATGAGCTTTGAAAGCTTCCATCAAGTTTCGATAACGGACTCGTATTCTGGACTTCTACGCTTGCCAAGAAAATCAGTGACAACTGATTTGAATGCCTGCCAGGCATTTTCTCAATTGGAGTCATTGCGTTTTCGAACTGAGTATCCTTGATCAAAGTTCGAATTTGAGGACCATCAAAAACCCCAGCATTTAGTTTAGCATCAGATATATGAGGAAATTTACTCTCGAGATATCGGAATGCTGAATCCTCCTTATTCATTGATTTGATGAAATTTTTCATCAAGCCCAGCTTAATATGAAGTGGTGGGAGCAAAATATTTGTTGGTGGTACAAGGGGCACTGAAACGACATTATGCGACCCAGGTTCAAAATTCTCTCTGGATGCCCATTCACGCTGTGCATAGTGCTTCTCATCCGCTCGGCTATCCCATTTGCAGAGGAAACATGGGTATTTCGTGTATCCCCTTGCATTCCAATACAAATGCCACAATCTGAAAAAAAATGAAAATATTTAAAGAATTTAGAGAATTTGTTCTATCAGATAAAAAAATCTATGCATTGGACTGTATCACTTCTGTGAGGAAGTTAAGTGTTCTTATACGCTCTCAAATAACCTCTGGAAAAACAACATAGTCAATAGCAATAGTTTACTTATGATATTAGTATTACCTTCAAATCTCCACAGATCCTCCAGTTATGTTGGTCGTATACGAGAGCATCCAGTAAAATTTTCATGTTATCGTAGCTCTCAGTAAGTTGTACGGAATGTGCTACAGGGACTGATGCAACCCTATTCCCAATGTTGAGAAGTACTGCTTTCAAACTTCGTTTAGACGAGTCTATAAATAGCCTCCATTCTGATGCGTTATATGGCAGGCCCAAGGATTCGATTAGCTCCTCAACATTGCAGCAGTACACTAAGGAAGAGGTATTTTCGTGCACTGCGAAAAACTTGCGGAATTCTTCCTCTCGTTTCCTATACCAGGAGAATGTTGTTCCCGGAGCCAGCAAGTTGTCCTCTCGAAGTCGTGAGCCCAAGATCTCGGCAGCTAATTTGGAAAGTCCTAAATCCCTGGTAAGATCATTAAGTTTGGCCTGGTTGAGAGGCCTCGGCTCATTTGAAGCGGTATTTTGAGGTATATACGACTGGGACTGGTCATTGGCATTGGTCATTGATTCATCATCAGAATCATCGAAGTCCAGGGTTTGAGGTGGGTCGGGTATTGGAATTCCAGGACCATGGGGTACAGGTCTCATAGCAGAAGGAATGTCAGGGTATACAACAATGTGTTTATTCTTCTTGTTAACTCCTGAAAATAGAAACACAGAAACATGGATATAAAACTTGCATATGAAATAGAAGAAGCATTCAGACAGTGGCGGCTCGTGAGGGAAGGCTGCGGTCTGTAAGATATGAAATAGGTCGATGGAGTCTGTATATTTTCTTTCTTTTTCATTCATATTGTCCCTTCGGGGACAATATGACTGAAAAAGAAAGAAAATATACAATCATTGTATATGTAAATGTAACTTGTATAACAATATGTATGTGTAAATGTATTTTCTATAACAATATGTATATGTAAATGTATGATTACCATTATGGTGAATATTATGCTATATATGGTGAATATTACATTATGGTGAATATTATGTCAAGTTTCATACGAGGATTTCAAAATATTTAAGAAAAATAAATTTATAAACCCACCTTGGAGGTTTGTCATGCAGAAATAGCAATCTGTCACGTGATCCTTTCCTTCTCTCCAAATCATGGGAATTCCAAAAGGCAAAGATTTCGCTCTGCCTTTGCTCCATCTTCTCAAATTTCAATGCACGTCTTGCAGCACATATGAGGGGCGAAATTTTGTCCTGGTCCCTAGCTTAATTCCAAAGTATGCTCTATACATTGTCTTCACAAATTTAGTGATTTGGGACTGGTTATTTGGCATGGTAACCGTCCCACATATGAAGCAGAATCTATTGGGATCATTTTTACACGCTTTATTCATTATGAAATATTTTATCTATATGCCTGAAAAGTAAAAAAAGATATACAAGTGAAACAAGTGATGATAGATGTTACTGTTCCAATTCCGCTTTGACAAAATCACGAAAAATTCTATTTTACTTATGAGGCCATAGCCGGATAAACTGAGCTGATTGAGAAAAACGGATTGCAGATTCGAAATCAGCAGGAAAAACTCTATAAGAATCACTTACAAAACCCTTGACAGCAAAATTGATGCATACCAGTGTTATATATGCAAAATTCACAATCTTAAATGGGTGCAATCCTAAACCATATAAATTAGATGTTAAAAGTTTCCAATATATTATTAGGCCATAGTTATAATATGCGTCGCTGATCTATATCTTTGTAACTTTAAGATTGTATCATGATCTGTATTGTTCACCATCTTTCTTTTCTTTTATTTCTATAATTATCTCTATTAGCATTTTGTATATTTTAAAGGTTATTTCAATTTTCATTTGTAATGTCAGAGTTAACTAAATGCAACATTATTTTCCACAAATTCTATTTATATTTCTTATTTTCCTTCGTAAAAATAGAAATGAATCTCGAAGACTTTTGCCTGAAAAACTGTCATTCTTCCCAACGGCATATTCAGATAAGAATACTGTCATTAAACTACCAAAATTTAAAAGTTAATCCCAACATTGCGTAAACCAGTATGGATGTAATGTACTGTGTTCTTTCTAAATAAAGATTGCTATTATTATTATTAATATATATATATATTCATTTTAGTGGTTCTGTTATAGCTATAGTTGGTATAGAAAACGTTTAGTTGAACGAAATTTATTTTATTACCAAGTGCTCTTTTAATATTGTACTTATAGTAAAAACAAAGAATAAAAAAGTAATGACCTAAAACACATCCTGATTTACATTTCTCTAAAACCGAAAGAGTTACTTTCTTTCATATAAAATACCATTCTTTTATTACAGGCTTCTCGCGGGAGCACCACGCTCTTCCTCATTGTCCTCTCCTGATGTTAAACAACCCGGAACCCTCTTCAAGTGTCAGCTTCATAAGCCACATTCAGCGTGCAAAGAGGTGATCTTGGATAGAACGCGTAAGTAGTTTTACATTTTTGGAATACACCTATGGGTACTTTCAGCTAGAGCCCGAAGCTAAGCGGGTAATACCGTTTCCTTACATAACCGTGAAGACACTGAGGTCGGGGGTTTGAATCCCGGTGATGTTTGTAATAATACGGCCTGAACGTTGTCAGTTGCTGGCCCTCATTACAGATTATTTACATTTTTAAAATACATATTTTTAGATTTTAAATTTACAGTAATGTGGAGGTGAAATGTGATGCTTTTGAAATATAATTGGTTTAATTCAGTTTAACTATTACCGTAAATTAATTCGAATACAGTTTTTGTATGAACAGACGCGGAAAGAAATTAGCCCCCAAAATGTTAACTAGTAATTATATATATATACGCAGGAAAGAGGGGCCAATAATACTCAACAGAATTAAGAGAAAGGTAGATATCGCAAAGTATTTAGTTTGGGCTTAGCATGTAAGCCGCAGCCAGAAGGTGCAGAATTCGGAAAAGTTAAGTTCGGGAATACGAGAGCAAGTTAGGTCGTTGCGTACATACTGTATATCAGTGGTTCGCAACCTTTTTCTCACTTGTGGACCATAGAAGAATATGGATTATTTTTGAGGACCCCTTAGCGAAAATAATTTGTATATTCTAATTTTGTGTGAATTAGAATATACCCCTTGTCTTCTGCGGACCCCGGGTTGCGAACCACTGCTGTACTGTATATGCAACATCCACCTTTGGAATGAAATTGGTTATAGAAGAAGTGAGAGGTTACAGAATTTGTAATGATGGGGTTGTTTAACCTCCTTCGCAACATCTAAGGTCATATGATGGAGGGGACCTACCTTTACGTGGGGTTCAAACCACGGGTCGCTACATAGTCTGCGCAGAGGACGGTCTCCCGTCCAACAACTTCGTTGATCAACGGGAAACAGTGTTACGACACCGGCTACGACGTAGCCCAGGAAAATACAAAAGAGGGGTTCCTGTTAGTCGTGTCAGACACCCGAGTTAGTTCCAGGGAGGAGAAGGTAAGAGTTAGAGGAGGAGGATGGTGTTCAACAGATTGGAAATTTAAGAAAAGACCATGAATGTTGTAGAAGTTCATGAAAAATGAATCAGAAGACATCTCGAATGGGTGATAGCAGAACCAACCCAGCCGCCTGGATCTACCTTCCCAGTACCAGCACCGGGGAAACCAGAAGTGGGGCGTTTATAGTCCCCTCCGCAGGGGAATATGAGTATCTAAATCCCGTGCTATATGTTTTTTTTAAATTTGAAAAGATTGTGTAGTGTATAAAATGCATATATGTGTAGTGTGAATGTTTGAGAGCTTGCTGAACTGTTCACAGGGTAGATGAAACACGAAGAAAGATCAGCTAAAGAGGAGAGTAACAGGAGAAATGGGAGTTCCAGCACGCGCTGTCGCATATCTCTGACTCTTCGTAAACCTCATCTCTGGATTTCGGTAAACACTTAGAATTGCATAACTTGGTTAGAAATACGCAGCACGGTTTTCGGCGAAACAAATCTAAATAAATTGACAGTAATTCAACGATTTATAGGTGTTTCCTAGATATAAGTAAGGCATATGATAGGGTGAACCACAATATTTTATTTGCAAAACTAGAAGACAGGAAGGTTCCTATGTATGATACATATTAAATTTATTGAAATTTTGGTATTCCCACCAATCTTTCACTGTTAGGTGGGGCAATGTACTATCCGAGTGTTTTGGCTCCTCTTGCGGGGTGAGACAAGGCTCCTTGCTCTCCCCTATGCTGTTTAATGTGTATATCGACGGATTAATTGCTTCACTTAATGAGGCAACAGTGGGATGTTGTATAGATAACACAAGGATAAATAACTTAGTTTATGCCGATGATATGGTGTTAATAAGTCCCTCTGTTAAAGGTCTGGATCGGCTACTAAAAGTCTGCGAAGTGTATTCGCAGAGACATGATATTCTTTTTAATGTTACAAAAACTAAGGTTATGCAATTTCATCCTAAAAGCTGTAATCATCCAGCTGATATAAGGTTTAAAATGAATGGTGAAGTAATTGAGGAAGTCCAAGAGTTTAAGTATTTGGGTCAAACTATTACCAGCTCCTTGAGTGATGACTTAGATATAAGAAAACAATCTTGAAGCCTGTGTGCTAAAGCGAATATGACCATAAGGAACTTTCGATTCTGTACAAGTGAAGCTAAAGACACTCTTTCGTACTTTCTGCAGTAATATATACGGACAGCAACTGTGGATGAATTATAAAAAAGGTTCTGGAAGAACCCTAAATTTGCTGTACAACAGGTCTTTTAGACTCTTCCATAAATTACCCCCGAGATGCTCAGCTTCGCAAATGTTTGCTACCCGCAATGTCCCGAGCTTCCCGGAGGTAACAAGACGTGCTCAACACAGTCTAATGCAAATAATTAAAAAATCAACCAACCCGATCATCCAAGCTATCCATGAGTCCTGCCATTTATCCTCTAAGCCAGTGGTTCCCAAACTTTTATGGTGGCGACCCTGAATACAATATTGTCCTGGCCTGGCGACCCTAAACGCTGGTACATGCAGTGTTAATGACCAATCATTTTTATACGTTGTGTTTATATTCATATAGTTTGATTGAATCAGTCGTTGAGAATTTCCGTCCCGCGACCCTCAGGAACACCTTCCCGACCCTCACTTGGGTCGCGACCATGGGTTTGGGAACCACTGCTCTAAGCTATGGACTTCTTGGTACGAAAACGTCTGTCTGTAGCTCCACTTAACTTCGACATTACAGTATTATCTCAAATCAATTGTATATATTTCTATCCTTAGTATATGAACTGGCATTGTATTAATAATATTTGTCATATGGACTATAGTCTGCCAATAAACCTTTTCATTTTCATTTTCATTTTCATTTCATTAAGTTCTCTTTCTATCAGACCCTTGTTGTTTATATTTACACCCAAATATTTAAAGTCTTCCACACATTTTGAAGTCTGGTCTCCAACTTGTATCTCGCAATCTCTTTCTTGTCTGGATAATACCATTACTTCAGACTTATTAATATTAAGCTTGAAATCCTGCATATTGAGCTGTTCATTTTATCTATCTATGAGTACTTGAAGAGCTTCTGCAATTAAAAATCCTTTCTGCAATTAAGGCGACATCATCTGCGTAAGCAAGCGTTTGTGTGTTCTCATTTCCTTGATCTATTTTTTTTCATTATTCTATCTACGTATATTCTAAAGAGTTGTGGAGATATTACACTACCTTGACTTACGCCACATTTTGTTGGGAACCATTTTTCTTTTCCTTGTTGTGATTTAACCATACTTTCACAATGCTGTATAGGCTTTTAATTGATGTTAATTTTTTAGATATCTGGTACTGAGGGTCACTCAAAACTTCTCACATTCTGTTTCTTGGTACTCAATCAAATGCCTTCTCCAAATCGAGACACGCAAAGTATCAGTCTGAATCAGTCAATCTAAGATCATTCGATTTAATTCCAGTTCGACTTTGTTCCCAACTAGACGATCTAACCTGATCTAATCGAAACTAATTTAACCTAGTAACAGCTTAACCGGGCAGTAAATAGCAGCCCAACCTAATTCTAGAATATGAGTGTACTCGTATATTTCGGCTTCCAGGTCAACTTTTTTTTTTCCAGTTTCAGGGTTTGGGTTTGATTCCGTTCCATTCGACCTTATTTCATTCTTTGTACAGTTCCAGAAAAAAGCTCGTCTACAGAGATAAAATTTCTAAAAATCATAAAAAAATTACTTATCAGTAATGATTGGGTTTTGATTTAGTAATTTTATTAGCCACCAAAAAGAATAAAATATTAAAAGAGAAACACGGTATTACCAATTAGTAATTTTCTGTTATGGTTTGTTTGAGTTGATCAATTTGTCTTTCAGTTTCCTTTGGGAGATTTTTAATATCCTTGATTGCTTTATCTCTTGATTAAATAAATTCCAAAGATTTGGATCAGTTGAGGATAAGGATCGAGTCGCACAACCTAGTTCAGTTTTCTGATATACTTGTCTGGTTGTCTCGTGTTAAAGTGGTGTTGTTACTGTTGTATTTGGGAGGTTAATATTTTGTTTTGGATGGTTTCTGGTGCAGTATTATAAGCTGATTTGATACATATACAGTATGAAGCAATGTTTAGTTTGTAGATTTCTCCTAGTTTGAGAATTTTTAACTCGTGGAACATTTTATCTGTACTTTCATATATTTGTTCCATTTCTATAGTTTCATAATTAATCTTTTTTGCATTATCACCAGTGGCTGTAGCGAATATTGACGTGTACTTCCGTAAGCACAAATACAGTATTGTAGATGTGGGTACACCATGGTGAAGTATATGGATTGAAGAACCTATTTTGGGAGTGTCTCACCTGAATGGGACCTTGGTCAATTTGTTGCATAGATCTTCAGTGTGGTCTTTGAATGAGAGGTTTGAATCGATGGTAACTCCCAGAAGTTTGGCCAAATGCACTCGCTGAACAGTGATTGAATGTGTGTAGGTTTAAAGGGGGAGCAACGATTTCTTTTTTAGTGATGACTATATAAGCTGTTTTTTAATATTTAAGGATAGTTTGTTGGCATTCAGCACTTCATATTCACTTTGGAGTTCATTGTTGGCGGTCGTTTGGAGTAGCAGTAGTAGTGAGTCTTTATGCAAGGTTATTATTTAAGTATCATCGGCATACTGGTAGCAGGAAGAGTTATTTAGTGACTTGTGAAAGTCTTTTATGAAAAAAGAGGAATAGGATAGGTGCCAGAATGCTCCCCTGGGGTGCCCCGTGGGAGATACGTCTTGTCTGCGAGGTAAAAGAGTCATGTGCTATAAACTGCGTCCTGTTAGTCAAGTATGAGTTGAACCATATTAAGAGTAGTCCCCTGAAGCCGTGGTGTTTGAGTTTTTTTAAGAGTATGTCATGAGGTACTGCGTCAAAGGCCTTAGCTAGATCAAGTAGGATGATTATTGAAGTTTTCTTGTCGCTGAGATTGCTATAAAGTTCCTCTACTATTGCGGTTATTGCGTCATTTGTCGTATGTTTACTAAGAAAGCTAAACTGTTGTTTGTGTATAATTTTGTATTTGAATATGAATTTTATTATTTGATTATATATTGTATTACGCTCTCATATAGTTTATTGACGGTTGGGAGGATGAAAGTAGGTCTGTAGTTTGATGGGGAAGTTTTATCACCCTATTTATAGGGAAGGCATACTCTAGCCTTTTTTTAGGTAGTCTGGGGAAGACGCCATTTTGAATGGATAGGTTTATGAGCTTTGAGAGCGCGGGCGCAATTAGGTTTGCGCACTCTATTTTAAATTCTACTTGGGATTGTTTCCAGAGTACAACTTTTATTTTTCAATTGTTTTATGGCTGTCATTAAATCGTGTGTCGTAGTCGGGGATAGAATGAAAGAGTGTAGTAACGGAAGACCTACGGGTACGTATCGAAAGACCGCACCGTGAGTGATATTTTAGAAGCAAGTTTGGCCTCCACTTCACTGACATAATGGTTGAAAGTATTTAAAATGTTTATTTTGTCCGTTATGGGCTCATTATTTTCTAATAGCTTTTCCGAGGCAGAGGGCTTTGTTAGTTCTTTAGTAATCGCTTTGTTAATAAGGTTTCAGTATTGTTTGGGATCGCCTTTGTATTCTTCGAATTTGTTTATAGTAATTGGCTTTAGCTTTGTGTATTAATGAATTTAGTCTGTTTCTATAGTGAGTGTAGACTTTTCTTCACATTTTTATATAGTTTGTGTTTTTGTTTAATAGATGTCTTTAGACCTTGGGTTAACCATAGGTTGTTGATTCGAACCGAGGAATATTTGTTTCGATGATGGGGCAGACTTCATTATAAGCATACCAAAGGGATTCCTGAAACTTTTCAAATTTGGTATTTATGTCTGTATGCGGGTTGTCAATGAAGTCGAAATCTGTTTTGCCTAATTTCGTTTTGAATTTATTAAGATGATTAATTATGCTTTGTTTTCATGAATTTAATATTTGTCTACGTTTGGGTGTTTGCTGTTGTTTTGATTGTGACGTAATTTGGGAGGTGGTCAGTTATGCCTGCGAGGAGTATTCCTGCGTTCTGTATGTAGTGTGACTTTATATCTGACCATATGTGGTCGATGAGAAAAGATTTGGTAAGGTCAGTATGGGGGGTTGTTGTCCTTGTTACGTAGGTCTTATATCCTTGGTTGATCCTTGCGTTCCATAATGAGTTGACAGTGCAGTGTGTCCCTATTTTCATTAAGTCTATATTAAAGTCCTCGAGGATGAGAGAGCTTGAGCCATTTAGAGATTGATGTCCGATTTGATCCTGTAAGGTATTAATGTAGTTATTTGCACTACCGTTAGGTGGTCTGTATGAGATATTTAACATGTTGCCAGTATGTTGAGAAAGGTTTTGTCAAAGGTAAGTTTTACTGTACATGTTTCAATGTGGGGTTCTACTGTAGAAAGTGGGTGAAGTTTAGGGCATTTTATGGTATTTTTTATGTAAATACGAATGCCACCGCCTCTTCTTTCTGTGCAGAAAGTGTTAAAAAATGTATAGCCTTCTAAAGGAAAAAGCTGTTTCTGTAGGAAGGTTTCCGTGAGTGTAACTTACATGGAAATCTTTTTGAATTAAAGATAATGTATATAATAATAAGACTCGCAAAGCAAGCAACCCGTGCGCATGCGCATGACAGCTGCTCCAACCTTTGACATGCGACCACAACGTTTGTATAACATAATCTGGTGCTTGAATTTGGTGACGTCATTTTGCCATCGGGACGTTTCTAATATGATGTCATAACGTTATTTTTGTACCCCGATGTTTTTTTTATATGATTTGCTGACGTAATTTTGGTATCCTGATGTTTTTAAAGTGACTTGTTGAAGTCATTTTGGTATGTCGACGTTTCTGACATGATGTGGTGACGTCATTTTGGAAACCCTGAATTAAAATGAGCAATAAAATTGCAGGTAACTTTGCAAGGGAGCAATGGGTGACTCCTTTCCGTGACGATGCTTGGACTGGAGCTTCACTTGATATCGATGATGAAGGAAATGTTATCGTAAGTAAAGAGTCATTATATTTAAAATTAATTTAGTTATAACAATAGTATGACTAAAATGTTAGTTAGTTAGTTAGTTAGTTAGCGTATCTAGTTATTTTCTTCTGATAAAATTGTCTGTCGCTTCAGTTATAAGTAAAAGAAAACGCATTTATATTAAAATGTTAAAATAGTAATCATTTGGAAGAGTAAATCGCAGAAGACACTCGTCAGATGTCTTTTCCTCTAATTTTTGCTCAGAACTGGAAGGTACATCTCCATAATGACTTTTATATCACTTTTTTGTCCGCAGTGTTTTAGGATACATAATTAATGTATATTATGCTTATTCTTTATCTTTTCTAACTTTCATCATGAAAAAAAAAAATAATAAAAAAAAAAATAAAATATATATATATATATATATATATATATATATATATATATATATATATATATATATATATATATATATATATATATATATATATATATATATATATTTAGGGTGACAATAAATCGAAAGTTGGAGTTTTTTATTGGCCATTTGTTCAATGCTGCTACTACATGAGAAAACAATGTACTGTAAATATTAGGTCATTCAGATAATATTTAAGGGTGTCTCAAGTGAGGTAAATAATTCTCCTTATAACACAAATTAATTGTTCATTACCTAGTAAAAATAAATTAATATTTTTTTAATTAATGTAAATAAACGTTAGTTTTAGTTCATAAAGTTTAAGTGCAGGCGTACTCCAATCGTAATAAGTAATTAAAAAAAATATTAATGAATAAGGAGAATTATTTACCTCACTTGAGACACCCTTAATATTGTCTGAATGACCTAATATTTACAGTACATTGTTTTCTCATGCAGTAGCAGCATTGAACAAATGGCCAATAAAAAACTCCAACTTTCGATTTTTATTGTCACCCTACGGATTATATAATTATATATATATATATATATATATATATATGATATATATATATATATATATTATATATAATATATATATATAAATAAATAAATATATATATATATATATATATATATATATATATATATATATATATATATATATATATATATTATAAAACCACGTTTTTAAAATTAATTTTTAATTCTTTTTACCTTTGATACTTCTCAAAGAATTTCTCAATGTTGTTACATTAATAGTCTACCCGTCACAATATTCCACACGACTATCCCATTGCCTTCAACAACACACAACTCAATCCTTCCTCTTCTCTTAACATTCTTGGCGTTTCCTTTTCTCGTAATCTTTCCTGGCAAGATCACATATCGTCACTCTTATCACAAACCGGCGAATATGCAATTTTGGTTTAAACTGAGATAAGGCCACTTGGCTAGTAACTAGATTTGGATCTTTAACTTCTTAAATTTGAGGATTGTACTACAAGTACTTTCAAGATGCAGACATTTGGTATTGACGATAATGATGCAATTGAATGTAGGGGAAATCTTCAAAGATGATTTTCTCAAAACTGAAAAATTGCAGATTCGCCGATTTGTGAAAACAGCGACGATATACTCTCTTTCCAAAACAACTCCTAAAAGATTAGATGGTGCTGTACCGCCTCCGCAGTTTCTTCATCCCCACTCAGTTGCTGTCTCTGTACAGGGGTGCTGTCTGCCCCTGTATGGAGTATGCTTCTCATGTATGGGTTGGCTCAACCCACACAGCGTTAATGACTGGGTGGAATCAAAGGCTTTTCATCTCATCAGTTCCCTGCCTCTTACTGACTGGTTTCAATCTCTCTCTCTCTCTTCGCCGCACTATCGCCTCACTCTCTCTTTACTATCGGTATTATAACGGACACCGCTTTTCTGAACTCTCTAACTGCATGCCTCCTCCTTTAAGGAGTGCACGCAGCAGCACCAGACTTTCGACACATTCTCATTTCTTTTCTGTCCAACTCTCTCTAATGCAAGGATTAATCGGTATTTTCAATCTTTCAACTAATGAATCGATGAACTCTGGAACAATCTTCCTGAATCCATCTTTCCCACTGTCTATGATCTCCACTCTTTCAAACGCATAGTGTCTAGGCATCTCGAAAACCCTGAACCTTGATTTTGGCTCTCTTCTTCCTCTATGTGGTGGGGGGGGGGAGCTTTTGCGGGCATTCGTCCTTGGCCCCTCCTTCCTGCATAAAAAAAAGTATTTGGAAATTACCTTCGAAATTAGTATGAATAATTAATTGAGGTAATATTTATTTTAATATAAAAGATAAATTATAAATCATGAAATGTCGTACATACTGTATATATATATATATATATATATTATATATATATATATATTACACACACACACACACACACACACACACACACACACACACACTGATTGTCAGAAAAATCAGCCCACTTGGAATATCGCGAAAAGCAAAAAGTGGGCAAGCTTCTGTTTATAAAAGTTTTAAAATTTGAAAATTTAGTCTATGAGGACGTTAAAAAATCTTCAAACACCTTCTTAATAAATTTATTATAAAAAAATACTGTACAAAAAATTGTAACTTAAAAAAAAACAAAGATTTCGACAAAAAGAAAAAAAAAGAAAAAAAAACGACAATAAAACAAAAAAACAACAACAACAACAATAACAACTTGTGATCCAGGGTTAATAAGAGGTGTTGCCTCCCCTAGCTTGAATGACTGCAGCCATTCGTCGATTCATCCCATGAATGAGATCGGCGATCACATCCTGTGGGATTCCCTCCCACTCTTCAGTTAAAGCTTGTTGTAGCTCCTGTACAGTGTTAGGGGCTACTAGACGAGCCCTAAGATGCCGCCCCATCGTGTCCCAGAGATGTTCTATGGGGTTTAGGTCCGGACTTCGGGAAGGCCACTCGATTCGACGAATTCCAGCTTCAAGGAAATCGCTAACGGCTCTTGCCGCATGGGGTCTAGCGTTATCGTGCTGTAGAAGGTAGTCTTCGCCAACGAAAGGAGCAAAAGGGACCACATGCTCCAGCAAGATCTTTTACAAGTATCTTGCGGACGTCAATGACCCACCACCAAGAACGACGAGCTCTGTGGGCGAGTTTGAAATGATACCACCCCAGACCATGACTGAGCCTCCTCCAAAAGCAACCCTCTCCGTAAAAGTACACGGGGCAAATCTTTCTCCTGTTCTTCTCCACACTCTTTGCCGTCCATCGGATGTTCGAAGATTAAATCTTGATTCGTCCGTGAACAATACTCGTCCCCATTGGACCATAGTCCAATTGACATGCTCATGAGCGAAAGCAAGATGAGCATTGCGGTGGTGTGGGAGCAATTCGGGGCCCATTGCTGGACGTCTAGAATGTAAGCCACTTTCCATAAGTCTCCTTCTAATGGTTCGCTCCGATACACTGACGTCTCGAGACCTTTCCAGCTCATTGCGGACGTCACGGGCAGATGTGCAGCGCGATCTTCCAGATCCTGGTCTCCTGGTGTACTTTTCTTTCTCAACATAACGTTGATAGACACGTCGAACCGTCGTTCTTGGTATTCCTAGCGCATCGGCGACGTAACGCTGGCTCCGACCATCTTCAATTAGGGCGACGACTCTTGAGCTTCACGACACTCAAATCCATTGTAAATGTCCAATTCTGAAACCCAAAAGAATTAGAAGTCTATCTGTTATTAAATGCAAATGCCTACTCCCACTAGTGGAAGAAAAAAGTGTCACTAACAGTCTAAGAGCAACTGAATGTCAGACTGTCGAATTCTTAAAAGAAGTCGAAATTTCGTCACAGCTAGTGTGTTCGCAGCTGATGTTGTTTTGTCTCGTTATTTGGTTGCCTTACAGACTATATTTTCGAATTTTAAAACTTTTATAAACAGATGCTTGCCCACTTTTTTGCTTTTCGCGATATTCCAAGTGGGCCTATTTTTCTGCCGCTCAGTGTATATATGAGCCTCGGTGGTGTATTGGTTAGCGTTGCTGACTACAAATCCATCGGGCACGGGATCAAGACCCAGTGACGGCAGGCGGCGCGCACAAAACTCAGCTGTTCATCCTCTGAACAATTCGGGCGGAAGCAAAACCAAGGTTAACCAAGGTTATATATTTATTTATAGCGGAATTTCGACACTATAATAATATTAATAATAATTGGTTACGATTGATTACACTGCCCAACACCAATTTTGCTGATTTAATTCTAACACCTGTTTTTAGGTAACTTTGGTGTGCTGATTTCAAAAATCGCCTTAGTTTTTGCCTATCACGTCAGGTTTTCGAGCAATCAAATACGGAGATATCGCATTTTGGCAGGGTTATGCCCAATTTTTTTCTTTTCAAAAAATAAGTTTTTACATACTCAGAATCAGCATGGAAAAGTAAACAATTGTGCAGGGAGTGAACTTTAATATACAATGGTAATATTGACACATAAAGTGATTAAAAGTGTTTAAATAAGCAAAAAATGAATCCATGATCATGACGTCACGCTCACACCTGGGGAAATCACAGATACCCAAGATTTTAATATGTTGTACATGACCTTTAGATTTAATGCACAGATTTGCGTATTCCACAGATAAAATTTTAACAGTAAAACAGCTGTTAACAGGTCTCAAAAATCATCAATTTTGATAAGTGCCCTTCATGGATCACCCAATATAGGCATATTGCATTGCACATTGCACGAAAACCTGATGTGATGGACAAAATCTAAGGTGAGTTTTGAAATTAGCACATCAATATTATCCAGAAACAGGTCTTAGAATTAAATCACCAGCAAAAAGTTGTTTTTTTTGTTGGGCAGTGTTATTTGAAAGCTGATTAGAGGCTGATTAGGCTGAGGTCACCAGGTCTTGCAGACCAAATAATGTTATTAATCAGGTTGATTGATAGAATGAGCTTTCTTTCTTTATTAAACAAAATAAATGATTTATGAATGAGACAAATAAAAGTTGGTTGTTTGAATACAAGTTCAGTTGAAATTAATAAATGTGCACTTGAATAATTATTTCAATACAATAATGACTTCAACATTAATAACGCGCGAGGTAATGATTAGTCTTTATATAAAGTTAGGTGGACGACACCAAGCCAAATAGGGCCTGCACAATGATGTTTACATGATGGTAGCTCTCGTGTCACTCGTTCTTCGAAGGGAGAGGTCGGGACGCGTTTGAAGCTTCCTGCCCGAGGAAGTCCTTATAACGATGTTGAGGTGTGATGTTTAAAGCGGAGGCGAATGCTTGAGAGAGTCCCGCGCTGTGACGTCATCTTGGTCGTGTTCGTGTCGATGGAACATCGCGAAAGTATTTGAAAACATTGTCAAAGGGAAGTGCAAAATACCTGGCCGCGCTTCATGTCACTACATATCTACAGATCTACAGAAGCTAAGGCTAACAAAGACCCTAAGACCCACTCTAAGGTTAACCCGAGAGAAAGAAGAGAGTAGGGAGTTAAAAGAAGAGAATAAGGGGTTAATTAAGTAGCAAAACCTATCATTCGTGGATTAACATTCATTCAGAAAAAGAGAGAGAGCGAGACTCACCATCATCATCCGCCGGCCACTGCCGACAAGTCGGAAAAATAGTCGAAGAGAATAGGAAAGGGGTGAAAGATGAAAAGAAGTAAAATAAGAACGCTTACAAACCATGCTAACACAGTCTTAACTTAAACACTGTCTTACCATGCAAACTACAGACATGCAAATAAAGAGAGGATAAGAAAAGAAAAAAAGTACGAAGAATATAACAAAAAGTGGGTTAGTTTACGCTACGATCTACATCTAAGTTCGTGTTTGTCTAATATTTTTTTTAATATAATTTTGTTGCTGGCATATCACACGCTGGCATGTCACAAGCTGGCATTAATCGTCAACAAGCTCAAACCTCGATCATTACCCCCAGAGCTCCTGTTGCTAATTGTTTTATTATTTTAAACGACATTAATATTTTTAAAATGCCCATCTAAACGGTTCTTAAACATGTTAATGCTGGTAGAGTTCACGACAGACGCGGAAAGATTATTCCATTTATCAATTACTTTAAACGTACAAATGTTTTTAGTGATGTTAATAATGAAACGTCTACCACGTAATTTAAATCCGTTATTACGAGTATTGCTATTATCGAAATTGAACAATTTGTCAAAATTTACGTTATCAATTTTATTAACGATTTTCAAAACTTTAATAAGCTCCCCTCTTAATCTCATAGTTTCGAGTGAATGCAAATCTAACTCTTTAATCCTATCTTCGTAAGACTTGTTGCGTAGTGACGGAATTAGTTTCGTGGTGCGTCGCTGAACCCTTTCCAACCTATCAATATCCTCACGCAAATACAGGCACCAAAACTGAACGGCATATTCTAAGTGAGGCCTGACTAGGGATTTGTAAAGACCCAATATAATATTCTTCAATTTAAATTCGAAATTATGCGCTATAAAGCCTAACATCCTATTAGCTTTTGTGCAAGACTCCAGGCACTGGTTCCTAACTTTTAAATCCTTAGATACGCGTACGCCTAAATCTACTTCCTCGTCAACGCTCGCTAACTGTCTATCATCCATCGTGTACGTGTAATTGTTGTTACGAGAACCTATATGCAAAACTTTACATTTGTCTACGTTAAATTGCATCTGCCACTTATCCGTCCACTCCATAATCCTATTTACATCGTCTTGGAGCCTATTTCTATCGTCCACGTTAAGAACTTTACCGCCTATTTTAGTATCGTCCGCGAATTTTGACACGTTACTGGTGAAGCCTACATCTATGTCGTTAATGTAGATTACGAATAGCAATGGGCCTAACACTGAACCCTGAGGGACACCGCTACCTACATCCAACCACCCCGATTCCCTACCATTAACAACGACCCTCTGTTTCCTAGCACGAAGCCATTCCTCTAACCAGTTAGCGCCCTGACTGCGTATACCGTTTGCTTTAACCTTCGCAATTAATCTTCGCTGCGGAACTACATCGAACGCTTTTTTAAAGGTCTAATTAAATAACGTCAGCCGTTCTATGCCTATCGTATCCGCGCACTATTTCGTTATAAAACTCTAACAAATTAGTTAAACAAGATCTATGGCGTCGAAACCCATGTTGGCTACTATTAATCAAATCGCGACTTTCTAAGTGATCGACGATACGATCCCAAACTACGAATTCCAAAAGTTTACCGACAGTTGACGTTAAGCTAATAGGCCTATAATTGCTAGCTACTGTGCGGTTGTCTTTTTTAAAAATGGGCGTAACGTTAGCTAATTTGAAATCTTCAGGAATAATCCCCGCTTCCAGTGACTTATTAAAAAATTTTGTTAAGGGGCCTACGATAACGTCTTTCAAATCTTTCAAATGTCGAGGATAAAGCGCGTCAGGGCCTGGAGCCTTGCTAACTTTTAGCTTATTGATATAATGCGCAATCTCACCTTCGTAAACAGTTATTTCATTCAAAATAGTCTCGCCACTAAATGGAAAGATATCGTCCACGTTGGGGACATTATTTACGTCTTCTACTGTAAAAACTGTGGCAAAAAAGTTGTTAAAAGTACCCGCCATCGCCTGAGCGTCGGAAGCTAAAGCGCCGTTAGCGTCCACTAGAGGGCCTATGTTATCTTTTATCGGCTTACGATTATTGACGTAGTCAAAAAAACTTTCCCGGATTACGTTTACTATCCGCAACTACAAGTATCTCAAAATTACGCTTAGCATTCCTAACAGATCTTTTAACCTGACGTCCAGGGGCGTCGATTGCTCTAAAATAGTTGGAGGGGACACTTCGCCTTCAAACAGCCAATCAAACAATACTCTGAGTAGCTGTTGCGTGAAATATACCAATGTCGTAATTTACCATTTACCCGTTTTTTAAATTTTTCTCAGCATGTTGAAAAAAACTCAATTGTATTTAATAATTTTATGTCTTTCTTTATTTAAACATTTTTTTTGCAGAAATAAGAAACGCAATACAAACTATTTATAATATTTAACCTTTAATGTAACATAATATCACACATATGTTTAACCGAAATAAATCTTTTATTACCTGCAGACAACAGAGGTCAGTGTACATAAACTGATAACAAAATATGTTCGTGAAATATAAAACAAATAAACTGCACTTTGATCACATTTTGATATTGAAAATGATACGTAACAAAACCGTTTATTTAACATATTTCCATTTCGCGTCCTTAATGACCAAGAACACACAAATGCTATGTGCAATTATTAAAATGCAAATTGACTGCTAAATTCCATGATAAATATACACTGGCGTTCATGGCAATAATTTATAATATTGCTATTACATTTGCATATACATAATACTGTAATACAACAGTAGTGTGGGCGCAAAAGGAGAGAGTGCAATGCAATTACAAATGTTGATCCTGTTGCAAAGGAAATGTTGCATAAGCTATGCAACAAAGGGGGAGGTAGAATGGTGCAAGATATTATGCAACAAAGGGGGGAAGTGGAATGGTGCAAGATGTTGTGCAACAAAGGGGGAGGGGGAATTTGTAAGAGCAACAAGGGTTATGCAACTTGGAGGCGGAGTTATCCCCCAAGAGAAAGATAGGAGAAGGAGGGAGAGGAAGAGAGGTGTTCGCCCGGCAAGAACCAAGCGCATATTAAGACTTCAGCAGAGCGGACTTTGTCTTAATATGTTCATAATCGGCCAGCTGGCTTATCTGGCTTAGCTGCCAGATTGCGCTATTTATTTAATTAAAGCATATATTCTAGCTTAACCAGCCAGTTGACTTAGAAGGCGTAAATGGCTTGTTCAGGTGTACAATATTGAGTTGCCAGATTGCCCTATTTATTTAATTAAAGCATATATTCAGGCTTAACCAGCCAGTTGACTTAGAAGGCGTATTGCTGTTCAGGTGTACATTATTAGGGTTGACAGATTGTACTATCCAGATATTTTGGCAGTTGGTTTAGAAATCCGTTTTAGAAGGCAACCATTTGCTGTAATTAAATGTCGTGTACAACCAAAAGAATTAAATAAAACACCATTACATCATTCTATTTATTTAGACGAATTAATAGATTCAATTTCACGAAATATATAGAAAATAAATATACAATGGAATAT
This sequence comes from Bathynomus jamesi, assembly GCA_023014485.1. Lineage (NCBI taxonomy): Eukaryota > Metazoa > Arthropoda > Malacostraca > Isopoda > Cirolanidae > Bathynomus > Bathynomus jamesi. The sequence continues at coordinate 476,319 of JAJOZX010001884.1, read as the reverse complement.
ATATGATCAAAAATAATAATAGCATAAGAAATACGAACGCTGAATATATAATCAAAATAAATATAAAGGGTGATCCAGAGAAATGGGACCCAAAAGAAACCCCTGTAACTCTTAAAGTATAAGTCCTTTTATAAAATCATACGCATCATTCGAAAGAGGATAGTTACAAGTTTGTACAGGATTGTATAGGTTTTGACAATACAAGACAAGATAAGATACAAAACAAAATAAAAGTGTTAGTTAAAACTAACCCTTCAAGATGACTGCATGGACTGTGGAACAGTTGCGTTTCATAACTTAGCAATATTATGAGCATGGAAGAAGTGTAGTTTCAGCTCAAAGATCTTTCAAGACAAATTTTCAGATGTCAAAATCACCTTCTAAGAACTGAAACTACACTTCTTCCATGCTCATAATATTGCTCAGTTATGAAACGCAGCTGTTCCACAGTCCATGCACTCATCTTGAAGGGTTAGTTTTAACTAACACTTTATTTTGTTTTGTATCTTATCTTGTCTTGTATTGTCAAAACCTATACAATCCTGTACAAACTTGTAACTATCCTCTTTCGAATGATGCGTATGATTTTATAAAAGGACTTATACTTTAAGAGTTACAGGGGTTTCTTTTGGGTCCCATTTCTCTGGATCACCCTACACAATGGAATATATATGATCAAAACATAATAGCATAAGAAATACGAACGAGAAATATATAATAAAAAATATACAAAACGTTGTAGTATAACCATCAATATATTAGTACAGGGAAAAAAAAATATATATATATATACACACACAGTTATATTAAATAATTAAGTATATTGAAAATAATAACATACGAAACGTATAATGAGTTGCATATTAGTACAGGAAATATATATACATATACATACACACAATTAAATAATTAAATAAATAAATATACATTAAAATACTTCATGTTCTACAGCGCAAAACACTAAACTCACACGTAATCGAGTCTACATTCACATCGTTATTACTTTGCACTACACGGTAAAACCGTCCAAGCAGTACTTCACCGCTCAAGTTATACGGATACCTATACTCGACATAAATGGCTTTCATATCATTCAATACTATTTTTGTGCCCACTTAACATTCGGCTGGCAAATTATCTTTAAACACGGCTAGAATACAATCATAAGCACGCACAAAGAGGTCATCGTTAACCACAACATCATTATTAACTACAAGTTTATAAACGCTCCTTTCCAATCGAGGGTTTTTTCTTACCGTCCCGAACTTTTCAATCGTGAACTCTTCTTCACTTTGCATAGCGGCAATTGAAATAATCTTCCAAGTCGTAACGATAGCCTCTCATTATATAGAGATACAGCTCTTCAGGGTGAACAGTGTAGGCAAGCTCTGCCCTGTACCGCTCAAGTACTTTGTACCAAAGTTCGGGATATTTCGAAGAGTCTAAACCTTTTAAATATGCATCCAGCTCTAGACCATTCTCGCCTTCTTCATTCCTACATTTGATAAATCCGTCGAGCAGAGCAGTGTATGCGTATTCAAGAACCGTGTCAAATAAATCATATCCTTAACACTTCAGCTTGCGGAATCCGACGATTTCAAACATACTGTCGAGGATGAAACGGTTTCGCGTAGGGACAAGAACGTTATTATCAGATGCATTCTTCCACATCAGTCATATATCAATGCGTGGCTGATCGTTATTTATACACAATGTGCAAACAACGGCATATGAGGGGACATCACTAATCTGTTCTCTTCTTGTACCTACACCTGCAGATATTTTATAACGGTCCTCTCCCCACTTCTCAACTATCACGAAGACTATTCATCTCCTCAACGTTTAAATAAATAACATTACGTTTGTTTGCATGCCTGCAAATCGTTTCAAGTACATAGTTAATGGTGCCGGTTTCACGTCTGAACACGCGCAATGACTTCATCACGGAGACATCGTACGAGGCGTTGAGAATGCTTCTCAAAGGAAGTTCATCGTATTTGCACGTCTAGTCGGTTCAAGCTCTGAGATGACTATGAGCCACAGGTGGACAGATCGGCTCGACGGGGGGAGTGAGTCACGCTGACGAAACGTGTACGGGTTTGTTCGAACTCGTGTGTTTCGGAGAGGTGAGGTACACGGGTGGGCGGCTCGCTGCGGGGAGCGAGTCACACCATAAACTGCTGAAGCGTGTGCAGGCTTGTTCGAACACTTGTGCCCATTATACTGGACAAAAAGAATTTTCCGCTACATGAAGCAATACCGGCTTTAATGTTTTATCACTCACCAGACGTTCATTCCCACAAACTAAACATCTTCACAATCCGGTGCACTATTTGAGAGAAACATATGCCAATATTTATCCTTTTTGTTTAACAAGCGATGCTCGTCTCTAAAGTCTGTTAAAAATTCACACAGCCCACTAGCCACAACCTCACTACAAACCTTGTCATGATATATGTTAATATAGTGGTAAAAATACTTAAGATTATCCATGATGACAAGATTTACATTCTCAACCGTAGGGTACGAGTAGTCGATATGATGTAACATGACATAATATCGCTTGTCACACCACTCATCAACAAGACTCACTATCCATAACCGTTGCTTATCTTCTGAACGTGTTGCTTCTTCTACTTCGCGGTATATGTGAGCCTTTATAAAGGTTAAGTCTACAACATACTTCAATACAACGTTTGTACTACGAAAACCTACAATGCCCTCGCCAAAATACCCGTAGAGTATTTGAACATCTTGGTCCTTCGCACGGCTCAATGTAGCCTTAAAAGTATCAAAGGAGGGTGGAATAGGGAGTTTTTCAGTATCCACCACATCTTGGCACTTTGCCGAATATCACTTCATAAACGTTGAACACGCAATATTAAAAGTAGCCATTACTATTTTTCGTCTACGCGGGAGAATACACGTCTGTGCTCAAAGGTATGCAGAGGTCAACTGAGCATGCAGGGATAGAGATATGGTCAGGTAGTGGCAGGAGTCACGTGACCGATCTTACAGTGGGCGGAGCTTAGCTTTTCACTGTATATACACACACACACACACACACACACACACACAGGCACGCAAAGGAGAACATGAAACCTTAATTGAAGCAAATATACGTGATAAATAAACATATCGTTAACAATACACAGTGTATATATAAATACAATCAAGGATTAAGGTAGCCAAAGGGTACGGTATCATAGGTACCAGGCACCTGGTAACGCTTCCTATAGGTGTTACGGCATACCTTTGTGCCCCTAAGTTCCTTCACACACCCAAGTTTCTGCGCCCGAAAATTATGCGTCCCCACAGTCAGTTGGGGTGGCTGGTCACCCTCAGCTTCCAAGTACACTAGATCCTTCAACGAGTCAAAGTTAACGACTCGACGGTTCGCATGGTTAAGCGTGATACGCTTAGCCTTCACGATACTTCATATCATCCCCTACCCTCACCCGTACCCCATAGGTTTTTGGCCCTGTTGACACAAACGAGTCTGCGTATGCACCATCACCATACTCGTCCTTAATCTCATCAGTTAGCTCTCCGAGGAATTCCCCAATAGCAGGCATGTATTCACACTCCGTCGCTGTGAATATCACGCTATCTGTGTCAGCGTACAGCACCCTCCGTCCAAGAGAGTGCAATAGACCCCAAAGTTTGATGCGGGCGTAGGCCGTTGTGAAGCTGGTGACAGGTATGTTTGTAACCCGTGAGGTATCTGTGGCCAGTTCGGTGATGGTGTACTTTATTATGTAAGTATTACCCATATTCACGATCTCCATAACCTCTTTATCGGGAGCGTTGGCATAATCCAAAACTTCACTATAACTTTGTGCCAAATGAACGTTCCCTTTGCCGGTATTCTGTGCAAATTTCCCCCAAAGACTGTTTAGACGCAACTTTGCACTAAAGCGCTTGCCAGGATTCTTAACAATTTGGGCTTGGATCCATATTTTCATCCATATTACGCACCACTGTCCCACTGCTGAAGAGGGGTCTAAATACCTAGGGAGGAAGGCGTTCAAACAGGTTTTAACGCGGCAGAAGACATAATGGGTGGAACTAAGCCTAAAGAAGCCCTAACAAAACATTTAAAACGTTCACGGGACGAAATCATCAAAGATGCAAAGAGAAAAATGCGTGGTGGCGGAAAGAAGAGAGCTGCCAGGAAGAAGGGGTTACCATCACGTGGCGCTAAACGTAAAAGGACATCAAAAAAGAAGTGCTCTAAGCGTATGAAGCCTATGGCTGATCATTTTTTAACTGATCTAAGCTGAGGACATTACTCTCACGAATCACAGGCTGTTTACTAGTTGTCGAGAGAGGTCTCACTATTTCTGACTCGTCATGGCGCGTTTCATCCATCCGTGTCGTTCACAATGCTGTAAATCGGAACTGTCCCTCTCTTTGATATGCCCCCCACTCAGGTCTCTATTGAGGATAGTGACTTTATTACAATTAACCCATTAAACACAATTAGTTCGTCGAGTGCCCCTATAGAATTCGTGATACCCAGCTCAGGCCCTTACTTTTTTGACCCGAGCTGCATGGACATGTACGCTAAATTGCGTATAGCCCATTCAGATGGAACTGACTGCGATGATAGTTACTCAGCATACCCTGAAACCAACTTTTTACACTCTATATTCAGCCAGTGTGAGGTGTATTTAAATCAGGTTAACATCTCGGCAGGAACGGGGTATTATCACCTACGAACCTATCTGGAAAATGTCCTCAACTTTTCAAAAGAAGCGAAGGACACCTTTTTAACAGCCGAGGGTTTTTATCAGAATAAAGATGAAAATGGTATAAAGGATAAATTTAAAAATTCTAAAAAAAAGATATACGAGTGTTGAATGATTTGATGACTATTGAATGATTTGATGACGTCATCTTGCGGGTTCTTCCTAAGTTTTCTGTATCTGGCAGGGTCCTGGAGCAGCTCGTTCATCTTTCTAATGTAGTTCATTTTGTCCATAATAACTATGGTGTTAGCCTTGTCTGCTTTAGTAATATCGAGCTCACTATCTTTTTTTAATTGTGAGAGGCTATTGCGAAAACGTTTAGGAAAGTTATCTTCGTAAGTACTATTCGCAGCACTATAGACAAGGCCTTTAACTATGTTAACCAAAGACTGAGAAAGATTACACTGTTTTTCAAAACAAGCAAGACTATAACAAATTTGTAAAGCAGAAGGTATTTTAACAATAAAAAAGGACATACCAGATCCAAGGGCACTCTTTGCATCGTCACTAATGTTTTTCGAAGAAAGGTTCAAAACACATTTTGAGCTTGCTTTTTTACTGCACTGACTATTTCGAATGAGACTTAATTTGGCGATCCAAAATGTTACGAAGTGAAGAAGTTCTCCGACGCAACTCGTTGTAAATTTCATCAAACAAAGGTTGGATCCACGGTTGGGGAATAACGGTCACAAAATTACGTTTGGCAATGCGTAAATTTTTGAAGGCGGACCACTCATTTTGTCTGGTGACTTCAATATGTTTCTTTAAAATTAATCTGCTGAAGTTGTTGAACGGATGGTCGGCAATTTGTCTGAGGCGAATCATAAGGACTTAATTCCGCTTTTCATGTCCACTTCACCTTCTCTTCCCCACCTTTACGATCTTATTAAAACCCACAAACTTGGCAACCCTATGCGCCCTATTATTAGCTCGGTGGGCTCTATTACCTATAAACTCTCCAAATGGCTTGTCAAAGTCTTGTCCCCAATTCTCGGAACTATCTCTGATTCACATGTAAAAAATTCCATGGATCTTACTGAAAAATTGAATAATGTACGCACTGAAACCAACGACAGATTGATCAGTTTTGACGTTTGTTCATTGTTTACAAAAGTACCGATTGACGATATGCTTGACTTTCTCTCCCGAGAATTACATAAGTACGACCTGCCACTACCTGCACACATCGTTTTGGAACTTATTAAGCTTTGCATCAAAGACTGTAATTCACTTTCAATAGCGAGTATTATCAACAGGTTTTTCGGATGGCCATGGACAACCTCTTGCCCCTTACATTCCAAGAATCCTTAGGGTTGGCATCCCATGGTTGCGGTACGTCGAGGATATTTTGTGTATCTGGCCCATGAATCGTGACCTGGATAACTTCCTCCTTCAGTTAAATGATCAAGTCCCTCCATTAAATTTACTTTAGAAGTGGAACAAGACAACTCAATCCCGTTTTTGGATGTGCGTGTACATAGGGAAAGCCCAGGTCTTAAGTTTATATCTATCGGAACAAAAAAACAATTTGTCCTACGTACACTTTTACTCTGGACATGACACCCCCATTAAGAAGGCCATATCTTCTTCAATATTTCTCCGCGCTCTTAGGATCGCCAGTCCGGAATACATCGATGCCGAATTGGAAAAAATCAACGGTATTGGAAATGATCTGTACTACCCACCTGCGTTTATAGAATCTTGTCTTAACAAGGCAAAACGAACCTTCTATCGTGTGAATAATAACACTCGCACTTTGTCAAAGAATATTTTAGTACTTCCATTTTTCCCGGGCTTTTTAGACACTGCTAATGTACTTAAACTTTTGGATATTAATGTAGTATTTTCATATAACAATATTGTGAAAATATCATAGTAAAAAATAGCCCTACCAATAATTCAGGCATTATCTATAAAATTGGTGTTAAACAATGTGATTCCTTTTACATTGGTCAGATGGAAAAGGATTTGCACAAGCGTGTAAAACAGCATCAATATTCCGTTAGAATGGGATAGTCGTCCAGTGTCCTTTTTGTCCATTTGTCAGAGTTATCCCATTGTATTGATTGGAATAATGATTCAGTTTTGTTTCACTCTAGCAACATTGTTAATAGAAATATTCTTGAGTCTGCTATTATTCAACTTACAAATAACTTTAACATGAGCAAAGGTCTTTTTCAACTCGATCCCGTTGTTTTGAATTCGTTCAGAACGGATTTAGACAAGAAGGGCAGAGTGCTAAACTTTTGGTAATTTTCCCTTATAAATTTGTATGCTCCTCTTACAATTTTTATTTTTCAATTTATTTTTATTTTTTATTTTATTTATTTTTTATTTTTTTGTGACCTATATATATCATTAAGCATTATCTATAAGATTGGTTGTAAACAATCCATTTGATCTTGTGTTGAATTCGGGCAAAGTACTAAAATTGGTAGTTTTCCCTACAAATTTGTATGCTCCTCCCATAATTTTTATTTCTATATTTACAATATATATATATTTGTAACCTATATATAGTCTTGAACTCTTTATTTACTTCAGTATTCCTGAGGATGTCATTAGACGAAAGCGCTTGAGCACCACTCTGTTTCCTTTCCTTCGTGGTTTTATTCATCATAAATATTTTTCAGTGTTACTTTCGTGAAATAATTTTCATATATATATATATATATATATATATATATATATATATATATATATATATATATATATATATATATATATATATGCCGAAATAACCATGAAGGAAACAGAATAATTAAAAGCGAGTATGCTAATTTACAGCGCAAACGTAAGATTAGCTGGGTGTGCTATGCTCCGTCTGCCTGCAACGGGTCTCGAACCTGCAGACAATTCTTAATAGTTTTTAATGTTTCTATTGAAGTGTTTAATATTTCTAAAATCCTACCTGTACAAGAAATGTACAAATAAAACACAGTATAAATTTGTATATATATATATATATATATATATATATATATATTTTTTTTTTTATCTATAACATTGGTTGGAAACAATTCATTTAATCTTGTGCTAAAAATCGATAATTTTCCAATTTTTATATACAAAAAGAGCAGAGTGCTAAAACCCGGGCAGATTTCCAGTATAAATTTGTATATATATTTTTTTTTATCTATAACATTGGTTGGAAACAATTCATTTAATCTTGTGCTAAAAATCGATAGTTTTTCCTTATAAATTTGTGTGCCCCTCCAACAATCCTTTTTGTTTCTCCGTTTATTATATTATATATATTATATATATATATTTTTTTTCTGTAACCTATATATAGGCTGTAACTCTTTATGTACTTCAGTGTTCCTGAGGATGTCATTAGACGAAAGCGCTTGAGCACCATTCTGTGTTTCCTTTCCTTCGTGGTTTTATTCATCATATATATATATATATGCCGAAATAACCACGAAGGAAACAGACAATAGTTAAAAACATTGAATGAATCGCAATATGTATAATCACAAATTAATCACCTTCATTTTCAAATGAATTGTCGGTTGGATCTTCCAATGCATCACAAATTTCTATAACAACTTTCGTGGATAGAAGTTCATTCTGTTCCACCGCGTTGAAAAGGTGGAGCGCAGCTATTGGGTAGAAATCGCCATCTTCAAACAAATCGGGGGAGCTGTAGACCGACACTTGGCTCATGGTGTATATTTCAAAAGCACTATGCAAGAAATAACATTGAAATGGGGCTCTGAGATGAAAATGCCCCCTTTTATAAATGGGATCGTGATCAACCTACAACACACGAAACGCTAGCTTCCTACTGGCTATCGGTGAATTTTGGGCGGGGCTTGACACGTAGGCCTGCATAGCGGCCAAACAGAGGTCCTGTGCTCCGCCCACAGGGCTGTGATTGACTGCCCCGTGAAATCTGGGGCGTGTCAGATATTCCCATTTGTAGAGAAAGAGAAACGCTTTGCTTTTTTGATCTTGTATTCGGCCGAGAGAGGAGAGAGAGAGAGAGAGGGAGAGGTACCTCAAAAGGCCTTGCGGGCCATACCGAGGAGGTACCAATGGCAACGGGTGCCAGGGAACATTGTATATACCCTCAAATAGTGTGCAAGATTTGGTTTAACCTTTTCTTGAAATGATCCACAGAGGAACTGTTCACAACTTCTGAAGGTAACCTGTTCCACGTGTCACAGATCTTATACGTAAGGTAATTCCCACACACACTAGTCCTAAACCGTTCAAATCCAACTTCCAACCATTGTTGCGAGTTGGGTTATCATTTAAAACTAAACATGCTTCTAAAATCGACATCGTTGAACCCACGTAAGGGCTTGAAAACATCGATGAGTTGGCCGCGCAGCCTCCGAGTTTCCAGCGAAAACAAGTTCAGGGCGCGTAAGCGTCGATTGAAGCCCATATGCCTAACGGAAGGGATTAACTTTGTGGCCTTCGCCTGCACTCGCTTCAGCCTCTCACTATCTTTCTTGAGGGTGGGCGACCAGAACTGCACAGCATACTCCAGGTGCGGCCGAACCAGGGAATTGTACAGAGAGAGCACAGTTTCCTTGTTCCGAAACTGAAATTTGCCTCCTGATATACCCAAACAACTTCTGGGCTTTCTTTTCCACCTACGCACTGTTCGTAAACTTAAGATCGCTGCTTAATTAGCACACCAAGTCCTTTCCAAATCAGTCGCCTGGATATTACTCCCCAACATCGAGTAGTCTGACTTGGGATTGGCGTAGGCAATGTGCATCACTTTCCATTTTACCAAAGTTAAACGGCAATTTCCATTTTCGGACCCTCTCCTATCCTACGTAGGTCCGCAGGCAGTTGCTCGATCGCTTCGGGCGTACCCAACATTGGCCCCCAAGCTTGGTGTCATCAGCGAATTGGCGATCCGACTGACGATGCCACCGTCGATATCATTATGTAAATGATAAACAACAGTAGCCGCCCAAAACGGAACCCTGAGGAACCCCACTAGTGACCGAGGCCCAACCCGAACTAACCCCTTTAATTACAATCCTCTGCCGCCTATTCTTCAGCCAGTTTTCAATCCACCTACCTACTTCCCTACCGATACCCAGCGCGCGCATTTGGCCATTAGCCGGCGGTGAGGTACATTATCAAAGGCTTTCTGAAATTAGAGATAAAGTATATCAATCGCCCTACTCTTATTCATACTTACTCAACATGACGTGGAAAAACTCAAGCAAGTTGTGAGACACACCTATGCCTCTAAAACCTATGTTGGGAGTCCTCAAGCAGCTTGTGGAATCCAAATGGTCAACGATCCTATCCGCTATTATCCCCTCTAAATAATTTACCTACAACTGAAGTGAGACTAATGGGACGATAGTTCCCGGACTTTCGTGATCCCCTTTCTTAAAGATAGGGTCACATTGGCTTTCCCTCCAGTCACCAGGACGCTGGCCCGTCTCCCACGATTTGTTGAAGACTGTAGCCACGTGGGGAGCGACCTGGTCGCGCACCTCCCGCAACACTCTGGGGAGGAACTGGTCTGGCCCAGGAGCCTTAAACGCGCTCAGTTTGTCTATTCTATCGGCAACGACTGTCGCGGTACACCGAACACTATCCAGGCCAGCACCTTCGTGCCTGACGCCTGGCTCGGGGATGACGCGATTGTCCTCCCTGGTGAACACTCCCGCAAAGTACTCATTAAGCACATTAGCGATGTCCGGGTCGGAGGTCTGCAGAATGCCGCTGGGGTCCTTTAATGGACCTATCATGCTTCTAATGGGCTTTATACTATTAACGTAACTGAAGAACTCCTTAGGGTTCCCCTTGCAGAGGCTTGCCACCCGTAGTTCTTCGTTACGTTTCGCTAGCCTAACCTTCGCCTTCACTTCCCTACACAGGCGGACATACGCCTCAGTGTTCTCATGGGAACGATTGGCCTTCGCCCTCCTATACGCTACTTTCCTATTTCGGATAGCCGAAGCGATGTCACGACTGAACCACTTAGGCTGCGTTGAAGCAAGGGTGACCGGTTTTGAGGGTCTGGTAGCAGACTGCAGCACCATAAACTCGTCCCGGAATGCAGTCCACATTCCCTCAACATCGCCGCCGACCTCTAACCCCATCTCACCTACGCTATCCCGGAGGCTAACAAAGTCTGCCCGCCGTAGATCGAGCTTACTGCTTCTCGAGTTACTGCACCTCACCCGAGGGACGCACACACGAAACCTAATCAGACCGTGATCACTCCCGCCCAACGATTCGTCAACGGTGAGGCCAGTGACGAGGTTGTCTTCGGTCGTGAATACTAAGTCTAGAACGCTTTCGCCTCGTGTAGGTTCATTGACCCACACAGAGAGAGAGAGCCCTGCTAGGGAACCCTGGCTACCCATTTATCTACCAACCGTGGAAGGACGCGCCGCCACCGGGTCTCGAACCCGACGCATATAATCGTGTGTGGATATTTTATGGGCGTATAGACGGGTATGTACGTGCCAAAACGATGTATACACTGTGCCAACTGGCTGATAGTGCCTGGAGGCACTGGCTGATTAAGTCGACTGGCTGATTAGGGGACCTATAAGACAACGGCCGCTCGGCTGAAGTCTTAATATGCGCTTGGCTCCTGTGAAGCGAATACCTCTCTTCCTCTCTCTCCTTCTCCTCTCTTTCTCTTGGGGATAACTCCGCCTCCAGGTTGCATAACCCTTGTTGCTTTTGCAACAATCCCCCTCCACTGGGGGGTGCCTTGCAAAAAGGGGGTTGGCACTGGCCCTGGTGCCAACATTTCCTTTGCAACATTGATCAACATTTGCAATTGCATTGCACTCTCTCCTTTTGCACCCATACTACTTACGACATATAACGTCTTATTAGGTACCATTAATAGTTAGCATTTATAGCAATTCATCCACGAAAGTGGGGGGGAACAACTGGTAGGTTGTCCCCCTTTGTAAAAAGTGCGGGGGACATGTCCCCTGCATCCCTACTCAATCGACGCCCATGCTGACGTCTAAACTCGCTATATCTATTAAAGTTAGCTATCGTGCCATTGCGCTTATTAAGTCTATACGCTCTGTTACGCTCGTTTATGAACTCGCCTATTTTCCTAGTCCACCACTTGGGCCTACCTTTATTACGAGAGCGCTTGGGCCTACGCGGAATAAACTCCCTTTCGATATTCAAAAAACTTTCTTTAAACGCCTCCAAATAAAAATTTGCGTCATTACCCATAAATAAATTATCCCAGTCCACTACTCTCATCCTATCCGCAAAACTATCAAAATTAGCCCTACGAAAATCAGGGACTTCTATTACGTTACTATCCTTACTGTTTTCTATCAATAGCTTAAACCTAATAATTTGGTGATCACTACATCCCAAACTCTCACCTATATACCGAGTGTCCCAAAAGTCAGTTTACCGGAGAAAATGTTCTCCTAAGGTGAGTTTACTACAAAGAAAAAACTTGTTTTATAAATATATTTACAAAACATAAGAAAACAGAAAAAAAAATTCTGAAACATATTTACAAAACATGAGAATAGTTCTGGTTACAATAACTTCAAAATGTCGTCCATGTTGTTCGATGCACATCTTGTATCTGTCAACGGTTGACCGGCAAATTGCTTTACATAGTTCCTTATCATTGCTTAAGTGTTGGAATTCTTCACAAATGTAGTCTTTAAGGTCCTGAAGACATGCTGGCTTTTTGCTGTAAAAAAAATTGTCATAATGTTTAGAATAATCATCAGGAGAAAACATTTTCCTCGGTAAACTGACTTTTGGGACACCTTGTATTGTGTGGGTGTGTGTATGAGAGAGAGAGAGAGAGAGAGAGAGAGAGAGAGAGAGAGAGAGAGAGAGAGAGAGGGAACATGTCGGTATTTTAATAAAAACCCACTCTAATAGACAGAGTTTATTTCCACAACAGTTTCGATGCCCACTGGTATCCTCTTCGGGTGGATACAGAAAAACCGTTGTGGAAATAAACTCTGTCTATTAGAATGGGTTTTTATTATCATATTTTGACCTTAACGTAGAAAAGTGAAGTTTTTTGCATTTATGTCGGTATTTAGAATAGGTAAACCTGAAACGAAAGGTCGATGGATCCTAGGGACCGTTGGGAGTGACTAGTGTCACGAAATGTATCAATAATTGAATGTGTTAATAAAGGTTATTCACTTTTCAATATTTACTATTATTATTATTTTTTGTTGTGACTCTCACTATTACTTGCCACTTTCACTATTTTATGTAACATTTTCTAGTAAATATACAATAAATCATTTAATTTAAAATCATGTAACATTTTGGAAACTTTATATTGTATTTATTCTTATTATTATTATTGCTATTATTATTATTATTAAAATTTTTTGTTGTTGTCTCTATTACTATTACGTGCCACTTTCACTACTTTTATGTAATAAATAAGCTAAATGCCATTAATTTTGCCTGAAAAGCCTCCATGCTTCCAAGGACATTCATATGAGAGTATTGTGACTATATTAATGCCATAACAAATGTCAAAAAAATTGTAAACTTCTGTCACTTGTATTCTTTTCTGAATAAAGTTTCAATTTGTAATTTGAAAGAAGGTACCAAATACTTTAAGCGTTAAAAAAAAAGATTAGCTGGTATGAAAGTAGGATTTTAAATCTTTTATAACTGTAGAAATATATATATATATATATATATATATATACACACACCCGCACCTCGTTAACCTCGTTGCTGTTCCGTGCGTTGGTCTCTCTTCACACGAAGGTCAAGTGGTGGCCCGCCTCTAGGTCTGGTTTGGTGGAGGAGCGAGTTGCTTTCTTGCGCTCTCCACCGTACATAGCCAAGTACACCCGGCTCATCTAGTACCGTCCTGAGCCAGGCATCTAGTCTTCTCTTGAAGACTTCAACTTTGACTCCTGTAACGTTTCTGAGGTCCTTTGGAAGCTGGTTAAATAGTCTTGGCCTCTTTACAACAAGCTATTTTCCTTCAGTGTTGAGGAGGTCCTTTGACTTTCCTATTTTCAAGTGTTGTTTGAATGGTAATTGGGTTTAGTTTTAGATTTGGTGCCAGTTTTTTTCGATCATTTTCCATATGTAGATTATGGTGTACCTCTCTCTTTTTCTTTTCAGGGAATACAGATTTAGTTTACGTAGTCTTCCCCAGTAGTTGAGTTCTTTGCAGCCATCAATCTTGGCTGTGAAATGTCTCTGTGTTTCTTCTAGTTTGTTAGCTTCTTCCTTTTTTATGGGGACGTCAAAGCTGAGCAGTATTCAAGTTTTGGTATGATCAGTGTTTTTTAGCAGGGGAATCATTACTGTCCTGTCCCTTCTTCTGAACGTTTTTAGTACCGATCCCGCGACTCGTTTTGCTTTATTTATCGCTATCTGATTTTGTGTTTCGAATTTGGCATCATCAGTCATTAATTATTACTCCCAGATCGATCGCTTTCGTGCTTCTCTGAATTTCCTGTCTATCTGGAACATAATATGCAGTGTTCCTCTTTTCTACCATATCTCAAGAGCTGAAATTTTTCGGTGTTAAATGTCATGTTGTTTGTCTTCTGACCATTTGTATAATTTGTTCGTGTCCCTCTGCAAGGCCTCCACTTCATTTACATCGCTGATTTTTCTGCTGATCTTTGTATTGTCTGCAAAGGATGTTACCATACTGTTGCTGTTTATATATATATATATATATATATATATACACACATTAGGGGTGTACCGGATCCAGGATCCGGCCGGATAATATGGCCGGATTTTAGATTTTGGATCCGGTTTCGGTTCCGGTCGGATCCAAGGTGGATCCGGCCGGATTTGGTGGATCTTGAAGATTTGCAAACAAAGGAAAAGAAAAGCTGCATTTTTGTTATCCAAGTTAATTTCGTCCTAATTTTTAGTCTGTAATTATAGTCATTTCATCCTTGCCAAGGGAATCATCAGATGACTTTGACGAGTTGAACCAAAAGGCTAAATATTACTACTTCATGGTTCAATGTCTGGCTGCCAAAATCATCCGTAATCCAGTGAGCCGTTAAAGATATAAATGACTCCTGTGAATACTGATTACTCCAAATATCTGTTGTAAAACTTAATATACTGCGCCTCAGAAACGTCGTTTACTACTGCAGCTTGCAGCTTTTTGTAGGATTGAGGCAACTTTGTTTCGGCGAAGTATTTTCTAGAGGGAATAAAATACTTGGGTTGCAGGTGGGCCATAAGCTCTATGAATCCCTGGTTTTCTGTGATTGTGAATGGTTGATTATAATTATCCATAGCAATCATATTCATTATCTTTTGGTGTATTATTTCTGACCTTCATTATTAATGTCCCAAAGTTTTCTTGCTGAAAAACTCTCCATAATTGTTCTTTGCTTGTTAAGAGCTTCTATTTTTCTTTCTTTGGGTGTGGATGTGGAGTGTTCCGGTTCTGCTGCGGTCTTAGGTTTTTTCCGCAAATCCTTTTTAGCATTAGGTAGATGGCCTCATGTTTAGTTTTCAGGTGTTTGTGGAGAGGGCTAGTGCTATACTGTTTTGGTGTTGCGCCCCTTTTATTTTACTTTTACATAACTTGCATTCAGTGATGGGCATCGATACATGAAAATCGCTAAAGCGATACCGATACATGAAGAACGTCTTAGGCGATACTTATACGCCGATACTTTCTAGATGTCTTAAGCGATACCGATACCGATACATGCATCGCCGGTACATTTTATAATTATTCATTTAATATGTAGGTGTTAGATATTATTGTTTATACTAGTAATTTGTACGCACTGTAAGTAAAATCAACGACATTTTAATGGGTTTTATAGATGTAAATAAAAACAATTGCTTTATTTAATGAAAGTATGTTTTAATTTGTA
The DNA here is from genome assembly GCA_023014485.1 of Bathynomus jamesi. NCBI lineage: Eukaryota > Metazoa > Arthropoda > Malacostraca > Isopoda > Cirolanidae > Bathynomus > Bathynomus jamesi. The sequence goes on along the minus strand of JAJOZX010001884.1, from coordinate 460,733 downwards.
GGATACATGAATGACTGAAAATATTACACTAACAATTAAAAGTAATTACTATTACCCTTCAAAAATACCAGCTGGCTCAACACCGACTGGGCGTGGCCAATAGTGTTGCAACACCAATGAGCGTTTCTATATTACAGTATATGAGCGTTTCTATATTATGAGCGTTTCTATATTATGGTTAATTAATCTCAATAACACAAGTACAAACGTCTTTAAACGTTGCGCCGTACTGTGTGACGTGACCAGTAGAGTAGTACTGTCATTAAATAAATATTTAATATTATTATTATTTATGTATATTCATAAATATAACTCAGTAGTGTCATATTATAACATCTATTTAAATATTTAAAAATTCTTATTAATGTATCGATGTATCGAAGTATCGATTTTTTTCGATACATTTAAGAAAAATGGCCTTAGCGATACCGATAAATCGATACTTTTGTCAAGTAGCTAAAGCGATACCGATACCGATACAAAAGTATCGATCGATACGTATCGGCGATACATGTATCTAAATACTGCCCATCACTGCTTGCATTCAGCAAGACTTTCATTTTCTTCGTTCACACGAAAGTAGTTCAACACAAAAGATGACATTATTTAATCTGAAAAATATACGTACAAAATTGCAAATTAGCCTGTAAAAATAAAACAGTAGAAACTTACAACCTAAAAGCTGAGGAGAAATAAATTTTTTTGAGAAAGTCTCGGATCCGGCAGGACCTTTTTTTGAGATCCGGCCAGATCCGGTTCCGGCCGGATCCCAAAATTTTGGATCCGGTACACCCCTAATATATATATATATATATATATATATATTATATATATATATATATGGATAGAAAATTTATAAAATTCCAGTGTGCTTGTTGAGACTTAATGTATGAATATCTGTTTTCGTGTATTTCTTAAAAAACCTGTATGAAGCTGAAAATTATTGAGTTCTACGATAAATAAACAAACAAATAAATAAATACTCAGAGATATATATATATATATATATTATATATATATATATATATATATATATATATATATATACAGTGCTCCCGCGATCTTCCGCCACCGGATTCGGCGCCAATCCGAGTTTTCGCTATATTTTTCCAAAGACCCGATTTTTGACCATTTTAAATTACTTGATGCATCACCACCCCACCATCCGCCATCCGCCAACTAATTCATTCCCGAAAGATCATTTGAGGGTAAAAAATCCCCCGCTTTTACAGACATAACCATTTGAACAGAAATACTGACTACAGGATTTTCTGACGTGACATAGATTACATATTCGCGAAGGTTTAGTTTGTTCATGATGATACCACTGTTCAAATATTTCGTGTCAGCCTAATTTAGCCAACGCGGAAATGGGTGGAGTTAGGCGTCTCACAAAGAGGTTTTATTTCCTCTGCGGGAAAAAACGTATGCCGTTACAGGGAAAGGATTTCATAAAACTCATACAAAAATTCGGTACTTTCCTATTATCCCGGACCCCAGACCTTTTGCCAGATTCGTACGCCACTTGCCAAATTGCCAAATTTCATTGCCAAATTTTTTTTTTAAGTGTTAAGTAACTAACCAAACCTAATCTAACCTAACCTAACCAGGGGTTGGGTTAAGTTAGGTTAGAATAAAGACACAGTTGTATCATCTGCAAACATTATGAAGTTTAGTATATCAGATGAACGTGGAAGGTCATTTATCTATAATGTTTGATAAGCGCTTTAGTTGAACAAACCTTATTTACTGATACAAAATGATATCTATTGGACGAATAACTTTTAAACCAATCACTGATTGCTCCTCTAAAGCCGTAACAATATAATTTATTAAGTAGAATATTATGATCTATTACATCAAACACCTTACTCAAATCCATGAATATTGATATCATTATTTCTTTGTTCTCTTTAGCTATATTTGCATTTTCCATGAGCTTGAAAATAGCCATTTCCAATGTTTTGTTATTACGGAAGCCATATTGATTTGGAGATAATAAATTGTAGGATTCTAAATATCGCTGCATTCTACATTTTACAATTTTTTCAAAAACTTTGCTGAACACAGATAATGAACACACCGGCCTGTAATTTGTTGCTAGTGTCGGATTAACCCCTTTAAAAAGGGATGTTTTACAACTAGTTTTTAGCATTGATGGGAATATTCCTTTGGAAATACTTTGATAATTTTAACCAAAGTTACGGATATCTTATTTTTAACAAGTTTCAATATAAGTACAGGAATGTCATGAATGTTATTTTTTGTATTTTTTAATTTACCAATAATATTCCGGACCTCAGTGGAGGTAGCAGGAATAAAAGAAAATGAATTTAGTGGGCTGGGTGGCATATATTCTAGATTCTCTAGAGGTGAGTGATCATTGTTTAGTAACTGTGAGCGAAGCTTATCCGCTATTGAAGTAAAATGTACATTTAAAGAGTCTACAATACAAGTATCACCAGCAATTTCTTTATTATCAACATTTAATTTCTCTATTGAATTTTTCTTGATTTGGTTTCCGAGAACACTGTTTATGGTTGTCAAAGTGTCCAAGTGTCCAGTTTGTACATTAACACAAGTTTTTCACCGGTTTCATTTTATTTACGTACAGTAAGCATGTACGTATTAATATCATGTGTATATATGTACAGTATGTACAACGTATGAACCCCCATACAACGCCAACCTTCATATAATGCCAACATGGCTTTGGTACCAAAGGTGGCGATATAAAGAGGAAGCACTGTATATATATATATATATATATATTATATATATATATATAATATATATATCATGTATGGAGATAGGAATTACACATATAGATAGGCATAAGACCCAAGAGCTAAACATGTCTTGAAATTAAGATTGAAGCGTGTACACTTTTTCAATTGTTCGTGTGAGTAGTCTAGGATAGTTCGTCGGTCGCGCGGACCGACAGGGTGGTGACACGGTATAGAAACGTTTGGGGTCTTTAAACAGCATGTTTTTTTTTCTTATTACTATCATTAGTGTTATACTTAAAACAGTGTTGCAGTGGTCTCTATACTCTGTATTCATATTAGCATTGGGCCAGTCTGCTGCATCAGGTGCCCTCTAAACCTTATATACTTTCAAATTTTTTAGTTTTACCTAATTAAATGGTGTCCGCTAACGTTGTGGGAGTATAATTGGACAAAATTAATGTAAGTATGTTTAGGCACATATAACCTTGCAGGAATAACATATTTGTAACTAAATTTGAGGTGTGGTTGTTTTTTCTTTGAAATTATGGCTTAGAAAAAATATTTTCTCACTTTTAAATAAAAAAATTATAAATTTTTATATACAGTATATAATTAATTAATTTTAGTGCTCATAATTCATTGTCTGGAATAAAACTTTCATAACAAAATTACATTATGCTGAGTATGAAGCTCTTTGTTTGTTTCATTCAAGGTATGTGCTCCAAGATGGAAGAATGCCTACTTTCCAGAAGAATACCGCATCAGTGGAATGTGCTACCTGTTGGGATCGGACTTGGAAAGCGACTCTTCCTTTCCTTTAAGGCCATTGACTGATCCGGGTAAGTAAATTGCATCATTAATTTAAATGTGTGGGCACTAGTAAAGTCTGTATATATATTTTTGCCTAAAACTTTGTTTTATTAAATAGATGGGAGGTTGAATGTACCTTGCTACAAATATTTTTATCCTGTGGTGCCAACTGTCACTTCAGTTGGGCATTTCAATTCCATACGGTACACAGTGCCAATAGGTCTTATAAAAGGGCTATTCATGGCTGAGTACAGTTTATTTAAATTAGATAGAAAATATTCGTCCGTTCTGTCGTCCTAATGTGTACGGAATCATCAGTTTTTAATGTAGATTAAACCCTTACAAGCTTTTGTTACTGGTGCTCTTTGTGCAAGGGCGGTTTTAGGCGGGTGCCGGAGGTGGGCTGCAACCGGTCTCACGCTTGGGCTGGCCCTCTGCCAACACCGAGACAAGGGCGGATCTAGGTATTTCAGTAAGGGGGGTCTAAAAAAAAAGGGCACCCCCTAAAATAAAAAGGGCACAGTACTAAAGATTTTTTCTTAAAACAGACCACCAATGAGCGAGTGTAAAATCAATTGCATTGTTTTATTAGATCAATCTCATTCAAATATGATCCAAAATAAAAATCTAACTTGGGCACGACAATTATCACAGAAAATCTGTCAAACAATTACAAATGTCTCGCCAATTGAAGGAACTATCAGATTAAGATGAAGATAAAAATAGTGATATGGTTGCACCAGTACTAAGGGCACCTATGGAAACCATTACAACTACAAATTTGGAAATATACTGTTACGGATAAAGACTCAAAATAGAATTTGAATAAAATAAAATAACCATGATCAATTTACAAACACAAAATTTGTTTTCAGAAGCATACACATCATTCAAATAGGGCACTTGCACTTGAAAAAAGGACACTTCCAAGAAATTAAGGAGGAGTCCAGACGTCGCCGAACGCCCCCCCCGCCTCTAGGTCCTCCCTTGCCGAGAGATCACATGATAGAAACAGCACTGTGGCCTTATGGGAACTAAAACACACTTTCCATTCTATATAAATTAATTATAGAATAATCCTTATAATTTTCGTAGGTTAATCATTATAAACTGAACAGTGATTTCAATTGGGTTTTCATCAATTAAAAAAAAATTCATTCCGAATACTGATCGCCGGTCACGCAGCTATTTTTGGACCCAGTCCCGCAAAGTCCAGCGCCACCCCTGTCTTTGTGCTTTTGTTACTTTTGACTCTGCCACTAGCCACCCAATTGAAAGGACATGTCAAGAAGCACTTGTTGAATTCATATACAGTATATTGAAAAAATTTTGGCGATCGTTTAGATTTTGTGCATTTACATAAACAAATTTTCTATCCAAGCGGTGTTTAATATTCTAAAATTGTGAAATAGTCGGGTGTTGGGTTCGGGGTTTCTCTTTTTCGGGTTGACATCCTTCCCCGGTGACCCCCATGAATGAGAATGAATCATTCATTCCTCCGTTCGTGGTTGGTTGTGTAGCGATAATAATGTACTTATTTAGTTCATAAATGCACCGCTTAAATTCACACAATCCCGATGTTACAATGTAACGGGTAACGTGAACTCATTGATGTTCTTCGGATTAGTTTCTTACTTGACTTCAACTAAGTAAGCTAATATTGTTTATCGTTATATTTTGGCCTACAGAAACAGGATAATCCTAGCGCGTGAGAGGAATAGAAGCCAAGAGCCGCGGATAGAATTCACTCTCGTTGGCTATACGGGGAAATGAATTGAATTTATTGTTACGAGTTCATCTTAAATAGAGGCGCTATTTCCCACGGGCTCGGATCTAAATGTTGAAAATAAATTAACAAGGGGGGGGGGCAAAATGATCCCAAGATGAACAAACTGCTTCCGACAACTCTGTCTGACTCAATCTTCGACTCGACTTCTTCTTTACTCTTCTTGTCTGACTGACTCCTTTGCCCTGCGCAGTCTTTCCTTCGAGAAGATTACACCGTTTCATTCGCGTTTTACGCATAATCTGTCCTTTATGTATTATTGAACTTAAAACTTAAGAAACAGTAATTAGTACATTATTTTAATAGTTTTTATAATTTTCTAATAACTATATTATTTAACTAACTTTCTGTACAAATTGTAATGGGGGATAGGCAACACCAAGACAAACCCTTTTCGTCTATAAGTGTATGTCCGCTGACGTCACCATTCGGCGCGAGAGGGCGCCGCTGCAATTGGCTAAAAGGTGAAGTGGGCTAGACTCGCGCTTGCCGCGGGCATTCTTAAATCGGACGTAGTACGCGTAACATGGAGCGCTTCACGACTTCTGAGATGGCTGACATACATATGGTGTATGGGGCTGCCAATGGAAACGGAATAGCTGCTGTGAGGTTGTACCGACAGCGCTTCCCAAACAGACGTGTGCCAAACCACCAAACGTTTGCGCATTTGCATCGGCGACTGCGAGAAACTGGAACATTCCATGCAAACATGCATGACACTGGTCGGGAGAGAAACGTGCGCACTCCTGACATGGAAGAAGAAATCCTACGGCGATTTGAGGACAATCCAAGCGCAAGCACGCGAGGTGTTGCACGTATCCTCGGTGTGAACCACGACCTGGTCTGGAGAGTGTTGCACGAGCAGCAGTTACATCCGTTTCATCGTCAGAGAGTCCAGGCATTACAACCTCGGGATTACCCTCTTCGTGTGGAATTCGCACGCTGGTTTCTGCAGCAGACAGCGGTGCAGCCTAATTTTCCGGCTTATGTCTGTTCTCAGATGAGGCCTGTTTCACACGTGAGGGTGTGTTTAACATGCACAATTCTCACGTGTGGGCGCACGCAAATCCACATGCTACACGGGTGCATGCTCATCAAGAACGGTTCGCCGTCAATGTTTGGGCGGGTATCGTCCATGGCAAGTTGATTGGGCCGTACCTGCTGCCTGCCCGACTCGACGGGCGGGTTTATCGGATATTTCTTGAAGAAACGTTGCCGGAACTGCTGGAAGATGTTCCCGTGGCTATTCGTAGACGAATGTGGTTTCAACACGACGGGGCCCCAGCACACTCCAGCAACGATGTGCGGGATTATCTGAACGCCACTTTTGGGGACCGATGGATAGGCCGGGGTGGGCCCGTAGCCTGGCCACCGAGATCGCCCGATTTAACATGCCTCGATTTCTTCCTGTGGGGACACATGAAGAACCTCGTGTACGAGACTCCCATTTACTCAGAAGAAGACCTCGTAGCAAGAATCGCTGTCGCCGCTGGAACTGTTCCCGAAATGCCGGGAATCTTTCGACGTGTACGTCGGTCAATGCTTCGACGCTGTCGGGCATGCATTGATGCTACCGGTCGCAACTTTCAGCACCTTCTTTAAATAAACATGCCTTCTTTAAATAAACATGTTACGCGTACTACGTCCGATTTAAGAATGCCCGCGGCAAGCGCGAGTCTAGCCCACTTCACCTTTTAGCCAATTGCAGCGGCGCCCTCTCGCGCCGAATGGTGACGTCAGCGGACATACACTTATAGACGAAAAGGGTTTGTCTTGGTGTTGCCTATCCCCCATTACAATTTGTACAGAAAGTTTTCAAACACCCTGTATATTGTTATCTGAAAACTAATTTGCTTTCAATAAAATAACATGATTGGAGAAAAAAGAGGCGTGATATTACGTAACTATTATTCAGAAGTGTGCAAAGTACTGAAATTTGTTATTTATGTTAAAGTACAAGTAATTTGACAACAATTTACTTAAGTTGAAGTACATGTACAATTTGTGACTCGTATTTAAGTAAGAGTAAAAAAGTATCATGTTCAAAGTATACTCGGGTAGTAAAAGTAAACAGTAGTAGCATCTAAAACGTAACATTGCTAATCATTACCTCGTAACAACGATAAATTATATATTAATTATATTCATTAAGGAATTAAATAAATGAATAGCCAACAAATTTTATTACGAGCGGAACTTCTTATTTAGCTTCACCAATAATTAATTGGTTCTCAAAGGCGCGTGGTTGGCTGCGTTAAATTGCCGCACGGTCTGCCTCCTCAGATTGATTGATTTAATCGTGGAAATTTCCCAAACGTTTGTGAAAAGTACTTTGTACTTTACAGATATCGGTAAAAAAGTACTTAGGTTAACGTACAATATTTTCTCTTAAAATATACTTATGTCAGAGTAAAAGTATTTTAAAATAATCGTACTTTCTAGAAAGTGGATCCTGAAAAATGTTACTTGAATACAGTTACTTAAGTACAGTTACTTCACTACTGCACACTTATGGATATATGGAATATATAGCTAAAATGGTATGAACAGATGGTAATGAGTTTTGATATTGTTAAAATAGCTGATTCACGTTGTGAATTTTTTTTCAGGAAATCAGATCTTCAACTATTATGGAAAAGGCTTCTTCTTCTATGCCCATGGCCAATTCGGGTTCGACATTCACTTCACAAAGCAGCAGCTTCTGATTAGTTCACCGGGAGTACTTAATTGGATGGGTAAGATTGCAAGCACTACATTGTTACTCACTTAGCATTTACGGTTATGAAATACTTACCATATATATATACACAGTATATATATATGTGTGTATATATATATATTTACACACACACACACACACACACACACACACACACAGAGGGTGTTAAAAAGAAACGCAACCCATTGGATAATTATATGAGTACATATACTTATAACTGTAACGTAACCCTTTCCTTTCTTTTTCAGGTTGCGTTTCTTTTTGAACACCACCCTATATATATATATATATATATATATATATATATATATATATATATATATATATATATATTGTTGCCATTGATAGTAGACGCTCTATAATACATGTAATTAATTTAATTAAAGATTTTTTTATGCGGGGATAAGGGGCCAAGAGCGAACGCCCGCAAAAATGCCCCCCCCCCTTCCCATAGAAGGAAAAGAAAAGAGACGAAATAAAATTCTCCTAGGCTCTTAAAAAGGTTGAATGCTTATTATTATTTTTGAAAAGATTGTTGTGTACAGTAGGGCGTAAGATGCGTGTGTACAGTATGTGTCGTAAGTGAGGAATAGAGGGAGGTGTGTGTGTTCGATCTTTCGATCAAATAAATAAAAAGGTTTCGTAGTTTTTGCTTAATTAGCAAAACTAAAAGAATAATTATTTGCATTAATTAACAATTATTTTTTTTCGTTAATATGAAGTAATAATTATTTGGATGATAGAAACGGTACTTATTGGACAAATAATAAGCCTACATGAGGTATTACATAAACATAAAAATATTGGAGTCAGATTCACGGTATCAGAAATGCTTCAGAGAGTCTATTCGATTAGGCTGAGAGTATTTGATTTATAGTCTGTATTAGCAAGATAGCCTTACACTGTAGGCTAAGTGAGTTCGGTTTGTGCAAAGGGGTTACAGAGACTGAGTTTTTGTGAAAGGTATATTCTGTAAGACGCGAGAGCCTATAAGCAAGATGTTTATGCGATGGTGCTTGAAGAAGGACTGCTTAAAACTTCACTCCTTAACGGCTGGAGGAATGAAAAATCGTTAAAATCTTGTAACTTCTCAAGATCGAAACTGATGCAGGTGTAAGAAAAACCTTCGTCAGCGTTCTTCGAGCAGTTGTTATCTTGTACGGATAAATACAAAAACCCAACTCAGAGGGCGAGAACAAAACACCTCTGTGATGTTTGAACGCAGGAGCGCGTTTTGCTTACGAAGTTACCTGGCTGAGTACGAGTGAGTGCTCCATGATAAACTCCAGGCGTTCCGTAGAAAGCCAACAGATGGTATTCTGAAATGATCTGATAACAGGCTACAACTGTCTCCCATCAGTCATTTCAGTAATGAAACTATCAGGACGCGTTTGGGCGGCAGAGTGCCTGGACAATGGATTGATTGGGCGCTGTGGATCCGTTGAATACCATTGTCGACGCCTGCGCTACAATTTCACCTCATACATGGGAACATGTGGTTTGGAGGTGTCTGAGGGAGAAGATGGTCCCAGAGAAGTACGTCAGATTGATTCAGGAAATGTGTAGAGGGGTTACGACGAAAGTGAGGTGTAGTGTTGGTGTGACGGAGAGTTTTGGAGTTGGGGTTGGTCTGCATCAGGGGTCAGCACTGAGTCCATTTCTATTCAACGTGGTGTTGGATGTGTTGACTGAGGAGGTTAGAGGGGTTGCTCCTTGGTGCATGATGCATGCCGATGATGTAGTGTTGTGCGCAGAGACAAGACAGGAGGTAGAACAACAGCTAGAAAATTAGAGGGAGGCATTGGAAAGCAGAGGTATGAAAGTTAGTCGGAAGAAGACTGAATATCTGAGATGTAATGTACAACCGGATGAAGGAGGGGGAGTGATGTTAAACGGTGAACTGATCAAACGGGTAGATCGTTTTAAATACTTGGGATCAACAATCGAGGCAGAGGGGGGAGCAGAGGGAAAGGTGAATCGTAGGATACAGTCGGGATGGAGGAATTGGATAGAGGTGTCGGGAGTTCTTTGTGATCGTAGGATGCCGGTGAAGCTGAAAGGGAAGGTCTTCAAAACAGTGGTTAGGCCAGCCATGTTGTACGGAATGGAGATGGTGTCAATGAAGAAGACTAGTGACAGAAAGATGGATGTGGCTGAAATGAAAATGTTGCGATGGATGTGCGGTGTAACTAGAAGGGATCGAATCAGAAACGAACGCATTAGAGGAACGGTGAAAGTAGTAGAGGCGTCAAGAAAAGTCCAAGAAGCCAGACTGAGATGGTATGGGCACATGATGAGAAGAGAGGAGGATTAAGTGGGACGTAGGGTACTGGAAATGGAGGTGCCGAGACGGAGAAGAAGAGGTAGACCGAAGACGAGGTGGAGGGATTGCGTGGCGGCAGACGTCCGGGAGAAAAATTTGGACGAGGACATGGTGCGTGACAGAAGAGAATGGAGGAGACTCATCAAGAACAGCGACCCCATATAGAGATGGAATTTAAGCTGCAGAAGAAGAAGACATGGGAACATGTGTATCGTTCTGTTGTTTCTAGATGTCAGCCGTGCTTGGATGAAAATGATTATTTTGAACATTTGTTTTAGTTCATCTTGTAAAATACGTTTCTTGTTTTCGTGTAACACAATAAACATCAATAATACCCATATTATATTTGTACTATCTGCAACTAAAGTGTGTATTTATTTTTCTGAGACACTCTGTGTGTGTGTATATATATATATATATATATATGTTAAACACAGACCGTGCATGGAACAAGGAACTCTTCTGGGAAATTACATCCACTATAGTTCGAATAATTAATGATAAATGACAAATACTATAGTTTTTTCTTTTTCATGATGGAAAGCCCAACGTGGGCACCGGGTTACTCGCAAAGAGGCCCCAAAATATAGCTTCTCTCACCAGCTATCTGCAAAGCAGATAGGATCCAGCTTTGGGACAGGATCTAGGGTTTACAGCTTACACCTAGCCTCTACATTCAGAACCTCAATATATGCAAAAAACTCGTTTCATTCACGTCGGATTCAATACTTCAAAGAAAAACGGATAACTATTGTATTTTTAGCCAAAAAAACAAAAACAAAACTTAAACCTCAACACGGTCTGTGTTTAACATATAAGTTTCTCAGGGGACCATTCTGAGTTTGTGTATATTAAACGGACGTGTTATGTGCCTTGAAAAGTGGACGCTCAATGTCCCGGTTGAGGTTTAAGTTTTTTTTTTTTTTTGTTAAAAGTACAATAGTTACCCGTTTTCTTTGATGTATTGAATCCGACGTGAATGCAACGAGTTTTTTGCGTATATTGAGGTTCTGAATGTAGTAGGCTAGGTGTAAGCTGTAAACCCTAGAAGCCTAGATCCTGTCCCAAAGCTGGATCCTATCTGCTTTGCAGATAGCTGGTGAGAGAAGCTATATTTTGGGGCCTCTTTGCGAGTAACCCGGTGCCCACGTTGGGCTTTTCATCATGAAAAAGAAAAAACTATAATATTTGTCATTTATCATTACTTATTCGAACTATAGTGGATGTAATTTCCCAGAAGAGTTCCTCGTTCCATGCACGGTCTGTGTTTAACATATAAGTTTCTCAGGTGACCATTCTGAGTTTGTATATATATATATATATATATATATATATATATATGTGTGTGTGTGTGTGTGTGTGTGTGTGTGTGTGTATAAAAATATTGGAGTCGGATTCACGGTATCAGAAATGCTTCAGAGAGTCTATTCGATTAGGCTGAGAGTCTATGTGTTTTATAGTCTGTATAGCAAGATAGTCTTACACTGTAGGCCAAGTGAGTTCGGTCTATGCAAAGGGGTTACAGAGACTGAGTTTTTGTGAAAGGTATATTCTGTAAGACGCGAGAGCCTATAAGCAAGATGTTTATGCGATGGTGTTTGAAGAAGGACTGTTTAAAACTTCACTCCTTAACGGCTGGAGGAATGCAAAATCGTTAAAATCTTGTAACTTCTCGGTAACTTATGCGCCTCGGTGGTGTAGTGGTTAGCGTCGCTGATTACGAATCCATCGGCCCCGGGTTCGAGACACGATGGCAGCCGGCGCGCAGCAAAACCCAGCTGTTCATCCTTCCACACAATAAAGAAAGTGGTTGGTAGATAAATGGGTACCCTAGGTGGCCTAGTGGTTAAGACGCTGGGCTGCTGATGGGGCGTGGTTCGGATTCCACGTTAAACTGTAGGTCTAAGGTGGAGTGAAAAGCTTGACCTTCGTCAGAATGAACAGTACGGGCGGAAGCTAACCAAAAGTTATATGGTGCTTTGAAAAAAACAAACTTTTGAAATTCAAATCGCCGACTCTACCATTTTGTTCCGTTTCGGAACTAAATAAATCATGTGCAATTTTTCTTTGATCTGAAAATATCTAGGGGTTGCGCAAGCACACTAAACATTCAGCGTTTATTATCTATTTGGTTTTATTAAGGAATATCCGGATGGACTAACGGGAATACGTTAGTACACGTTTTAGCCATCAGGTGGCAGTAGCGATCAATACAGAGAGCTTTGCTTCCAAATGAACGGCGTCATTCTAGTAGCGCACAACGTGTTTTGATTCTCTCTTATTTCGTGACGTGACGTTCTTTACTTTTCAATTGTCAGATTATAATAATGGCGAAAGCATTAATTACACGATGCGAAAGCATTAATTACACAGCCAAGCTCGGAACTCTCGAGAAACGAGCTTCCCTCCAAAGACGAAAGCCTTTCCCTTCTATTTCATCACCACATTAAGGAGAAGAAATCATTCAAGGAAAGCATTGTTATAACGATACGCGAGATCCTGAACGTTTGGGAAAAAGTGAGAATTCCCACGTCTTAGAGCGAGACATCATCAAGAAGCTTGGGAAACATCACTGAGTAGCAAGGACTTAAGAAGAGCATTAGCCGGAAATCAGCCTCGGCCATCAAACGACGAAAGGAGTTCCAAGCGGAGCTGTCCAACCTCTTCGACGTCGCTCGCCAACAAGCTCTGAGTCTAGTAAAGATTTAAGAGGGCAAAGACTTCCTGATAGCGCAACGAGAGGCGGGGGAGCCGAGGACGGATAGTGGGATTGGACAAGCAGCTGGCAAGGAGGGAGGAACGGCAAGCGGCCCAAGCTGAAAGCGAGGCTGCGAGACGAGACAGAAGAAGCCGAGGACACTGTTCAGCTGGAATCCTCTAGTAGCAGCAGCTTCACCACCGTTGAAGAAACGGAGAACGAATGTCCTGTTGTTGCTAAAAAAACGCTCCCTCCAGTGTTTCAAAAAGTGCGAGAGCGGGGAGCACCGCTCCTAGGAAATGACTGGCAAAATTGCGGAAATAATGCCATGCGAAAGAATGTATTTAGTAAGTACTCAAGTAAAGACTGATGATGATAGGCTTGTGTCAAAGTATTGTTATCTAACATAATAAAGTTATCACGTAGCTTACTAAGGCTCCATCCCGATGGGTTTAATTGAGGAAATTTTAGCTCAAAAACCTTGCTCCTGAGAAAGAAACAACTTCTTGGCACCCTGCTCCCAAACGAAGGAAAGGCAAAGTTGCCATTTAACACATATCCTGGTCCCCTTCGCGCAGCAGATGGGAGTTGACGTCGAAGAGCTCTCTGTGAGTTCAAGCGCCATAAGGGCTCAGAGGATCAGACACCGACGAGCTCTTGCGGAGGAAATCCAGGGTTCTTCCCCCCCTCCCACCACCACCACCTGACGTTCCCCTTCTCTTGCACTGGGACGGGAAAATAATGTCAAACCACGCTGGCCACAAGCAGGTAGATCGTCTCCCTATTCTGGTTTCCATAGGAAACACCCAAAAGCTGCTCGCCATCCCCAAGCTATCGAACTCCAAGGGTTGAACAAGGATGTGCTTCACATCGCCTGTCGACACCATATTCATGAATTAATCCTCCAGAAAGTCTTTACTACTGTACTTTCCAGAAGCCCCAACATCGCGATCTTGGAAAGTTTCCGAGACTACTGGCCAAATATTTGTCAGGATGACTTTAAGACGGGAGCGGACGATGAGGTCACCACGAATATGATCATGGACTGGAAAGAAGAGATCATACAGTTTGCAAAGAGTGCGTTCGGAAACAGTACCCGAGGGATGACTACAAGGAATTCGTGGAACTAGTTATCATCTTCCTCGGTGGTGTACTTCCTCACGTTCACCGGTTTCGGACGCCAGTAGCAGTTCATCCCGCACGCGCGCTGGATGGCAAGGGCTTCATACTACTGAAAATTTTAACGGTCTTTCTATCATATACTGAACTTTTTTCAATTGCACTGACTCGGGTAGCGTACGTCTGATAGGTCTAACGGATTGGAGACGGAAACAGAAATAGATTTTATACGATTCTATTCAATTAAATTTTTCAAACACGGTGATTGAAGTCGGAGCGAATTAAGATGAATACGATTTGATAAAAAAAAGAAGTTTAGTCGGACTGAGCCGACTATAATTAATGAAATTTACATCAAATAAGCACTATGAAATACAATACGCCTTTCGACCACGATTCTCAGCGAAAACCTGTTTTTAAAATGAGGCACAGGGTTGCCAACTGTAAGTTCTAAAACTGACTTCTCTCTCGGCATTAAAGCCAATATAAAGCCACTATAAAGCAAATTTCATTAATCTTCCAATTCGCTTTACTACAAACAGGGTGAGAAATAAATGAATAAATAAGTGGAGTGATAATACTACCACTACTACTACTACTACTAATAATAATAATAAATGAAGTGTGTGCGCGAAAGGAGTTTGACGTTGGAGAGAGTTGCTCTCCACCCCAGGATAGATAAAGTTCCCGTGTGTATCTTATATAAATATGATATATATTAGATTGGTTTGATGTTGAGTAGGATTGCTCTCCATCTCGGAATAGATAAAGTTGTTCCTGTGTGGATCTTGGTTTTCCAAGAGAGAGCTGTTTTCCCAAAAATAAATAATATTAACGTATGAACGTATTGTGTACATCATTATTTTGGATATTCATATTAATCTTATGAAAGAGATGGAAATTTGAAAAGGCGCTGTGGTGGGGGCTCGATTCCAGCCGCTGAATGTTAATTTGTGTTTATAGCCGCCGAGTTTGTGAGATCCTTTCGTATATGGTGTGTACAGTGTACATCTAACATTTTGCTTGATTGTATGGGTGTATATAATATACAGTATGTGTTTCAGTGATTTGATGGTTTTTCTGTGTGTGTGTGTGCATTGTTTAACATACTGTCATAATGTAAGCATTCACCTACATATACTTACAGTACATATACTTTACCTAAGCGTTACTTATATATATTTACTCTATACAGTATATTATGCAGGAAGGAGGGGCCAAGGGCGAGCGACCGCATAAATAAACCCCCCATGGAAGAAGAGAGCCGAAATGAAGGTCCTTTTTTATTTCGAAAAGAGTGTGTAGTGTATAAGATGCATGTAAAGTATGTGTAGTGAGGAACGGAAGAAGTGTGTGCTTGACAGCGTGCTAGACTGCTCATAAGGTAGATGAGACACGGAAAATGATCAGCTAAGAAGTACAGTGACAGTAGAAACGGGAGCTCCAGCACTCCTTGTCTCCTGCCGAACGACCCCCGGAGTCCTTCCCTGGTTGATATACAGGGTGTTTCATCTCTGGAGACATTGGAAATACGTAGAAAAAGTGATACAACTTTATGATAATGTTTTATTTTCAACATACTATTTCAGATGGTGTTCAAATTGTTCACCCTCAACTTCAACACACTTCATTACTCGTAACTGGCAACCTCTCTCAACACTTCAAATTATTTCAGCAGAAATTCGATTCAATTCCAGTCTTATTTTAACTTTCAAATTCTCAAGCGTTCTTAGTCTGTCTAAGTAGACAATAGGTCTCAACTATCCTCACAGGAAAAAGTCAAGGGGTCAAAAGTCAAAATTACTTTAACTTTCTCTTCAGTTATCAGCAAAAATGCCATATTCTCAACCTGAAACAAAGAAAAAAAGTAAAAAGCTATGTCTCCAAATATATGAAACAGCCTGTACTGTAAGGACAAAAATAGGCGAATTTTAATCCAGTCTTTGGCAAGAGAGAGAGAGAGAGAGAGAGAGAGAGAGAAGAGAGAGAGAGAGGAGAGAGAATACTGTAGAAGTGAACGTTATAACATGTTCTGATCCTTTACAGACCTTAAGTTTTTTTCATGTTTAAGGCTTAGGAATGTAACCTTACATATATACTCGGACATATACACATACAGTATACATATATATATATATATATATATGAAAATTATTTCACGAAAGTAACACGTGAAAAATATTTATGATGAATAAAACCATGAAGGAAAGGAAACACAGAGTGGTGCTCAAGCGCTTTCGTCTAATGACATCCTCAGGAACACTGAAGTAAATCAAGAGTTCAAGACTATATATAGGTTACAAAAAAAAAAAATTATATGTATATATATAGTAAATATAGAAATAAAAATTGTGGGAGGAGCATACAAATTCGTAAGGAAAACTACCAATTTTAGTACTTTGCCCGAATTCAACACAAGATCAAATGGATTGTTTACAACCAATTTTATAGATAATGCCTGAATGATATATAGGTAACAAAAAAAATAAATAAAAAATAAAAAATAAAAATAAATTGAAAAATAAAAATTGTAAGAGGAGCATACAAATTTATAAGGGAAAATTACCAAAGGTTTAGCACTCTGCCCTTCTTGTCTAAATCCATTCTGAATGAACTCAAAACAACGGGATCGAGTTGAAAAAGACCTTTGCTCATGTTAATGTTATTTGTAAGTTGAATAATAGCAGACTCAAGAATATTTCTATTAACAATGTTGCTAGAGTGAAACAAAACTGAAACAGTATTCCAATCAATACAATGCGATAACTGACAAATGGACAAAAAGGGCACTGGACGACTGTCCCGTTCTAACAGAATATTGATGCTGTTTTACACGCGTGTGCAAATCCTTTCCCGTCTGACCAATGTAAAAGGAATCACATTGTTTACAACCAATTTTATAGATAATGCCTGAATTATTGGTAGGGCTAGTGGTTTTATTCATCATATATATATATATATATATATATATATATATATACCGGGTGTCCGAGAATTATCTGTACAATTTTTGGCTGTTATTAAAAGTCAACCACGAAGTGTAGAAATTCCATTGTTGTCCCATTTTACAGAGAATCTCATTAAGTTTTTTCTGATACCACGTTTTGACAAGATTTTTAGAAATGTACGCCGGTGACAGACATTGATGATTTAAAAGCAAGAATCACAGCTGCTATTGAGCGAATTGATGTGGATATGCTGCAGCGTACATGGCAACATTTGGAGTATCGATTGGATGTTTTGCGAATCACTAATGGTGCACATATCGAATGTTTGTAACAACGTTACTTTAATAAAATAAACTTTTGAAAATACAGATTCTAAATAATCTTGTTTAAGAATTTTACGTGTGTTATCAATAATTTTATTAAAAGATGAAATTGTACAGATAATGTTCGGACACACTGGAATTTCTAAAAAACTTGTCAAAACTTGGTATCAGAAAAAACTTAATGAGATTCTCTGTAAAATGGGACAACACTGGAATTTCTACACTTCATGGTTGACTTTTAATAACAGCCAAAAATTGTACAGATAATTCTCGGACACCCTGTATATATATATATAGTTGTTGGAGAGAATTGCTCTCCATCTGAGCACAAATAAAGAACTTAATAAATAAATAATTAAATAGAGTAATAATAATAATAATAATAATAATAATAAAATGGGTGCTCATTTTATTCCTAGAAATTCCTAAAAAGATAAAAATGGGAATGAACGAGATTGGGAAGAGACGCGCGTAAAGTATAAATTTTGCACACAGGTTCTGTCGTGAAGTATGTTCGTCAGATGACTATACCCTCAGGTGGTACGAGTAAAAGAGAAGTGTCCATATTCTACCAAAAACTCCTCGTTCCAAACACGATTCACACACCAACCGTTAGGGACAGCGATCTCTTTGGATACTCGGTCACTTCAGGAAAATTTGATGCAGAGGGTAGACACTTTTATGTAGCAGGAGCACCTCGTGGGGTCACATCTCATGGAATGGTAAGCATTTAGGATTTTATATATATATATATATATTATATATATATATATATATATATATATATATATATATATATATATATATATATATATATATATGCAAACAATTCACAAACAGCACGAGATCTTTTTAATAAGCAAGGACCCACAGGGAAACGGAAAATAAAACACGAAGTCGAAGTGCTTTCGTGATATAATTCATATCTTCAGGGACAAGGGAGAGATAGGCAGAATTTACAAAGTACACGAGTTTAAATATACAAGCGAAAAATTCCCCAACAGGCAACTCAATCTAAAAACATAATCATCAAAACAATCTGAAACTTCCCCAACAGACAACTTAATCTAAAGGCTACTAAAATATCGAATACATAAAATACTATATAAAAGAAATTATACAATTAAAATGTACACATAAAAATGATAACAGTTATTAAAATTAATATTTAATTAAAACAGGCAATTAAGATGCACGAATGCGGTCGTCTAAGAAAAAAAAAGAGACGTGGCGCAATAATCGGCACGCGCTGCTTCCAGAATATTCCACCATTTTTGGGGGAAGCGAAAAAATTCGCCAATAAGCAACTCAATCTAAAAACATAATCTAAAAACAACAATCTAAAACTTCCCCAATACTAAAATATCGAATACATAAAAACTATATAAAAGAAATTATACAATTAAAGTGTACACATAAAAATGATAAGAGTTATTAAAAATAATATTTATTTAATTAAAACAAGGAACTAAGTGACAAGAATGCTAAGGAAAAAGACGTGGTGCAATCATTGACACGCGCTGCTTCCAGAATATTCCACCACTTTTCTAACACTGTATGAATCTAATTTGTAAAGGCCAGGACTAATATTGAGAACATAATCAAAATTATTCTTGATCACACTCGATTCAATTATATTTCTACTAACAAAAGAGTTACTAAAAATTAATTTGGAGGCATTTTTCCAGTCAGTGGGATGGTTAGTATATCTTACGTGAATGAAAATGGCGTTAGATTCCTGGCCGGTTCTTATGCTGCTTAATACGTAATTCTAAGGTCTTGCCAGTTTGACCAATGTAGATTTTATTACATAATGTTCATGGAATTTTATATACATAACCCTGTTCATTTAAAGGAGAGTTTTTAATCAATATATTATCAATTACATCTAAATTTCTGAACGCGATATTTATGTTAAAAGTCCTCAGTAATTTCGGCAGTTCAAGGAAATTTTCATTAAATGGTAATACTAAGACGTTTTAAGTGGTATAAGGAGTCTTGTCTTTTACTTCGTAGAAGGTTTTCTTTGCCATTTTCAAGTAAATGGCAGATACTAACGTTGTTTCTTTTCATGATGGAAACCAAACGCGGGCAACAGGTCACCACCACTAAAATATAGCATCCTTCACCAACTATCTGTAAAGCAAATAGGACCCAGCTTTGAGACACGACCATATTTAGAATCTGAATTTCACCTAAATTTTTAACCGTCTCCTCCTCTCTTTCAAAGTTCGTCAGACCCGTTTGCATTAATTTTCTATGGTTTTCCACCCACTTGACGGAAATATAATTTTAAAAATCAATGATTTTATTGTTCGTTCTGCTCATCAATTTTCTATCCTTTTCCCCACGCTATTGCATTCATAGTGTTTACCATACGTGCATTGCACAGTATGCACTTGAGACCACTGATTTTGTCAATTTCATTTTTTTAGTTGCGGATGCAGAGTTATATAACATTGTTTTGGCGAAGCGTGTTCTTAGTCAACTTCCTGATTTTAGAGTATTTTCACACGCAATCAGTTTATTCATATTTTTAGCCATCTTTTCACCTTTTCCTATTTTAATTAATCTGTTTTTTAGTAAATTTTCAATTTTTTTCTTTTCGAAATCTAATACAAACTTAGTTTATGATCTTTGTCCTGTTTGTCTTTGCATTCAAGTTTAGAACTGTGATGAAAGCTTTTATTTCGTTGAAATTATTTTCAAATTGTGATGGTTTCATTTGTATATTTACTGTATATTGCACTTACTTTCACTTAATAAATTATCTCCACGGATTCAATGACATTTTGTAAACACTTTGGTACAGATAAAGTCATCCGCTAAGATGTTATTCCCTCGTTATTCTGATGTTAATATATACACACGGTGTATATATATATATATATATATATATATATATATAGTTGTGCAAAAAAGTTTAAGTACAGCAATATATTATTATTGTTTATTTAATGAACGTGAAATATCACACACTTAGTTATACGAAGCTAGTTTTGTTATAGTTAACAATATTTCAAGTTGCCTATCAATATTTACTAACTCTCTTGAGCACAATTTTAAGTACAACATCAGAATTCATGGTAAAGTCGTCAAGCAGCGGAACATTCTAGAAAATTTCGAAGAGAAGTACTTTCAACTTCCAGAAAATCCCTGACAAAACTTTCCCCGTAGTTTATGTTGGTCAGAATATAAAACGTGAATATTTTTATATTTAGTCATCAGTCCACCATGCGCAAAGACAAAGAGCTGTCTCGGGATCTTAAAAAGAGAATTATTGTTTTGAATAGTGATGGGAACTTGTTAGGAGGATTGGTGAACAACTTGCTTTGCCTTTTGCCTCAGTTTCAAACGTCATTCATAAGTGGGAGCACCTTGGAATCACCAAAGTGCTCCTTGTAGTGGACGACCACGAAAGATTCCCAACCGTGCTGTTTTTAAAATCACCAAGGAGGTTACTGCTAATCTTCGGTTAAATTCTATGGACTTAAGGCATTCTTTGAACCAAATCGGAATCGATGTTCATCTTTCCACTGTACGTACGACACTGATCAAGTATGAAGTCTTTGGACGAATTGCAAGAAGAAAACCACTGCGCAGGAAAGTTCACAAGGATGCTCGTTTAACCCTTTCATGCCTGAATTATGAAATTTTTATTTTAAATGTTTTTCCTGTTCAAGCCAAAATAACCTCTACTATTCAGATCGTAAGGCTCAAAATTCAGATCGTAAGGCTCAAAATCGATTGCCAAGCCCATGTTCCTATAAGGCAACGGTCAGTGTTAAAAGGTTAAAGTTACCAGCGACCACAGAAATCATAGAATTGACTATTGGAAGAAGATACCGTGGACTGATGAGAAAACGATTAAGCTCTGTGGCCACAATGATCAATGGTATGTTTGGTTGACGGGGGTTGGTCTGGTAAAGCACTTGAAGAAAAATACACCATACCCACCGTCAAACATGGTGGTGGCAGGATTCTTTTGTAGGACTCTTTCAGTACTTATGGGTCTGGTAAATTGTTGGAAATTAACGGACACATGGATTCCACCAAATATCAAGAAATCTTGAAGGAAAATGTCATGCCTTTAGTTCGTCAGTTCTCCATGGGTCACAGTTTTATTTTGCACCAGGACAGTGATCCGAAACACGAGCATATCTACCAACGCATTGCTGAAGAAGAAATAATGGAAGCTTCTGGAGTGACCAAGCTAGCCACCAGATTCAATTTGATTTGAAATTTGTGGTTTGATCTCAAGAGAGCTGTTTATACACGGAGGCCAACTACTCTCAATGTGCTCCGCGAATTTTCTCAAGTAGAATCGGCCAAAATCTCTCCTGGTAAGTTCAAGAAGATGGTAGAGAAATATCCCCATTGTTTCGTTGAAGTTTCAAGCTAAAGGTTAATTAAGGGTTTATACCAGACTCTCTCAAAAGCTTCTGATATGTTCAGCGGAATAGCAAAGGTTTCACCGAAATTATGAAAGGAGGATGACCAAGAGTCAGAGGGATATGAAAGAAGATCGTCAGTAGAGCGTCCCTTGCGGAACTCATACTGTCGATCTGCAGGAAGATTGTGAGTAGAAAGGTGTTTAAGGATCTTCCTATTAAGGATGGATCCAAAAGCTTTAGAAAGACAAGAAATCAAAGCAATTAGACGATAGTAAAGTTAAACCAAGGTGTTTTTGCATTAGTAGTAGGTAAAGAATATGGAATGTATACATCCATACTCGAGAGAATTACCTCTGTGCATGATGCGCACAGCGCATTCGGAGGGGCCTCGGCCACGGAAGCAGTAATCATTCCATGGGAAATCAGAGTAGTACTGCCCAAGGGCCTACCAATCAGCGGCGCCAAAGTACCAAAGCCAAAGGCGTCTCCTCTTGGAAGGATCGAAAAGCCGAACTGGAAAAGATAAGACAGGATACAGATACTCGTATAAGATTGTGGTTGGAGGATCCCAACGGAGTAAAGAGTTTGACAGAGCAAGAAGAAGGATGAGTAGTGAGAAATAAATCCAGAATGTTGGGCCTGTCTCCAATCAGTGATACGAGTAGGGTGATTTACAATCTGCTATAGATCATTCAGGATAAAGAAGTTGTAAACTAGTTCAGCAGGGATGTCAGTGAAATGGGAGGAAAGCCAAAGGTGGTCGTGAACATTGAAATCTCCTAAAATGGAGATTTCAGCGAATGCAGAGTGGGATAAAATGTATTCCACTTTAAAAGTGAGATAGTCAAAGAGTTTTGGATAGTCAGTAGAATTAGGAGAAATGTAGACAGCGCAGATGTATTTCTTTTGATATTGGGAAGCAAGCCGTAGCCAGAGGGTTTAGAATTTGGAAGATATAGTTCGAGAAAACGAGAGCAAGTTAGGTTGTTGCATACATATGCGTAACATCCACCTTTAGATGATACAGAAAAAAGGTTGCTGGCAGTCGTCTCAGACACCTGAGTTTCAATGAGGAAGAAAAGGTGAGGTTTGGAGGAGGAAAGGTGTTCAACAGATTGGAAATTTGAGGAAAGGCCACGAATGTTACAGAATTTTATGAAAAGTGAATCAGGCAGAGGTCCAGGACATCTCGAACGGGCAATAGCAGAACCAGCCCAGCCGCCTGGGTCTGCGTTCCAGGTGCCGTTAGCGGGGGAACCAGAAGTGGGGACATTTATGGACTCCGAGGCTCTTGAAGACGTTGTCTTTTTTATTTTAATTTTGAAAAGATTTTGTAGTGTATAGAATGCATATATTTGTCGTGGGGAATGGGGAGAGAAGTATGTGTTTGCGAGCATGCTGGACTGCTCACAGAGTAGATGAGACAAGGAAAAAGATCGGTTTAGGAGGAGAGTGGCAGGAGAAACGGGTTCTAGCACTCCGTTTCCTGCCTAATATACTGTGTATATATATATATATATATATATTAAACAATGCTTGGAAGCTGCAAGTAACCTCAACCCAACAGCGTTCCAACCTTGCCAAGGGAAAGCAGAGTTGTCCTTATCATCACCTCTCTGCACTGGGGATTGCTTGCTTCTGCAGGATTCGCTCCTGACTAAGAAGCAATCTCGGTGAGCATCACACTCCGACAGAATACACTCGTCCCCAAATAAGCAACTGCTGGATTGCAGTTACGTGAAGCTTCCGAGTATTGTCTCGGCCCCATGTTTACTGCAGTTTTCTCTTAACATTGTACGCTACGAAGGGTAACTTTAATATTCTGATGGTTTCCTCTCAGCAAAATGTGTACATACTCTGAACATAAGTAATCGTGAATGGTAAGTTGTCTTTATCCCTTGCAAACTCCAATTCCATTTTCCAAGTACGGCCTCCTTTTGGGGGGGGGGATGCCTCTTACTCTAACAGAGCGTTATACTCTCCAAGACTGCATCTTTGTCAGGCGCGATTCCTGAAGCAGCAAACATTTCCCAAATGTAGAAAGTTGAGGATAACGATAAATTTGTCTTCCTGTATGCTTGGCAGGAACATTTGGATTGTGGTTACTTGCAACTTTCAACTATATATATATATATATATATATATCTTCACACGAAGATCACGCTGGTGGTCACGCCTCTGGGCCTAGCTTGGTGGAGGAGCGAATTGCTCTCTTGCGCTCTCCATCGCAGATAGCCAGGTACACCCGGCTTATCTGGTACCGTTCTGAGTCAGGCATCTAGTCTCCTTTTGAAGACTTCATCTTTGACCCCTGTGAAGTTCCTAAGGTCCTTTGGAAGCTGGTTAAAAAGTTTTTGGCCATCAGACAACCAAACTATTTTCCTTCAGTGTTGAAGGTGTCCCTTATCGGGCCTTTAGTTTGGGAACACTACACATTCTGCCTTTCCTATTTTCCATTTTGAGGTTTAGTACCAGTTTTTCGATAATTTTCCATATGTAGATTATGGTGTACCTCTCTTCTTCTTTCTAGGGAGTACAGATTTAATTTACGTAGTCTTTCCCAGTAGTTGAGTTCTTTGCAGCCATCAATCTTGGCTGTGAAATGTCTCTGAATTTCTTCTAGTTTATTAATTTCTTCTTTTTTATATGGGGACGTCAAGTCTGAGCAGTGTTCAAGTTTTGATATGATCAGTGTTTTCAGCAGGGGAATCATTACTTTCTTGTCCCTTCTTTTAAAGGTTATGCGTACCTGTTCCGCGACTCGTTTTGCTTTGTTTATCGCTATCGGACTGTGCGTCTCGAATTTCGCATCATCGGTCATTATAACCGCCAAATCTATCGCTTTCTTGCTTCTCTGAATTTCCTCTAAATACGGGGCATAATATGCTGTCTGTTTAAGTTCCTCATTTCTTCCCTGTCTCAAGAGCTGAAATTTCTCTGTGTTAAATGTCATGTTGTTGTCTTCTGACCATTTGTATATTCTGTTCGTGTCCCTCTGAGAGGCCTCCACCTCTTTTGCATCACTGATTTTTCTGCTGATTTTTGTATCGTCTGCAAAGGATGTTACTATAACTATACTGTTGAAGGTTACTTCATTGTCTGTGTCTGTTAACATGTTAATGAATAGGAGTGGGGCTATATATATATATATATATATATATATATTAGTGGTAGACCGGATGTCAGTTTTTCAACATATGCGGATGCGGATCTTTAATTTCAATATCTGCGGATGCGGATTTTTAATTTCAATATCCGCGGATGCGGATATTTAGTTAATCTATCAATATAATATAGAATTATGAATACCGTATTTCCCGGCGTATAACGCGCACTTTTTCCCCCCAAAAATACTCCAAAAATCACCCTGCGTTAAAATTAACTCTTTAAAATTGTACATATGAAGTGAGGTAGGAGGTATATTTTTTCCTAAATTTTTATTTTCCTAAATTTTCTCTTCAAAATAATTTTCTCTTCAAAATTAGGGTGCGCGTTATACGCCGGGAAATATGGTATATGACATATTTCAAATTTCGTGATATTACTATTATGGCAGGCAATGCATAAGAATTAAAATTAATATTAATGTTTTCATTATGATAAAAATAATAACTTTCTCAAGAGTTTCAGCCACAGAAAATTCAATGAAACGAGTTTCGTTCAATTTTCTGTGTTACCACGTATTTATATTTTGACGTTTATATATTTGTTTGTTCATTAATAATTATTAATACTTTACATGAAATGTGCATGACTGGGCCTTATAAGCTACTTTATAAACTAATTTAATTGTAAATTGCACAATTTATTAAAGGTAATATCCATAATTAAAACCCACTCTAATAGACAGAGTTTAATTTTTAATTATCATATTTTGACCTTCACGTAGAAAAAAGTGAAGTTTTTTTTCATTTATGAGGTAATATCCGCATAACATCCGCAGTCAGAAGTGCGGATGCGGATGTTAAAAATGATGCGGATGCGGATATCCGGTCCAGCGCTAATATATATATATATATATGGGAAGGGGTGGAGTATCAATCCCGTTTACCTCACCAATGTAAGGGATATAGGAAAAGCAGCTACTGTTGGAACTCATTTGTAGTTTTTGCAATTACAGTTTTACTAATACTTTTACACTTATCCAGCTATGCAATCCTAATATCAATTCCTATCCGCATATATATTTTTATATCGGATTTGGGAACTTGAAGGAGGTACATAATGAAAGATATACTGTAATGTACGATACACTAATCTTCTTTTATAGGTTTCATACCATTTAAATATAATGAAATTATTTTGTTGCAGGTTCTCATTTTCCTGATGCGAGACCATGATTCGGAACGATTGTACATAAAAGAAATGCGACATGGTACGCAAATGGGGGAATATTTTGGTGCTTCCGTCGCTGCCCCTGATTTCAATAGAGATGGATTCAGTGATCTGGTTGTCGGAGCTCCACTGCATTCCCTTGATGGGGCGTACGACGTCGGCTGCGTTTATGTATTTATAAGCAATGAAAAAGAGGTAAAACTTTTACGTTTTCTTACAAGAGAGCTATAAATGTCTAATGTAGAAGTTGATGCTTTCTTCTCTTCTTAAAGTTAGAAAACATCTCCACTTTTTTACCCTAAGTACGATTTTATATACTTTGTGTGAGTTCGAACGACGGTTCAGGATCGACCTGCGGTCGACCCCACTGCAGCATCCCGCCTCATTTTCGGGATTTGGTAAAGGAGGGAATTGCTCTCTGATCTCCTCCTGCCCTCATAGCAATCCACGCATGGCTGGTCAGGGACTTTACACAGGAATCTGTCCAGCTGGTTCTTGAAGTTATTCAGGTCGGTGTGCTAGAGATCCCTTACTTCTTTCGGTAGGGCATGGAAAAGCTTTGGGCCTCGTATTCTGAAGGTATTTCCCATCCTCGTTTTCATGGCCCCCCTGTCCCACAGCAGCTGGGACTTTATAAAATCTGCCTCTTCTCTCATTCCAGTTTATTTCTATTTAATTTCTAAGGTTAGGGACAAAGCCCTCAAGTATTTTCCATATGTATATTATTGTGTACCGCTCTCTCCTTCTTTCGAGAGAGTAGAGTTTCAAAGATTGTATCGAGACCAGTAGTCTTCACCTTCCGTTTCTTCTATCTTGGACGTAAAAGTCCTTCGTATAGACTGTAGCTTCAATATTCGCAATGTCTCATTTTCTGTATGGGCTTGTGAGTACTGAGCAATACTCAATTATTGGTAGAACTAGACTCTTCTAGAATTTGAGCATGATGTTTGCTTTTCTGCTGCGAAAGCTCCTCCAGATGATTCCTATTATTTTTCTAGCCGTTGTAATTTTGATGATGTAGTGCTCCCTGAATTCTGTATCCAACGACATTATTACTCCAAGATCCCTGACTTGTAGATTTGGTGTTATCTGTTTGTCTTGCAGAGTTTTGTGCCTTTTATTCTGCAGCTCCTTGTTATTACCATTATGATGTTACCATGTTATTAACTTGTTATTACCATAATCACTATATAATGCATATGACTATATAATAGTAGAGGATCCTCCAATCGAGTCAGTGACCAATTTCTCCTGATGAAGGTTTGAAGGTTGATTTTAGATGAATTGACAATACTGATCAAAATAAACTTGGAGCCCCCCCCCCCCCCCGCGAAAATGTGGGCTAATTCCGCTGAGCGGCGAAATCCAAGATGGCCGCCACAAAAAACAATAGTGTATTGGCATATCTTTATGCTAAAGATGCATTCTTGGTGTCTAAATGTAAGTTTTTGAGGTCGAGGAATTCAATTGTCCAACATATATGGGTTATATCTAACGTAAACCATGATAGATTGACAGCATCCAAACTGGGGACCATAAAATCAACATTAACATTCATGATACATTCAGTTCCGCTCGTTTGATTTTTGTTCTATGTACAGGGGTTGGACAAAATAATATGAACACCTTGCTAAATGGCGGTTTTTATTCTTAATATGGAGTTGGTCCTCCTTTAGCGGCAATAACAGCTGCAATGCGTCGGGGAATTGATTCATACAGCTTTTGGATAGTGACTAGAGGAATCCTGAGCCATTCTTCGAGCAAACCCTGCTCCAGTTTCTCCAAAGACGCCGGCGGTGGGAATCGGCTTCTGACCTGCTGCTCCAACTGACACCACAGATGCTCGATAATGTTAAGATCCGGGGATTGTGGAGGCCAATCCAAGCGTTCTACTTCACTAACATGCTCTTCAAACCAGTTTTTAACGACCCCAGCGGTGTGGATTGGTGCATTATCATCCTGGAAGACGGCGCCGCCATTGGGAAACAGCGTTTGGACCATGGGATGGACCTGGTCAGCCAATATTGACAGATAGACCTGGGCGTTAACCAGGGACGTGCCCTCTGGGTAGGCAAGGTAGGCAGTGCCTACCCTGAATAAAACTAAAAATATTAAATATAAAAAGTAAATGATTTTCACTTCATTATATAAATGTTAATTTAATGTATGAAATTCAATGTATAAATTTGTAAATGGATAATATTGTGTTAGAAGCACAATTTCCCCGTGCCTTTCAACCTCTATATATATTAACGCTTGACAATGAAATTTTCCCACGTGCCGTGAGTGGAGCTCCAAGCTGTGACAAATACTGCGCTATATAAGCAGATTTAGTTCTGCTTTTCACTCAGTGTTTTGCCGTTCGGGCACATGGTCGGGTGTGTGGCTGTGCGCGCGTCTGTGTTGTCTGTGTTATTATAATAATAATAATAACGTTTATATATACAACCAAAAAGATTAAATAAAACACCACCACATCACTTTACTTAGACGAATTATTGGAATTGCATAATCCGTCAGCTGGCTTAAACTGTCAGTTGGCTTAACCCGCCAGTTGACTTAGAAGGCCTAACCAGCCATTTGGTATAATTAAATAATAACAATAACGTTTATATATACATCCAAAAGAACTACATAAAACACCATCACATCACTTTGTTTATTTAGGCGGTTTATTGGATCCAATTTCACGAAATATATTGAAAATAAATATACAATCCTATAGAAGCGAAGGAATATATACATTAAAAAATAATACTAGCATAAGAATTACGAACGAGGAGTAAATATATAATAAAAAAAATAATATGCAAACCCGGACCTACCCAAATTGTTCATTCTAACGAAGGCCAAACTTTTCACCCCACCCTAGACCTACAGTTTAACGGAGAATCTGGACCTACCCAAATTGTTCATTCTGACGAAGGTCAAACTTTTCACTCAGCCCTAGACCTACTGTTGAACGGGGAATCCAGCACCCCAGCATTTTCTCATACATCTCTTATACAAAATGCCTTCAAAATAACTTCTTTTTTTATTCCAGGAAAGACAAAAAAATACCCGAAATGCTCATTCCGTCCAAGGTCAAGCTTTTCATCCCACCCTAGACCTACAGTTTAACGGGGAATCCGGACCTACCCGAATTGCTCATTCTGACGAAGGTCAGACTTTTCACCCCACCCTAGACCTACAATATATCCGGACCCACCCGAATTGCTCATTCTGACGAAGGTCAAACTTTTCACCCAGCCCTAGACCTACGGTTGAACGGAGAATCCAGCACCCCAGCATTTTCTCATTGAACTCTTATACAACGTGCGTTCAAAACAGCATTTCTATTTATTCCAAGAAAGACAAAAAATACCCGAACTCTTCATTCCGTCGAAGGTGAAGCATTTCATCCCACCCTAGACCTACTCAGATGAATAATGAAATGATATGCAGACAAATAAAAAAAGGTCCCCATTTATTCGCACTCGCTGTATTGTGTAAAGTTTTACGTGTGTATATATTTGTAATTATTTTGACACGATGTGGTTCTCGTTTGCGTACCTTTTTTTCATACATCCTAATATTCATTCTTTTGATTTGAAAAATCTGTATATTAATTTCCCATATGAAACCAGATTTAATAATACGCAGTAGATATACGAAAACGTATATTAAATCATTCTCATAGAATAACACTCAGCAATCCTTTCTATACACTTTTATAAAGAAAGTCCCGCCAATTCAAAGTTAATTAACTGATAATTTTTATAGAAACAGAGTAAATACATTTACATTAAATTATCTTTGCATCCATGTTACTTTACGTGAGACGAGAAGGGTCGGTGGCAGGTACATGCAAGGGCACATCGGAATGTGATTGACCTATATATCAGCGGGGGAAAACCCATGATGTCCGCACTACCTCTCTTTACAACCATTCTTTGATTTTAGAATACTAAAATCAAAATAAACAATATAAATGTTCAATGAGATTAATATTTATTTTTTCACCCTATTATCATCACTATAAATGGAAGATATGATCTGCCTTAAAAAATCTAAAAAAATAACTTATCAATTCATGTTTTTAGCTTCAATAAACTTCGATAAACCACACACACACACACACACACACACACACACACACACACACACACCGGGAGTACTCAACATTTGGAACTGGAACAAAAGGGACCTTTCTTAGCGATACTTTAAAACTTGGTGCATCAAGTTTTAAAGTATTGACAAGAAAGATCCCCGATTTTATGATTCTTAGAAACTGTGAGGGGTGTGAAAGGCAAGGGGTAGCACAGGTCGGCACTATGCGCCCGGCATGGAGTGGAAAGCCGTAATACTACAGCGCAATAGTAACACTAGCCCAGTGCGTTATGATACATCCTGGGATATTGCCAGAGACTTAAATGGTCGTTTCTCAGGACCGCCACAACAGTCAAAGTTGAAGTCTTCGAAGAAGGCAAGATGCTTGTCTCAGTAAAATACAAGATGAGCCGGGCGTACCTTGTTATGTATGGAAGAGAATGCAGGAGAGCAACTCGCTCCTTCACCTGAGTGCAACATGCAGATTACACAGAATTAAACACTGTCTCGCTTGAACGACTTAACACCAAATAAACCTAATTCTAATTTTAGTCAATGTAGAGCATGATGGCCTAACCATGCATTTGGTTGGCTAAAGGGGGCTTTCTCAAGGTAGATGAGTCATCAGTTAAAGATGCAATTAAATCTTACTTAAGCATATTATTTACACACATCAGCTTAAGGGGATGTTATTTACTCACTAACAGCTGTACATACCCATTTTGTAATGTAATCTCAATAGTGAAGCGTTTATTTCAAAAGCACAGCGGTAAAAATAAGACTTAGGCAATAAATAGATGAACATGAGAGCGAGATAATTAATTGAGAGAGTAGTTAAATTGCTCTTACGTATTAAGTTTCAAGATAAGTCTTTCCATTCTACAATTAAGTTGTCCCCTTCAGGAGGCTTCTTATTGTCAATGAGGAAGTTCGGAGAAAATGATCTATGAAGATAGCTAATAAAATAAATAAACGAGATTTGTTTGCGCTGAGAGAGACTGACTGATGCGCATTGTGTTGGTATGGCGGGAGGGACCCGCGAATGTAAACACCTCCAAGTCGCGGTTAACTCCGTGTCACGATCACGGATAAATGCATGATGGTAACAATTAGTAGGTCATGTTAACTCAATTGACGACTGTGAATCACTGATAACTGCATAAATAAAATGTGTGTATATATCAACGATGCCTTCCCCCGCGTCGTTCTCTCTTCACATGAAGGTCAAGCTGATGGTCCCTGCTTCTAGGACTGGCTTGTTGGAGAAGCGAGCCGCTCTCTTGCGCTCTCCAACGCACATAGCCATGTCCACCCAGCTCATCTGACCTAATATGCAATCTGGTTAATTTCTTCATTTTTATCATATCTCAAGAGTTGAAATTTCTCAGTGATGAATAATGCCCGATTGTTGTCTTCGGACCATTTGTTAGTGATCCCCTCTGCTCGGTCTCTCTTCACACGGGGATCAAGCTGGTGGCTACGTCTCTAGGCCTGGCTTGTTGGAGGAGCGAGATGCAATCTTACGCTCTCCGCCACACATGACCGTTTGGTGGAGGAGGGAATTGCTCTCTTGCACCGCGTTTGACACTCAATTTTGAACCATTGAGACTGAACCGGTGAAAATGAATGTATTCGTTTAACTACGCGATGAAAAAGGATTTAGTAGATTATATATATATATATATATATCAAAGCATTTCATAATTCTTTATTGTTGGATAGATCAAAATCTTCTACGTTTTTAAATGTTTTTGACAATACGCAGAATTAGACGGAGTGTGAATAAAAGTGTGTTTAGTTAAATGAATGTCTGGTTGGGGTGGTAGATAAATGGATACCCTAGATATCCTGGTGGTTAAGATGCTGGGTGTTGATCGTAGGTTGAGAGGACGAGTCCGGACGATGACATTGTAATTTCTGACCCGCCCGTGCTGTTGCGTGGTTTGGATTCAACGTTAAACTGTAGGTCTAAGGTGTGTGTGTGTGTGTGTGCCGTCTTCAGTTTTTGACTCTCTCTCTGTATGTATGTATGTATGTATATTTCATTCACTTCCAATTGTTGACTACTCCTGATGTGTGTGTGTGTGTGTGTGTGTGTGTGTGTGTGTGTGTGGTTTATCGATGTTTATTGAAGCTGAAAACATGAATTGATAAGTTATTTTTTAGATTTTTAAGTTAGAGCATATCTTCCGTTTATAGTGTTGATAATAGGGTGAAAAAATAAATATTAATCTCATTGAACATTTATATTGTTTATTTTGATTTTAGTATTCTAAAATCAAAGAATGGTTTAAAGAGAGGCAGTGCGGACATCATGGGTTTTCCCCCGTTAATATATAGGTCAATCACATTCCGATGTGCCCTTGCATGTACCTGCCACCGACCCTTCTCATCTCACGTTAAGTAACGTGGATGCGAAGACAATTTAATGTAAATGTATTTACTCTGTTTTCTATAAAAATTAACAGTTAATTAACTTTAAATTGGCGGTTCTTTCTTTATAAAAGTGTATAGAAAGGATTGCTGAGTGTTATTCTGTGAGAATGATTTAATATACGTTTTTAGTATATCTACTACGTATTATTAAATCTGGTTTCATATGGGAAAATTAATATATATATTTCTCAAATCAAAAGAATGAATATTAGGATGTATGAAACAAATGTACGAAAACGAGAACCACATCGTGTCAATATAGTTACAAATATATATACACACGTAAAACTTTACACAATACAGCGAGTGCGAACAAATAGGACCCTTTTTTATTTGTCTGCATATCATTTCATCATTTATCTCAGTAGGTCTAGGGTGAGATGAAAAGCTTGACCTTCAACGGAAAGAAGAGTTCGGGTATTTTTGTCTTTCTTGGAATAAAAAGAAATGTTGTTTTGAAGGTACTTTGTATAAGAGTTGAATGAGAAAATGCTGGGGTGCTGGATTCTCCGTTAAACTCTAGGTTTAGGGTGGGATGAAAAGTTTGACCTTCGTCAGAATGAGAAATTCGGGTGGGTTCGGATTCTCCGTTAAACTGTAAGTCTAAGGCGGGGTGAAAAGCCTGACCTTTGTCAGAATGAGCAATTCGGGTAGGTCCGGAATCTCCGTTAAACTGTAGGCCTAGGGTGGGGTGAAAAGTCTGACCTTCGTCAGAATGAACAATTTGGGTAGGTCCGGATAAACTGTAGGTCTAGGGTGGGGTGAAAAGTCTGACCTTCGTCAGAATGAGCAATTCGGGTAGGTCCGAATTCTCCGTTAAGCTGTAGGTCTAGGGTGGGATGAAAAGCTTGACCTTCGACGGGATGAGCAATTCCGGTATTTTTTGTCTTTCTTGGAATAAAAAGAAACGTTTTGAAGGCATTTTGTATAAGAGATGTATGAGAAAATGCTAGGGTGCTGGATTCCGCGTTAAACCGTAGGTCTAGACCGGGCTGAAAAGTTTGACCTTCGTCAGAATGAACAATTCGGGTAGGTCCAGATTCTTCGTTAAACTGTAGGTCTAGGATGGGGGTGAAAAGTTTGACCTTCGTTAGAATGAACAATTTGGGTAGGTCCGAGTTTGTATATTATTATTTTTTTGATTATATTTATATACTCCTCGTTCGTAATTCTTATGCTATTGTTATTTTTTATTGCATATATTTCTTCGCTTGTATAGGATTGTATATTTATTTTCAATATATTTCGTGAAATTGGATCCAATAATTTGTCTAAATAAACAAAGTGATGTGAGGGTGTTTTATTTAATTCTTTCGGATGTGTATATATAAACGTTATTATTATTATTATTATTTAATTATACCAAATGGCTGGTTATGCCTTTTAATTCAACTAGTAGGTTAAGCCAACTGGCGGTTTAAGCCAGCTGACGAATTATGCCAACTGGTGGAAAGCCAACTGTTAATAATATATGCTTTAATTAAATAAATAGCGCAGTATGGCAACGAAATGGCTGGTTAGGCCTTTTAATTCAACTGGTGGGTTAAGCCAACTGGCGGTTTAAGCCAGCTGACGAATTATGCCAACTGGTGGAAAGCCAACTGTTAATAATATATGCTTTAATTAAATAAATAGCGCAGTATGGCAACTCAACCAGTTAAGCCAACTGGCTGATTAGGATCTTATAAGACAGCGGGCGCTTGGATGAACTCTCAATATGCGCTTGGCAGCAGCCAAGCGAACACTCCTCTCTTCTTCTCCTTTCTCTCTTAGGCCGTCCCAGCTTCTCCCCCAAAGACCCTCACTTAGGTTAGGAATACCCCTTTGGGGGTGAGGCCGTCCCACCTTCTTTCCCAAAGAGGTTAGATGTATTCCCCCAGCTTGCTAGGGGAGTTCCCCTTCATTGCAACTTGGGGGATAACCCCTCCCCTTGTTGCATAACCTTTTGCAACATTCCCCTCCCCCATTTGCAACATTGATCAATACTTGCAATTGCATTGCACTCTAACATTTTGAGCCAATACTACTTGCACCGACCAACTGTCACATCCTCACTCCTTCTTTTCTTTCCTTGATGAAGTCGCCATATTCAGGTACAGGGATTCAGACCTGAAAAGAGAGCATAGTGTCACGTTTCCATAAATATATATGTAGAGGCCAACTGGACCTGAGAGAGACGTATTCCAAAATCCTTATGCAACATGCCATCAAACAATTAGTGATACATCTCATCAAATCAAACTCAACAAAGATGACGTCATACTAAGCGAGCAAAAGATGACGTCATAGCGAGGGAACCTCAGGACAGGCGACGCCTCATACCTTCACCTCAACCTCTCCTCGTTCTTCGAACACCAACCAGTGATCCACGCGTTACCATCATGTAAACATCACCGTGCAAGGCCCCATTGGCCTTTTAATATCACTCAATTAACTTTATATAAAGACTCTATCAATCTGCCGCGCGTTATTAATTGTCATATCGTAAGCATTAATTCAGGTGTGCACGTTTATATCCAATGTAAACAATCAACAATTCTGTCACATGCATAAATCATTCGAATCAATTTATTTTGTATTAAACAAAAGAAGAAAACTCATTCTATTAATCAACCTAATTAATAACTTAATTAATAACATTACTTTGATCTGAAAGATCTGGTGACCTCGGCCAAAGCATTCATTAATAACATTTACTTAATAATCATATCAAATAACGGTAATTATGATCATTCCTTATACTGTAGTAGCGATTTACGCATCTAAATTATGGCTACAAACTGGCTATTAAAAAATATAAACATACGTTGGCTACTATATAAATATAGCTATACCAACATAACATATACACAACGATTTTCCAAAATGGTCTCAAAAACAATGTTTTTCAAATATGGATTTATTCTGCTACACATTGGTCCCTTTGAATCTGAAAATAACATGTATATATGTGGATTTATTCTGCTACTGGTCCCCTTGAATCTGAAAATAACATGTATATATACAACAAAAATCAAACGAGCA